>JASAOG010000042.1:0-600000 GCA_030265305.1 Biomphalaria pfeifferi | reverse complement strand
ATGGCAACAAACAGGGTATGAACCCTACCTGGTCGTTTAGTCTGCGTGCTGGACTGTCGTTCGGATTTATCGATGGTCCCTGGTTCAAACCCTGCATGCCCCCCCTTCCCCCGTCGTCCTAAGGGGGGTTTGTAATTAAAAAACAAAAAAAGAAAAGAACAGATATATCGTGCTTTTACTTCGATGTCTCAGCACAGTTAGGCCTATCAACAGAGATATCGGCATTTTTTAAAAAATGGAACTAGAATGAGGATGTAGATCTACCTAAATTAAAATTCTGATTTAGCATTCTTAAGATCTATATCTACTAGATCTAGATCTAAAATACAAACTTGGAATAATGTAGCTGTAATTTAGATGAGATTTGTGTAAAAACAATATCCTAGATAATCTATCAATAGACTGAATGCAATAGTAAATTTAAAAATAGTATATTAGTTTTAGTATATTATAACATTGCAATATTGATCAAAACATTTGGAAATCAAAATCTACACTTTAAGTCTAGAAATTGAAATTCTACATCTTAATCTAGTCTATATTAGTCTAAACTAGATCTAGAAATTCTAGATCTAGACTCTAAAATAATTTTTATCAGAATATAAATCCAGATCTAGATATACTGTAATAAAAATCTAGATCTAGTTTAAAAAATCTAGATTAGATCTAAATCAAGATATCATTCCTTTTTTAAATGCGAGTCACATAACGAGGCTTAATAAACATTACTATACCGAGTTCTTTTAGCATTTCATTTGAAGAATTCATTCCATGTGACGTCAAAGGAAAAAATACACTACGTCACACGGCCTAGCTAGACTAAAAATCGCCTTCATCAATACGAGCCATTTATCGAGTGTTCGTAGACATTGGTGCACCGAGTGCTTTCTTTTAGCATTTCATTAAAAGAATTCATTCCATGTGACGTCAAAGGAAAAAAAAACACTACGTCACACGGCTTAGTTAGACTAAAATATGTTTTCATCAATACGAGCAATTTTTCGAGGGTTAATAGACATTGGTGCACCGAGTGCGTTCTTTTAGCATTACATTTAAAGAGTCCATTCATATGACGTCAAATCCAAAAAAAAAACCATTACCTCACAATAGGATAGTACCGGTACTATAAAAAAAATGTCTTTATTTACACGAGATATTTAACGAGGGTTCATAGACATTGGTGCACTGAGTTCTAATAGAATTTATTTAAAGGGGATCAAAGCCGCATTGTTTTTGCGTTTTGTCTGTCAGTCGGTCTGTCCTTCATCTTATTATAAAAAAAACAAAAACAACTAAAAGCTATTAAAAATTGATTAACCTTTATTTTACGTTTCAAAACATCGCAATAATTTTAGGTATGAACACAATTGATTTGAGTTTATATAATAGATGTTCCGGATGTTTGTATAAATAGTAAAAGAAAAAGAGAATTCCAGATAAATGTAATACCGTTAATTAAATTTGTTGGATGGTCTCGTATGAAAATTAGAAGAACTACAGCCTTGTGGAGAGATATTCATACCATACTTAATGTTTTCCTTAAAAATCGGAACATAATATTAACGATAATTGGATTTTTTTTTATGTTTTAGGTAGAAAATAATTTGTACTGTAAGAGAGAATGAGTTTAAATATTTTTCATAAAAATCCGGAATAACATTTTTTCGTAAATGAGAAGATTATATGTTTATTAATTAGAAGAGGGAGTTCAAACAGTTATTTGGCGTTAGTAGATTTTTAAATGAATTCGGACATTTCTGGCGACGATTTGTAAGAAAATGTGAGTAATGTAAGTCGATTTCTTTTCAAAACAAAATCCGGAACATTCTTTATCGATTACTAAACTTTTATGTTATGTTTCAGCAAGAAAATTAAATGTCTAAAAAGTGATTTTCAGTAATCAATTCTAGTAAATTACTTTTTTAAAGCCCTGAACAACCTATTGTCGATATTTTTAAAATTTGTTTAAGATGAAAATACGGAACAATTTGATATCGATAATCAAATTATAGTGACGCATTGTCAAATAATATACGTGTAAAATTAGTCATTTATGCGATTTCAAACAATCATTTGACATAATTCATTTTTTATAAAACAATATCCGGAACATTTGTACACTTAATGAAATAAAAGTCAGTATAGAGATTTTGATTTAGCATTAATATGCTATTTACATAAAAAACGGAACAACACATTATTGATAATGTGTTTTTGCAACGTTTAAGCATGGAAATTGAATGTAATATAAGTTAGAAGAGCAAACAAACATTTGTTGGCGTTGATTAGTATTGCACGAAAAAATCCGGAACAATCAATTTTAGATACTTAAAACTATTGAGATGTTACTGGAGGAACATTAAAGGGTAAATCAGATTTTCAAAAGCTTTTAGAGTTATTGTTTTTTTTTATCTAATCGTGACGGACAGACCTACGGACAGACAAAACGCACAAAAATAAACCTTTTTTATTCTGATGAGAGCACTAAACAAAAAATAAATAAAATCTGATTTTTAAAAAAAGTTTAAGAAATAAGTTTTGCATCATGTCGAGGCCGGACTCTACGCTACTACATGAAAGGCACTGCACAATAAGTCCATTTTAAAAAATGTGCGTAATATTTACATACAAAGTGCATTCTTAGCCTTTACAAACCTAATAGCAGCTTTTTCCCCTTACGGGGGTCGCTAAAAATTGTAATAATTTTTTAAAAACTATTTTATAATTTTTGAAGCTTACTAATGGTGTATTTTAAAAATATTTTTTTGTAAATCTTTTTCTTATTTGTCATCTAGTTGATTCCTATGCTACTGAACGAATTGTCAACAGAGAGAGACAACATCAATTTTGGTAACTTCCACCTGGTACTGGTCTGCCTTGAAAGAATTATAAAAAATATCAATTTAAATTTAATCAACTTGGTAAGATGGTTTTCATTGGCTCTTTCAATCTCTGAGTCTCTCTCTGCCTCCCCTACTCTTTTTGGATTTCTCTCTCCATTTGTGATTTTCGTTTCATTTTCCTCTCTCATTGTCTCTGTACGTCACTCTCCATTCCCTCTTTCCTTTCCTCTCTCTCTCTCTCTCTCTCTCTCACTTTGCTTCGTTTCTCTACCTAACTTCCTCTCTCTCTCTCTGTCTCTCTCTCACGCACACTTTGCTTCATTCGCTACCTAACATCATCTCTCTCTCTCTCACTTTACTTCGTTTCGCTACCTAACTTCCTCTCTCTCTGTCTCTCTCTCTGCTGTTCTTACCACCCTCCCTCCCTTTTTCCCTCCCTCTGTTTGTTCTTCAACCCTCGATCTCTCTTCCTCTCACTTTCTCTCTCATTGAGCTCATCTATCGCTGCTTCCCCCTCTCTCTTTTCTTTTCTTTTTCTTTTCTCTTTCCTTCTCTCTCTTCCACCTTCTCTCTTTCCTTCTCTCTCTTCCACCTTCTCTCTCTTCCACCTTCTCTCTTTCCTTCTCTCTCTTCCACCTTCTCTCTATTCCACCTTCTCTCTTTCCTTCTCTCTCTTCCACCTTCTCTCGTTCCTTCTCTCTCTTCCACCTTCTCTCTTTCCTTCTCTCTCTTCCACCTTCTTTCTTTCCTTCTCTCTTCCACCTTCTCTCTTTCCTTCTCTCTCTTCCACCTTCTCTCTTTCCTTCTCTCTTCCACCTTCTCTCTTTCCTTCTCTCTCTTCCACCTTCTCTCTTTCCTTCTCTCTTTCCTTCTCTCTCTTCCACCTTCTCTCTTTCCTTCTCTCTCTTCCACCTTCTCTCTTTCCTTCTCTCTCTTCCACCTTCTCTCTTTCCTTCTCTCTCTTCCACCTTCTCTCTTTCCTTCTCTCTCTTCCACCTTCTCTCTTTCCTTCTCTCTCTTCCACCTTCTCTCTTTCCTTTTTTTTGAAGGAACAAAAAATGTTACCAGAAATAGTCAATGTCATCTTGTTGACAGCGCCATAGAAATGAAATGAAGATTATTATTATTATTATTATTATTATTATTATTATGTTAGAAACGAATGAGTATTCATTCTCTGGCGCTGCCAGGGTTGAGTTTCCTTAAAGAGAAATAAACATTATCGTAGTCCCTTTATCAGTTTCCCCTGAGGAATTTTCTGGTGATGTGGCAGGTCTGCAGCAGTACGGCCCTCTATTATTATTATTATTATTATTATTATTATTATTATCATACCATGTGATCACGAGCCATAATATTTGAGCAAAAGTAGACTGGGCTTTTTCAAAAACTTCCAATTCACATCAAAGACAATTTTGTTGATTGCGTAAAGAGCCGGTTTAAAAAGACGAGTGATGATGTGCTAGAGAATAGGAAGAGGACAGGTCAAGTCCTAGGAGTTACTCATTCCGTGGCATCACTACAGAAGGAATGGGACACGGAGTGCGCTGACTAAAGTAGGAGCAAAAAAACAAGAACTTCCTTTTATTAAATCAAATATTTTGGAACTGTTAAATTGGGGTTAAGGCCACCGACTCTGTTCCATCCACCTAGTGTCCACGAATGTGTAAGCTGAATAGAGGATATTTTTTTAATTAAAAAAAAGCTTATATTACAGCGCAATTAAAAATTAGAAAATATTTTAAAAAAAACATTGATTGTGAATTTTGCTTTAATTATTTTCTACTTCTTAATGCGTTTTAATATGTGTTTTTTTTTTTTAATGCCTCTATTCAAGTCACACATTCGGAGCGGGCAATACCTGAAACTTCATAGGTTGGCACGCTTCTCGAAAACGGCTCTAACTATTTTCCTAGATATGACTGTTGCTGTATATCGTTGGGAAAATAATTAGTACCTCTTTAATTGTTGGAACGTTATACTTTTTCAAAGTTAAAATTGAAATAAATTGAAATTTGGCGTTAAAAAAATGCATGCTGTATTGCAACGATAACTGAGTTGTTTATTAAATTTAAACTTTCAGTTTATCGATAGACTATTGAAGATTTGCTTACATTTGACGTTAATCTAAAGAGATTACAACTAGATTCTAGATCTAGAAAGTAGACCTAGACTAAACTAAAAGTCTATATTGGCAAAACAACTAGACCTAGATCTAGACTTCTGATTTAGTTAGATCTAGTTTTTTGTCTCTATAATGAAATACCAATACACAATGGTGCAACGCCCTCTGGCCCAAAAGACAACGTAGTTGGTTCTCCGAGCCACTGGCGATCCAGGGGGGGGGGGGGGGAGGACGGTAGGGGCGATCGTCCCCCTCACTCGGCCAACCCCACCCCGTGGGGGGGGGGGGGGGCGGACGAATTTTAGTATAGAATTAAGCACAATTTGTATACGAATTTATTACTTTACTTTATTTATTTATGTACTAATTATTTATATTTCAACTTTTTTTTTAGATTACTTCGCCCCCCCCCCCTAGTATGTTGGCTAATTTGGTGGGGTCGATAGGGGGGTTGGCATCAATCCCGCCCCTCCCCTCCCTTTCCATAAACTTTCGAGTGGGGGGGGGCGGACCAATTTGTTTGCGGTAATCAAAGCTTACTAACAATATCAAGTAAATATCTATATGATTTAAACTTGTTATTGGTGTTTTAACTGCTCTTAATATTATGTCGTTCCCCTGTTGGCAGATTGGGGGGGGGGGAATACTTCTATTGCACTTCCCACCTAAACCCTTTTAGTGGGTGGGGGGGGGGTGCTATTTTTATGGGGAAATCATAGTTTGTGAGCAAAATTAGCTGAATTAAAATATAATTTTTAGATTATGTCGCTCCACTTCTGGTATCTTGGCCGATTCGGTTGGGTAAGGGGGGGGGGGGAATTGCATGTACTGCCCTCCCCACTCTAGCCTTCTGCAATCGCCTTCCGCCCATCGGACAAAACAATACTTTTTCTTTTTTGTTTTATAGTTAAGATATTACAAATTTTTAAAAATAAATCTGTCACTAAATTTATTTATATATGCTTTAAATTAAATTCTTATATCGAGTCGCCCCACCCCTATTCTTTAATGCCATATGGAATCATTAGCAAATATTATAAAAAGGAGCAAGGATTAATCGTTTTCACTATACCGACAATCTTTTTCCAGAAGAAAACGCGATGTTTTAAAACAGAATAGTCAAATATGGCGACAGAGTTTATGTAATTTCATCATTTTTTATCATAATTTTTTAACGAAAGACTTTGCTTTGGAAAATTTAGAATTCATATCAAATTTCTCAGTAGAAGAGTAACGATTGAGATGAGTTCTGAACCCGAATATTCTTTTCCAATCCGCCTTTTTCCAACCTTTACTCAGTCTGCAATTTTTCTAGTTAAATTTTGGACTATAGCTCACAATTTATGCTTGAATCCTAAAAATGCAAAAAAATTTAGAGTTGGGTCTAATTGGCCCACTTCATTTCTCCACCCACTACAAAAATTTTTTGTTAGAGCTTTACATTATAGTTCTGTAACAAAACAAAGATACAAACATGCCTATTGAAATAAATGTATAACTGACAAATGAGCTTTTTTTTATATAAATATTATATTTCGAACTTTTTTTTGGCGGCGATCCTCAAAGTCTTAATCTAAATATGTGGAGTATCGTTTTATTTGCAATGTAGTAAGGGGCTATACATTCATATTACAATATTTTTCAAGGAAAACATCTTTCAAAAGTTCCTTTTTAATAGGATGAATAATGAGCTGCAGATGTCATGGGAAGGCGTTTTTGCAGTGAAGAATGCAAGATAACGCTTTTGGCGTCGGGGCTTCGTTCCGGACTCCACTAATGAATAATGAGCTGCAGTTCTCAGGAGAATGCGTTTTTCAGTGAAGAATGTAAGAAAACGCTTTTGGCGTCGGGGCTTTGCCCCGAACCCCACTGATTACTAATGAGCTGAAGTTGTTAGGAGAACGCGTTTCTGCAGTGTAGAATGCAAGAAAACTGATTACTAATGAGCTGTAGATGTCAGGAGAATGCGTTTCTGCAGTGAAGCATTTATATATATGCTGTACGCACGTTTATGCATAGGGTTAGGGTTTACTGGGCGTTAGGGTAAGGGTTTGTAAAAAAATCGCTCCCCCCCCCCCCCCCACATTCCCACATTTCAAAGTTCTGGATCCGCTAGTGCTTCGAGCAGACTGTGCAAAGGTACGAACTCCAGACTCGGCTTGAGCTTTTTAAATATTTAACGGAGATATTGTCTTTCTTGTAAAACAAAATTAAATATTTTTCTTTCTTCTTTCTGTCAGAACAAAGCTCATGAACTTTTGTCCTATGTTGTGGAGCAGCAGTGGCAAATACTAATCCACGCAACTCTCAATCGTGTTCTTACAGAGTAAAGTTATTTGTTTTTACTTTTTCTAAATTACCTCCCTTACTTCATAGTGTCTCTCTTCAGGTCTCTCCGTCCGTCACCGTTGGATTTCAAAACACAAGAAGGGCTGGTAAAAATCCGACTTTATGTTTTGTACCCTATTTAATGTACCTTTGCGAGTGGTATGCGCTCTGGACTGTCGTTTGGATGATCTCGATGGTTCCGGGTTCATACCAGGGGCGTAGCGGGAGATTCGGGGGCCCGGTGGGCTTGACTTTTTTTATGGGGGAACCTGTATTTTAAATTTGGACATCATGACATGAGAAAATGTACTAAATATGTCTAAATTCAAATTGGTATAGAATATCAGTAAAAAATAATCATTAAGTTTCTTTTAATGAATGATACGTTCTTTATTGGCGAGATAATGCACAAATGATTAATGTCAATATTATAATATGTATATATTTATCTGTGCAGCTAGGGCATCTACCACATCATCTAGATCAGCGGTTCTCAACCTATTATGCTCGGAGACCCCTTTTTTACAATCCCCCACTTATCCGCGACCCCTCTCCCCCGCACACTCACACATCAATTAAAGAATAGACAATAACAATCTATTTTTTCAATGGTCTTTGGCGGCCCCTGGCAAATCGTCAATCGACCCAAAAGGGGGTCGTGACCCACAGGCTGAGAACCCCTTATCTAGATTGATGTTATTTCTAGATGCTAGCATGTAACATTGGAGCCATTCTGCTAGGTCTTTCTTGGGTCATTGTTACCCTGAGATAGTTTTTGATTAACTTGACTTTTAGAAGGATCTCTCAAATGGTTCAATGGAAGTGGTCTGAGTTAGCAGTATTCGGATGGATGTTTGCAAGGTTTGAGCACACATCTTTATCATATGAAACCAGCGTCCTCAATATGTCAGTTGGTGATTGTGGTTCTGATTTGTTGATTACAAGTGCTGGTGCATCAATGACATCAATGAACAAGCGATTGGCCTTGTATTTCATCATACATACAGGAAAAAGTAACACAGTTTTCAGAACAAGTTCTTCATAATGTTGTGCAATTGGTTTCACAATTTCAAAGTAGCCAGGGAATGACTATTTTATTTCAAAATTCTCGATATTCAAGTAACGAACTATATTGGTTAATTGTACGTGGCGATAAATAACAATTTAAAACTATAATGATAATGAAACAAACCCTAGGCCTAAATACCAAGTTACTCTCTGATGGTATCCCCACATGGAAAGAGTTAATCTGTGTGAAATACATGCAACAGGATCACTCATTGGTAGAACAACTAAATAGTAACGTAACATGGCAGTGGATTAATATTTAATAAACAAAAATTTAGTTAACAAAAATTTGGACACTCAAATTGGGGACGTCAAGTGGGGCCCGGGTGGACTTTCAAATTTAAACTCCCCCTCGCCCACCCTAGCTACGTCACTGGTTAATACCCTGCGCACTCCATTCCCCGTCGTCCTGCAGGAGGTTCAGGTTAGGATGAGATTATCATCATCTATGAAGGAACATACGTAGCATGTAACATATAAAACATCTTATCTTATAAATTACGGATGTTTCTTCCAAATAGGTTATTTTCGTCTTAGACGTCACCTGGTGTAAATCTAGTCGTGCATGTTAATTAAAGACTTTAACCCTGCTAACTCATGGTTTTCTTGTTTCGTCCGAAAAGACTATGCATACTATTGAATAGGATCTTGCTCTTTTCCACCAACCTACATATACATATACAATTTGTGTGTTCTTTTTATTTCTGATAAGATTTTTGTAGTTTTACTCTAAATAATCCTTATCACATGCGTTCGTCTAACATTATTTAATGTCCATAGTTGTATTAAGTAAAGTCTATATTCTCCCTCTGTTTAAGTTCTATTAAAAAAAAAGTTTCCCTTTCAGACCTTGTGGTCTATAGGACAGATGATGTAAAGGTCATCTGATTCTGTGGCCTACGGTTAACGAGGGTGTCATGTGGCCAGCACAACGACCAACCGCCTTTACTTTTCCCTAACTGATGTCAGGTACCCCTAGAGCTGGGTAGACTCAGAGGCGCCTAAGGATCCCGAAAAAAAATCCCAGTCTTCACCAGGATTCGAACCCGGGACCCCGGTTAAGTTCTATTAAACAAAGACTATATACTCCCTCTGTTTAAGTTCTATTGAATAAAGGCTATATTGACCTTCTTTTTCAGTTATGAGATCAATATCCTCGACAACATTGTTCAAGTTTTTCTTGCCCTAAAACAGGTGGGACTACTGCCTTCGGGCCCAGAGGTGAATTGTCATTTTAAACTGTTAGCCTTTTTTAGATGTCTACCGCTTTCTCGAACTTTCGTCGTTGTCGACAATTATGTCACGCATTTCGACCTTCTCCTATTGAGCAGATATCTGTCACTTCTGCTCATGCTGCGTCACACCACATTTTATTAAAACTTCAGAAAGATCGCTTTATTAATTTTTTAATTACATTTTTTTAAGTTATGTGGAAAAATAGATCTTTTCTGCTCCAATGGCCTTTTTATAAAATTTTATTTTTCTTCCATTGAGATGTTATTTATAGCGACCCCCGAAAGGGGAATAGACGCTATCAGTTTTGTATGGTCTGTCTATCCGTCCGTCCCGTTTAGATCTCGTAAACTAGAAAAGATATTGAAAATCCGACATGATATTTTATAAAATTCAAAGTTCTGATGGCTACCGTTTTCTTTTACGAAAGCGAAAAATTCAATTTTTAAAATAAACTATTCAAGCAATTTTTTTTATAAAATTAAACCATTTTTACAGCTATTCACTATCAATAGTAACAAACATGGGAGGCTATTTGGCTAGGGGGATAACTTTAAACCATATTTATAACACATTTATGCTAACCGTTTTAGATTTGTAATTACATTTGTATTGTTCAGTACAGTAAGATCTGTCATACTAGCTACTACATTTACTAATTTTGAAGAGAAAAAAATGTATTTAAAATGCATATAAGAAACACAACTTCAAACAAGAATCAATAAGTAGTTTTTCATTTCATTGCCTGGTCTGTATGGACATATATATTATAGAACGTTAAACTAAAAGAAGGGAAAGAATTATTTTTCTTCTTCAAAATGTGTTTTTTCTTGAGGCTTTGAATAAGAGATTGACCCTTTACAGAACAATGAGATCAATTAGATAATCATTATAAGACATCAGTTAGACCAGGTTCACAGCAAAGTTCTTCTTCACTCTCACTTATCCCTTGGTCTGTTGGACCGTTGAGGCACCACACAGGATCTGTTAACCTTCTTTTTCCATTCTTCTCTGTCATTTGTCTTTGATAGAATTTCATTCTGATATTCTTTTTGCAAATATTGAAACCTGCCTTTTTACCTGCCCGGGTGGACCACTTCGGGGACCGATTTTGAGTTTGTGTTCCCACACAAACGGTCTTTGTAACCTTGCTTTGTATGATACTAGCCTAATGTTTTCTGTGTGTAACGATGCGTTGAGTGACAGATGTAAATATCACACTTGTACTGGTCACCAAAATGTAAACGACGTATTTGTTGTCAATGTGTCGAAGAATGCTCTGGCTTCATGAGTCCTGGAGCTACACTGAATACGTAGAAAAACATAAATAGTGCAGATTGACTTATCAAAATCTTTAGCAGACAAAAATGACGTTTATTCAATAATAACAATATACTGCAACTTCTTGGTAGTCACACAAAGATAATCCAATATGAAAGATATCAAATATACTAAATCCTCTGCAATGCTAAATAACGTCCGCATCACAGCGGGTAACAATAAACTTCAATAACAAGTGTCCAGAAAATACAGAAAATAACTGTCTCAACTGACTTCAAGTGACTCCTGACTAAAAGGGAATTTAGTCATTCTTACTTCCTCTATGTCCGAGGTTTCTCCTGCTTTTCACCTTCTTGACCCCAGATGAACGAATAACAGTTTATGTCAAGCGAGACTGTGATAGTGTGCACATTTGGCACCGTAGAATGGACTTTGTAATAGCTAGTAGCAAAAATGCAATCTAATTTTTTTCGTTGCCAACTGTGATATAGGGTGTCCTTGATATTGTTTCATTAGTCTATGTCTAAACTAATGTCAGGTACCCATTAGAAATGGGGGGACCCAGGGGCGCCCAAAGATTCCGAAATTAAAAATCCCAGCCTTCGTTAGGAGTTTAACAAGCGCTTCGCCGTTCAGTCACCGCACCTCCCTCTTTAGTATATTGATAATTACCCTTGACTCTTAGCATTATCTTGCTCGGATTTGGCATTGTCTCGAGTTTCTTTTCTACTTTGTTCACAGGAATTAATTATATCCGAAGGATTGATGAATACTTTGGACTCTATTCTAAGGCTGGTAGCTGGAGATCAAATTAAAGTAAGTCACGTAGAAGAACACACATGATTGACTCATTGTTGTGGGGATACTGTCCTAGTTCGAGCCTGTTCTGTATCCAAGGTCTAAGTCCACTCTTAAAGTTATACCCTTGTCTACTTGCCCATTGGTTAAAATGTGCGTATTGTCAGGGTACATAGCTATGAGAAATAGGAAATAGTTTTATTTATTTACAAATCATATATTAACTCACTCCATCTGTCTCTCTGGGTGGATTCTTTGACAGTTTTTTTAACTCTCATTATCGAATTAAGTTGAAATTTTGCAAAATTAATCAGCTAGTAATAAACAATTTTTATAGAGAAAAGGGAGATAATTATTTTAGAATTTAGATATACGGCAGTGATTGTACGGTTCCCTAATACAACATATTTCCTTTTCATTTAAAAAATTGAATATTCTGCTTGTTTTTATTTTATATTCTAGAACCAAAAAGAGTTTTTAGGGTTAGGCATGAAATGACAACAATAAGGTTAGAGACTTAGAGTTAACATAGAGACTGAATAGTATACAAAGATGAATGGAGTTCCTCCTTTAAGAGAAAGTTGCGATTATTCTAACATCACAAATCCTTTGGTATTCTGTGGCATTTTACGTCTCGAGAGACGATCTTTTCCCTTTGCAACTTCTTGTGTGACTAAAGAGGCCAATCCTTGATACACAGCTGCGATCGCAGGTTGGGCATATATAATCACCAGGGGGCCGTTGCATTTTCACCCTTCTTTCTGCTTCTGTTGTGTATGACATCTGCAATCTTTGACCCTTCCTTTATGCTCTCTCTCCATGAGGATCTGTCCAGTGCCACCTCTTCCCAGTTGCCAGTGTCGATTTTGAAGAGCTTCATGTCGCGTTTGCATACATCCGTATAACGTTAAAGTGGGTGACCAGCGGCTCTCCTGGCTTCTATTAGATCGCCATACAGGATGTCCTGTGGAAGTCGACCTTCTAGCGTTCTACGAACGTGGCCAAGCCAGCCAAGGCGTCTGCTGCTGATAACAGAGCGGATGTCCTGGCACCCTGCTCTTTGTAGCACTTCCTCATTGGTTATCTTATCTTGCCACCTTATTTTAAAGATCCGCCTTAGGCATCGGAGGTGGAAAACATTCAGCTTTTTTTTTCCTGCCATGAGTAGGTTGACCATGTTTCACTTCCGTACAGCAAGGTGCTCAACACACAGGTCCGGTAGACTAGGGCTTTAGTACTGTTAGTCAGCAATATGTTGTCCCAGACTCTTTTCTGCAGCCGTGACATGGTGGCCATTGCCTTGGCTATCCTGTTGTTTATGTCCAGTAGAGTGTTGTTGGATATGATGGAGCCAAGGTAACAAAAGTGATCAACAATTTCTAGTGGTTGGCCATTAATGCTTCCTTGAGGTGCAGTGTTTGTGTTTTGGACAAGTATCTTAGTCTTGCTTTGACTGATGTTTAAGCCGAACTTCTGGCAAGCAGCAGATAATTTGTCAACCAGGCACTGTAGCTGAATATCAGAATCAGCCACAATAGCTGCATCATCAGCATACAGGAGTTCCCTGACGAGTAGCTTCCTAACCTTGGTTTTTGCCCGCAGCCTTGATACATTAAATAGTTTTCCAGAGGATCTTGTATGGAGAAACACACCTTCGTTTATGTCGTTGTACGCATAATGCAGTAGACAGGAGAAGAATATGCCAAACAGAGTAGGTGCGAGCACACATCCCTGCTTGACACCACTGCAAACCTCAAAAGGTGCTGATTGGGCTCCATTGAATTTGACAGTGCATTTCGTTTCCTCGTGAAAACACTCAATGAACTGCAGTAGTTTGGGAGGGCAACCTATTTCCTCAGGAGTTTGAAAAGGCCACTTCTGCTGACCATGTCAAAAGCTTTAGTCAGATCAACAAAAACGATGTAAAGGGGTGTGTCTCTCTCTCTGAATTTCTCCTGCAGTAGTCGTAGAGAAGATATCATGTCTACAGTGGATCTACCACTCCTGAATCCACACTGCACTCTGGGTAGACTCTAGAAGCTATCACTTGCAGCCTGGATAGTGCCACTCTAGCAAAGATCTTGTCCACTATACTGAGGAGAGAGATACCCCTGTAATTGTTGTAGTCACTCCGATCCCCTTTGTTCTTGTATATTGTGACTATAGTTGTGTCACGCATGTCCTGTGGGACATGACCTGTTTCCAAACAGCGGCAGAGGAGAATATAGAGTTCAGGGAGCAGGAGTGATTCGTTGACTTTCAATACTTCCACTGGGATACCATCACTCCCAGGAGATTTTCTATTTTTTATGCAGTTAATTGCTTTTTTAAGGTCACTGAGGCTCGGAAGATCATCTAGGCATTCCAGTACTGGAAGATCTGGTAGAGAAGCCAGGGCTACATCGTCTACTGTGTTTTGTGTGGCATAGACTTCGAGGTAGTGTTATGTCCAACGTTCTAGCTGCTTGGTTTGATTTGTAATTTTTTCTCCTGATTTGGATAGAAGGGGGGCAGGCTTAGACACTGTTGGACCCAGGGCCGCTTTAATGCCATCAAATAGAGCTTTGCTATTTCCTGAGTGGAGACTGTCTTGGATTCTGTTGCAGGTATCCCTCCAAAAGTTGTTAGCACATTTTCTAGCCATTTGTTTCGCCTCTTTAGTAGCACTTTTGAAGGCCTCCAAAGATCTTTGGCTTTGTCTTGTGAGCGAGGTGTGCAGATCGCTTTTTCTCGATGCAAGGTTCCATATGTGCTAGATTCGCCTCAAACCAGTCTACATTTTTGTGTTTTTGAGGCCCAAAGGCGGTGATTGCCGAACTGTAGATTACATCTCGTAATTTCTCACATCTGATAGAGATGTCTTCTTCATCACTTAACTAGGGGATTGAACTGTTCAGGAGCTCGCCACTTCTCTGGGTCACCTACATGGTTGACGTTAATTCGCCTAGTTCTGGGTTGAGTAGAAGTATAAGCCTTCTTGAGAAGTAGTTTGATTTTGCTTAGCACTAGTGAATGGCCTGAGTTGCAGTCCGCACTATGGTATGAACGGGTGTGGATGACACTTTTCAGATCCATCCTTCGGGTGATGCAGAGGTCAAGCTGGTGCCACCTTTTTGAGCGTGGGTGCTGCCAAGAGACTTTATGGCGTTCCTTGCCAGAGAAGAATGTATTTGTTACACACAGTTCATGAGAGCTACAGAACTCGAGTAGCCTTTGGCCATTGTCATTGATTTTGCCAACACCATGAGTTCCCAAGCATTGTGGCCATGCATCATTTCCAACACGGGCATTAAAGTCTCCATTTATATAGAGGTGCTCGGATTTTGGAATACTTTTAATTACCTCCTCTAGAGCATGAAAGAATCTGTCTTTGTCCTCTTCCGGTGCAGCAAGGGTTGGTGAGTAAGCACAGATTATATTAACTTTGCCTTGCGGTGATGCAAATTTCATGTGTGCTACTCGTTCATTGCCAATGGGAAACATCGCAATGCAGGGGACGAGACTGTTTCTTATTGCGAAGCCGACGCCATGTATTCTAGGGCTTTGTTCTGGTTTTCCTTGCCAGTAGAATGTATAGTTGCTTTCTGTAAGAGATCCTCTGTCTGCCAGTCTGGTTTCTTGCAGGCAGGCCACATCAAAGTTTAGTCTGCTGAGTTCTCTGTCGATGATAGCTGTTTGACGCATGTTGGTGACGAGTTCAGGGTCAGTATTGAAGCCAGGACACATTGTCCGTATGTTCCAGCTTGCTTAACGCATTAATGTTGAAGGTTTTCTTTTGATTATATTTGCAGGTGCGGTTGAGCAGCTTGCTTTTTGATTTTGTCTTAGCACCAAGAACCCAGTGGTGCGGCAAGCTGTGGCGGGATAGCACTTCACTGTTCGAGGGCTGCTCGGCTTAAGGCAGGCAGTAGCTATCCAGTGAGGCTAAAAAGCCCCTCCTACGGTCAAGAGTGGTCCCTGGCGTTCCAGCTTACGCCAATCAGCTAGAAACTTATCATCGGTAACTACCACTCTCCGTGTTTTTCCAAAGACATTACTGTCAGAGATGGAATGACCTCTCCATTGCTGGGGGATAGCCTGGGCGGTAAATTTGCGAGTGCTGGGCTGCCCCCACGTCAGCACACGCCTCTCTTCCATACTGACCGGGTCCAAAGGGATGGCGAGCCATCACAATTTGGGGACAGGTGGCTGCAGGAGTTTGCCAGAGAGCAGTAGTCTTACTACTGTCCCCCCGCCTACGGGCTCCAGGACCGGATTTTCTGTTAGGGTTTTCTCCCTTAGCCTTAGACCTTACAGGGACACACACACAAGGCAGTGCGGCTATTGACCTATAGCTAGGGGTTTGGTTTGTGGGCAACAGGGCGTGTCCGCACGCCGACGGGCCATGCCTGCCTCACATCTCGGAGGAGGTTTGGCCCCCCCTTTGGTATTACTGATAAAGTATCTGCTAGAGCTCGCATGAGTGTGGCTGTATCGCATTGTATCTAAGCAGTGTGTTACAAGAAGGCTGACAGAGAAGAGAGGTGACCAGAGAGACTGGCAACCTTGTAGTGAAGATTTCTATCAAGACTTGGTGTGTTGCTATGCTAACAAACATTTTTTTGGTTCGTGACTTTTTGAAAAGCCTCTCGCCAATTTTTACATACCTCTATTCAAGTTAGAACTTTATGGAAGGTGGGTGGAGGTTTGGTGAACGCTGATCTAAGTAACTCCTCTAAAGATTTTCTCTTAAAACTTGTAACAGTTGATGCCTATCGCTGAGAAAAGAATGACTAGCTCGTTGGCCACATGGGAAAACTCTAGTTTGACCGTTATGAAAAATGTTTCATTGCTTATTAATATAACATTCATTAGTTATTAAGAGAAAAACACATTTAAAAACATGGCGTAATAAGCAGTAATGTAACGGTAACTGAATTGTTTCTTAACTTTAAAGATGCTTTACGTTTACTGATAGATTATCAAAGGATTTGCTTCTATTTTTACGTAAATCTAATATATATTTACATTCTAGTTCTAAAAGTAGATCTAGATCTAGATTTAGACTTTAAGAGTTCTAATTCAGCAGTCTAGACCTAGATCTACTTATAGATGTCTATATGATGAAAGTGCCAATAAGTAATGAAACAGTGACAATTATACAAAGTACCTCAAGCCTATTGAATAGGCAGCACGTAGGTACATTGAGGTGATGGTGCCAAAGTATGCCTACGTGCTCGATACCCAAGTCGATCTATTTTAGTGTAATAATTTTTTTTTATATATTTATTTGTATTTTTACTTGTGTAATGGTGGCATTGTCTTTTTTTAAAATGTATTTTTAAAAATACTTTTCTTGTTACTGGTTAGAGTCGAACCGTCTACATGACTTTGGAAATGTCTCTTTTTTTCGGTCATGGTTTTCTCTTGACATATGACAACCATCATTTATTAGGTATTCCAATTATCTGTATTTCTGTCCTTTAGTGTCAGTGTTTCTGCTGTCAGTACCTCTCTTGTCAGTAACTCTGCTGTTAGTAGGCCTACTTTTTTGTTTTCTTCACTGCCCCTGTTATATTTATTTATATTTTGTGGCCGGTACATCTGTTTCAGATACTTTTGTTGTCAGTGCTTCTGTGTCAGTGCCTCTGCTGTCAGTGCCTCTGCTGTCAGTAAATCTGCTGTAAGTAGGCCTACTTTGTTTTCTTCACTGCTGCTATTTATATTTTATAGTCGGTAAATCTGTTTCAAATACATTTGTTGCCAGGGCTTCTATTTTTCTGTTTGGCTATCTAACTGAATCTAATTAGATTGAAGTTTCTCATAAACCAATGCCAAGGACGTATTTAAAAGCTTTCATTAAAAAAAAGTGAAAGGGCGAACTTCTTTTTGAAATCCTAAACCCTCTAAACTCCAAATCTAACCACTACATCTACTGTAATATCAAAATAATATTACAATTCAAGACAGGTTGATACAGCTCCTATCGCCCGCCCACCTTCGTTTAGTTCTGTGGTCACTTGTTGACAAAAATGTCATTAAGTCTGTTTGTTAATACAGTATTGTTGCATTACCTATAAGATTATTCAAAGAAAGAAGTATTTTAATTTGAAAAATTATATTTAACTTGACGTTTGCATCAATTAGATCATTGAAATGTATGCTAGTCACTGTTTAGCCTTGCAGTACATGCCCTGAAGGGGATTTTTTTACATTGACAATTTTTTATGCAGGGTTACCCTGAAATGGACAAACGCTCTCTAACCAACTCAGAAGTGTTCACCACCTGGATAGACAGCTCCAGCCACAACGTGGTAGAGATAGACTTCTTGTTCCACTACCTGTACATGGACATGCAGATTTTTTATCAAGGCGTGAATCTGTTTTCTCTAGATCCTTTCCTTAACATTGCAGTAAGTACCCCGTGAATCTGTTTTCTCTAGACCCTTTCCATAACGTTGCAGCAAGTACCCCCGTCAATCTGTTTTTTCTAGATTATTCCCTTATCATTGCAGTAAGTACTTCCGTCAATCTGTTTTCTCTAGACCCTTTAGTTACTACTGCAGTAAGTCAATATGTTTTCTCTAGATTCTTCCCTTATCATCTAGATCTTTTCCTTATTACTGCAGTAATTACCGATGTCTATTTATTCTTATTGTCATCGACATATATAAACTAATGCATCATTGTTAACAAAACAAGTCATTTGTTATCTCAGTAACCGAACAAAATATGCCACAAAAAAAAATTCTTTCTGGCTCTTGCATGCCATAATTAAAGAAAAATTTACGAATTCAAGGGAGTTAATCAATTTCTAATTTGTTTCTGATTATAAAGGGTCGAGGGGGGGGGGTAGTTTCATCTAGATGTTTCCAGAACGAAGATAAGGTATAAATATTGCAATTGTTCTATCAATTTTTCTGTGTGTTTTATTGTCTTATTATTATGCCTGGTATTGTGGTATGCGCTATGGACTGTCGTCTCGATTGTCCAGAGTTCGAACCCTGTTAGCCGCCATCCCTGGATGACTTGCGGGAAGCTTGGCCTAGTATGTAATAATCTTCAACTTTAAAGGAACATCGGAAATATGAAAAAACGGAAAGCATCGCTATGCTATGTTGAAGCTAGTTAAAGTCCGGCTTATGTTGAAGTCTGTCTGTGTTCCATCAAACCAGGTCTACACGTCGTTCTGGTCCCTACTGCCCAATGAACAAGGAGGTGCAATTATTGATTTACCTCTGCTTGTCATAAGCGTTGAACAGAAACTGCCCACTCAGTACGCCCTAGAGAAGTTCGTACCAGACCGTTACGATATCCGATTTAAAAATGATCACGTCAGTAAGTATGGTAGCGATTAAGGCTATAGGTATTGCTAGGTCCCAGCTGTAAGTATCATATAGATTTAGGCTATAGGTATTGCTAGGTCCCAGCTGTAAGTATTATATAGATTTAGGCTATAGGTATTGCTAGGTCCCAGCTATAAGTATAATATAGATTTAGGCTATAGGTATTGCTAGGTCCCTTCTGTACGTATGGTATAGATTTAAGCTATAGGTATTGCTAGGTCTCAGCTGTACGTATGGTATAGATTTAGGTTATAGGTATTGCTAGGTCCCAGCTGTACGTATGGTATAGATTTAGGCTATAGGTATTGCTAGGTCCCAGCTGTACGTATGGTATAGATTTAGGCTATAGGTATTGCTAGGTCCAAGCTGTACGTATGGTATAGATTTAGGCTATAGGTATTGCTATGTCCAAGCTGTACGTATTGCATTGATTTAAGATATAGGTTTAGCACACCGTTTTCTAAGTTTGGGTGTTTTTAGGCTTGTCATAAGAATTTTATATATTCTGAGTAGATTTCTACTTTCGCTTAACCAGATTTTTTTTCGGAGGAGGTGGTGTAATAAAAAAATGTTCTTTTTTGCCCTACATGTATTATTCATTAGTTATCAAGAGAATAATAATCGCTCTTACAAAGGTTGGTCAGCTGTATAAAGGATGAATTGTGTTATATAAATGTGTTACTTGTTTGTTTGTTTGTTTTCAGTTGAACATAAAGATCGTTATTTTTTTAACATGAAAACCTATTTGGATCAAAGAGAAACTGACCAGGAGACTCCAAAGCAAAAAGATCAAGTCCAAACTGGATCTAATAGTTTTTCCGATACTGACTGCTTACTTATAAAGGTAGAGCAAACTCAAACGCCAATAGTGATGATAAGAGAGTAATACAATCAAAAAGTAAAATAATGCTAAAGTTACGAAAATAAATCGAACGGACCGGCGCGTGGTCAACATTCCTTGATTTCCTCATCAATATGTAAAATTAGGCATAACATAAGCAAGGTTCTTAAAAGATCCAATGTTTATACAACTGTGCCTGGTTTGGAAATAATGAATTACCAAAAATTGACTTATTAGTTGTTTTTCTTTTTAATTCATGTCGTGTCTATGTCAATGAATAATTGATCCAAGAATGGGTGAGAGAAACAACGTGTAAACATTTTTTACCAGACAGACGAACGGACAGAGTTGATAAAAGCTATGCAAATAAATTAACCGATTAGTTAATAAACTATTGGTAATTTATTGGAATAATTTCTCTAGAATCGAGATCGTAAATAAAATATGTTATGGTCTTGTTATTGTGAGAAATATTTCTTATAACTAGCTGGATCCATTGGAATGTAGACATTTAGTTAAAACATGTTGTATTTGTTTTTTGTAATTTTTTTGTTTTAGGTTGATATTTCGCAACATTTCTCCACGATGTTACAGATAAACGGCTTAGAGAAAATGAAAATGGAAGTAAGGGCGAGCCTGTACAACAGCTATGCTGAGGCACTGGACATTATAAATGAACCGCCAATGATTCTTCCCAGAAACGAAACCATTTACAAAAACATGTTGGTGAAAGAGAATGTCGTCTTTTTGCCGAAATTAAGTCTGGTAAATGTCTTTCTACCAAAATTTAGCTTTTTAAATGGATCCTTTCTGACAAAAAAAAATAAAAATAGGCCGTCTCTGGTGAATGTCCTTTTTCTGCTAGAACTATCTTCTAATGTCATCGTTTTTCTAAAACAATATGCTAATTGTCATCTCTCTGCAAAACGTTTAGATGAGTGTCATCTGCCTTCTAAAACTATATGGCTAATTTCATATTTCGGCTAAAACGAAATAAAGATTGTCAAAATTTCTAAGGCAACCTTCACGCGTTCAATATGTATACTACGCAATATTTAAAAAGTATGTCTTCTGTAAAATGTGTAATATAAACTATACTTACGTTGCGTTGAGAAAATTATGTGTTCAAAATTCACTATAGCCAGTTTTAGGTATTGACTGTACCTCTTTGTATAAAATACAGATTAAATAATATCTGTACTAATAGCATCATGCTTTCATGCTTATAGTATGCTCCGAGCGCTATGGTACAATCTCATGAGTGGACCGGTAGGGGGGTATCTGGGAGAAGGTTTTCCGTGCTGCCTTTAGGCGCTCAGTAAACACAACTCTGCTCGAGTCGGGTGTCGAACCTCGAGCCCCCTTCATAGGTAGCCAAAACAAGCCAAGTTCAAGCGTACTCTAGACCACGCTTTTCATGGGGCAAGAGTAGCTCTGTTATAGGCCTACATCTTTAAATTTTCAAGCAAGAGTAGCTCTGTTATAGGCCTACATCTTTAAATTTTCAAGCAAGAGTAACTCTGTTATAGGCCTACATCTTTAAATTTTCAAGCAAGAGTAGCTCTGTTATAGGCCTACATCTTTACATTTTCAAGCAAGAGTAGCTCTGTTATAGGCCTACATCTTTACATTTTCAAGCAAGAGTAGATCTAGATTCTAGAAGATCAATTTGATAGATATGTTGGTCTAAAATATTATGGAAACTAGATCTACTTAAGAGAGCCCCGTTCAAAGGTAGCCAAGCTAGGTTCAAGCGTACTTAGCCACTCGACCACGCTTCCCACTGTTTTATATTATTTTTGGTAATTATTAAACTTTCGGCCGGAGCTCGGCCTGAATTTATTTAGATACGTATAAAAGTAGAAGACGTTTACTAAGTGCACAGTGGAGCTTTTGTCTCTGTCATTATGACGCAATGTCTCAAAGCTTTTTAAAACATAGTAGCGGTCACGTTCAGTACTACGCCGTCTCCTCCCACAGAAACAGTCAATCACTTCGGCCGGTGGCCACTACTTCGTTCTCATCAATTACGCCAGGAATCAAGAGGTCAAGGGCATCCAGGCCGGAATTTCGACAATAACTCTGGAGTGCACGCACGTGTCTTGCTTCTGGTGGAGCATGTACGACGACAAGTGGTTTTCCAAGTTCTGCAGAGTAAGCAAATCTGTGTGTGCTCTCCTTGGCTGCTGTTACTGTTGGCAGGGGCGTACCGAGAGTGTCAGGCGCATGGGGCAGCAAGGCATGTCGGAGCCCCCTGTCTCCCACCTCCCCCGAAAACTTTATAATTCGCATTTGCATTATAGCAGTCACCACTCCCACTGTGTAATACGAAACATATAGATATAATGTAAATGCATGGCTGGTCTTAGGCCGCTGTAATCCATATGGCCGCAGTGGGCCCGGCACTGTCATTGGCCCATCCCTTATTTTAGTTGACTGCCTATATTATTAAATTAAACATAACTTAAATTACTGGGTTCCTGCGGCCTCCAGATTTTCAACGGACTCATGGATACCTCCTGAAATCATAAAAATCTCCTGAAAATAGACAAAATTGTTTATAAGGGGGGTCAATCAATTACTTGAGGTCAACCGTTCACGAAGATAGATTGAACAATTTGGCAGAGCGTGATCTATGTAGGAAACAGAATTTTGATGATACACTTCACTTAACGCAAGGCTAGTCAAGTAAATTGATCTTGAAAAATAAAAATGCAAATACGAATTTATTTTAGTAGACAAATCTTAATTTTCACTTATTACCCTCATCCAGACCCAGATTGGACAAACGGTTCGCATAGGGCCACGTAATTGTTAGAGCCGGCCCTGTGTATATGACCTTGATGTTAGATGCTTTCGTATTTTTAATGTCATACAAATGAAGTAAAACACTTAGTAAATTTAATTCAGAATAGGCAACCGGTCAGGTCTATGTGGCTAGGAGATGCTGTTGAAGCTATATGCCAACCGTCAATAAAGTAAAAGTCTATATACTATGTATTACACCATGTAGGGTTGTTAATGCTCGGTCGTTGGTTTGTAGCCCAAAACAGCTAGTACAACTAAATCGATGTAGGTGTAATATATTTGTAACTTGCAACTTATAGTAAACTTTACAAACTTCTTGATTAAATAAAACTTAATGTAACTTTTATTTATGCTATGCAAAGACAAAAAGTCAAACTTTCAACATGAAAGTAGAATTATAAGGAAACAAGTGAAATGATAAATAAAATGAGAGGTATTTATACAAAAAACCCTTTTTACATGAAAACAAAGGTTATGTTTTATCAATTAGTTTGGCTCAGTAATGTAATTAAATTTGTAATAAATTTAGACAAACGTAACTTAAATAAATATATTTTTTTACCTTTTTTTTGTTTAGCACAATTTCATGCTGTTAGCTTTTTTAATACGCTAAGATCCTAACCCTATCACTTGTCTGGACCAGTAGGAGGGGGGGGGGGGGAGAAAGGGGTATCTGGGGGATTCCTTTTTAAAAGGTATTTCTAAAAAAAAAAAAGTTAGCGACCTGAATTTGAAATCGAGGGTTAAGGCCTCTCCAGCCTGCTCAGCGTCCTCAAACCAATACGGTAACGACTGTGCTTATGAAAATAGTTTGAATATCTATTTAGAAACTTTTTTTTTCTACAAACAATAAAGGGGACTAAAGTAACTTGTACCAACTTAACAGACAAGTAAATTATCTTTCCCTTGTTTGAGATTAAAAAAAAATAATTTCTATTAGTTAATTTACTAATTTCTTTATTTTTTTTAAAAAATTGATTCTTGTGTCGGCTGGTAAAAGAAATGATTGTACAAAATTTCAGCTTGATCCGAGATTGGGTGTTGAAGAATTAGCGTGTACAAACGTCATAACAGACAGACAGAAGGACAGACAAAATGAGTTGACATAAGCTTTATAATAAAAACACATCATGTTTCTCATGTCTTTCAAAATAAAACCCTTCCTTTTTAAAATTAAAATACACGTGAATTGTATTCATTACGACAGACCATCTCATGTTTTCATCAAAAACGCTCCTGTCTACCAGTGCAAAAAATATCGTCTCTCCTCTTCGTTACCTTGGAAACACACACACATACTCTCCATAACAATGACTATATCATTGTCGCGTTCAAACTTCGTCTTCTGTAGTGCGTCGCTAAACTAAATAATTACATTACAAGATCTACTTATTTTTACAATAATTGTCCGTGTTTGTAGTTTCTGAGCGCTTATGTTGACTTCGCTCTGTGTTTCAGGAATCAGCCCACACCCAGCACGGACAAAATAAAATACCCATCATTAGCTGCTTTTGCGACACGGGAAACATCTTTTCAGCCGGAAGTAGCCAGTGTTCCGAAGGACATTTAGTTGACTGGTAACAATTACTTATTGGGATGTCCTTTAGTTTTTCTCGCTCTTCAATTTTTTACACAGCTTATATCAATCCACTATGTCTGTCCGTCTGTCTGTCTGTCTGGTAAAAAGTTTGTACACGTTATTTCTCTCACACCAATTCTCGGATTAAGTTACAATTTGCACAATTATTCATTGGTGAAGACATTACATAAATCAATATAAAAAATCAATTAATTATTGGTGATTAATTATTTTGTTTGATACCACAGGGAAAATTAATTCTTCAGTATCCAGAGATATGGTCAAATATTAAGAATTTTTATCCCACCAGATAAATTGTACAAGTATGCTCTATAAAGTTGAAACTTTTAACATTTATTTTTTAACCTAACGAAACATGAATCATTTAAAAAAATAATAAAGAAGTCAAATAATTATTGGAAAAAATTATCTTGTTAGGTACTGAAAAAGGGAAATAAATTCTGCTTGATAAATTTTAGGACCAAAAAGCGAAAATATTATATATATATATATATAGCGTGGAAAGCGTGGTCGAGAGGCCAAGTGCGCTTGAACTTGGTTTGGCTACCTAGAAGGGGGCTCGAGGTTCGACACCCAACTCGGGCAGAGTTGTGTTTACTGAGCGCCTAAAGGCAGCACGGAAAACCAACTCCTAGATACCCCCTTCCCCCCACAAATGAGATTGGACCAAAAGCGCTCTGCTCTATAAGCATGAAAGTAGCGTTATATAAAAGCTATAATATATATATATATTATAAAGCAGAAAGTAAAGCGTATGTATCTATGTATGTATCTATACTATAAAGTATAAAGTAAGGCGTATGTAGCCTATGTATGTATGTGACGAATAGAAATCAAAACCGCTTGACCAATATTGATAAAACTTGGCAGGAATGTTCCTTAGACTGTAGTGTATGTATTGTAGCCCTAAAACAAACTTAAGACCCTCAAAAAAAAAATAAAGTTGTCGGACTCTATTAAAGCTATAGTATTTATGGATCTAGGCCATGTTTACAATCTAGATCTAATTTTAAGAAATACACTTTGCGCAGATAGTTTTTTACTTTGACACATGAAAATACTAAAGATTTCATTATATAATAAAATTAACCTTCAATTTTGTGTTTCAAAAGCATTTTTTTACATAAATTAGTTCCTTATATCTGTGACTACAGATTTCTGACGAATGAATACTGTAATGAATAGCGTACTAAAAATTATTTCGTTTAATTGTATACTTTATAATGCCATTCGTTTAACAAATCGGGTAAAGCCGATTTAATTGTACTATTCATCTATCGCTATTTTCATTTTTTAATAGATATGCATGTATCGGCTTCGTAGCGAAAGAGAAATAACTTGAAAGGATCATTAGCTAAGTTTAACATAAATCCAATCCACTACATTAGTAAACACAAACTTAGAGTCGTAGACCGCGGGTAATGCCAGGCTAGTGTATGTATGTATGTATGTATATATGTATGTATGTATGTATGTATGTATGTATGTATGTATGTATGTATGTATATGTATGCATGCATGCATGTATGCATGTATGCATGTATGCATGTATGCATGTATGCATGTAATGTATGTATGCATCTAATGTATGTAATGTATGTAATGTATGTAATGTATGTAATGTATGTAATGTATGTAATGTATGTAATGTATGTATGTAATGTAAGTATGTAATGTATGTAATGTATGTAATGTATGTATGTATGTAATGTATGTGACGAATAGAAATCAAAACCGCTTGACCAATCTTGATAAAACTTGGCAGAAATGTTCCTTGGTTACTAACTTATACCGTAGTGTACGTATTGTAGCCATAAAACTAACTGAAGACCCACAAAAAAAAGTTGACCAACTCTATGAAAGCATTATCCATTCATCGATCTAGGCTATGTTTACTAATGTTTCTATGAAAAGATCGAAAGGATCTAGATCTAGATCTAATTTTAAGAAATACACTTTGCGCATAACGTTTTTTACTTTGACACATGAAAATACTAAACATTGTCTATTTACTTTATTATTTAATAAAGTTAAGATTTAAATTTGTGCTTCAAAAGCATTTTTACATAAAATTCCATCCTTATATCTGCGAATTTAGAAGTCCTGACGTGCATTCTTTCATTAGACATTACCGGAAAGGTTGCACATCTCTCTATTCCTATGTCTAAAACACTCATTTAACTCTAAGATAATAAAACTTCTCTTCACAAAGATTATACTTTGAAAAACGAACATACTAATTATAGTCTATTCATTTCAGGTTTTAATCAAATTAACATTCAAATTTGTTTTTCTTTTTTTTTTTACATGAGTGAAACTCTATTTTTAAAATCGTGTGAATTCAGGTCAATTAGCTATTTTTAGCTTCATTCATAATATTTTTTATTCATGAATTCATGCATTCGCTTTAATTATAACATTATTATTTTCTTTAATTGTTTCTAATGCGCTATATCAGTGACTATACCAGTAATACGCAAGTTAAGACCCGCGGGCAGCGGGTAATATCTGTCTAGTAATAGTAAAAGATAGTTAATTAACCCATTCATAATTTTTATGTGATTAATTCTTGTTTTGTCAGGCAAAAGAAATAGCGTGTAATTTTTTTTTTTACCAGACAGAGTAGATATAAGCTTTGTAATTAGACTCTTAATATGTCTAACAGGTCATCCTTTGAGCTAGAGACTCTGCAGTGGTTTGACCTCAATGACACAAATCTGTTCATGGCTTACGTTGTGTTGTGTTTAACTATGGTGTTTGTAGCGTTACTTGTCTGGAGCGTACAAAAAGATCGACTGGAATATTACGAGGTAATTTTTTTTTAATACCTCTATTCAAGTCAGCACTTCATGGGGGAGCTTGGATGTGTGGGTTCAACCTGGGTGGACACGGATATTGAAAACGGCTCAAACCATTTTCCTAAAAATCTTATAGTTGACGTAAACTGCACTTAACCTTAATCTTTGGAATCGTAGACATTGCCATTATTATTATTATTATTATTATTATTATTTTATTATTATTATTAAGTGTAATGGACGAAGAACTTTGAGCTGGATCGGCGCATTGACGTATTTTAATTCCAAGTGTTTTGAAAGCACACTAAATTAACAAGTGGTTAAGAGTTTCGAAATTCATTGCTGAAGGAGGGAAAACTGTATGCTTGGAAAAGTATTACAAATATGTCTGACAATTATGAATTTCATGCACCTTTTTTTTTTGTTGTAAAGCGGAAACTTAAAAACCTTCATCATCCATCTTCCTTTTTTTTTATTCCATGAACGATTCTTAGTTTTGTGTTTACCTTGCTTAGATCTGCTGGTGCATCCTTCTGGTTTTTAACGCGAATAGACGATCTTATTTTCTTGGATGAAGTTAAGATGACGCCCCGTTTTATGTAGAAATATAATCTTCCTAAATTATTAAAGTTGGCTTATAATCATCCTAAAATATTAAATTTGGCTTATAAGCATCCTAAAATATTAAATTTAGCTTAAAATCATCCTAAAATATTAAATTTAGCTTATAATCATCATAAAATGTTAAATTTGGCTTATAACCATCATAAAATGTTAAAATTGGGTTTATAATGATCCTAAAATATTAAATTTGGCTTGCGCCTTCTTATTTTTATAATTTTTTAAAAGAATACGAATAAATAAATTTCCGAATTTAAGGCATTATTGATTCAAGAGTTTAATAAACATAAGAATAATTATACGCACCGACTCGACTGCTAATGAACTTCAAGTTTGACTAGCGCAATAAACATCTTATCCAATGTAATCGACATCTATGTAAACATAGCAACTCAATGTTGACGTTCTGCTCTATAGGTTAAACTTGTCAGTAATCTTGTTTAGAAACGTAGTACATCTAGAATTAGGCAATAATTACGGGTAAATGGCAAAGGAGGTTAAGTGTTAATTGCACTTGAGGTTAACGGTAATTGGCACAGAAGGTTAAGGGTTAATGGCACAGGAGGTTTAGGGTTAATGGCACAGGAGGTTAAGGGTTAATGACACAGGAGGTCAACGGTTAATGGCACAGGAGTTTAAAGGTTAATATCACAGAAGGTTTAGTGTTAATGACACTGGAGGGAAGTATTTTTAACAATACTTCATTATGCACAATGATAGATGTGGAAGAGGGGTTGTATTAAAGTAATTGAACATTAAATACGACTACACTTAGCTCTTGGTACACTCAGTCAGTAATCTATCTCGGCGCCAACACAAGTTCACGCATTTAATGTAAACTTCAGTACGTATATTTTTTAATGTGGGTAGGCTGAAATTTTTTCTTACATTGAGAAAAGCGCATGACAAAACAATCAAGAACCCCACATTTACAACTATATTTCTCAATAATGTAGAAGTTACTTCCCTTTTCGATAAATTAATTAAACAACCATAATTTATTGACAATATGGTTAATTTTTTAATTGATTCAAGTTTTGTTAGATCCAATAAACATAGTTGTTTAAAATTATAACTTGATTCGAACATGATTGCGGAAGAAAACTCGACACGGGGGGCGGGGGGACGATTTTTCTAGTTCATTCTAGTAAGTATTATTGCCAAATAAAAATAAAATTTAAATACAGCGACATTCTACGATGTGTTCTACATTATAATGTTGAAACGGTGACTGCCATTTAGGGGTTAAACTGTTAAACTTCTGAGAGACATGCAAATAATTCTATAAGGTTTTTTAGTCTATTCTCCTTGTGTTTCCGTCCTCAGTCCAGGACGCACGTGGCGCCCCAGCTGTTTAGCCCTTGGTGTACTAACAATTACATCGTGTGTATATCGACTGGAGTCATGCCTCGCTGTGGGACGACTGCTATACCGAGTATCACCTTGATCGGAGATGAAAACTTCAGCTTTCTCATATCTCTTGAGCCTTTGAGAGGGCTTTTTAGGGTAATTTATATTTGTATGCTTCTCTCTTGTGTGTGTGTCACTGAATAGCTGCTGTGCTCGTCTTATGAATTAAATAAAAGAGGTGGCGTGTAGGTGTGTGTGTGTGTGTGTCAGAGAGAGAGAGAGAGAAAGAGAGCAGTGAAAAAAACATGATATGACGACATAGTCACCTCGGCTGATGAATCATCACTGCAAGAAGTGATTTTTGTTTTGTCGACAATGGTAGTGTGCAGAGCAAAGAAGGGGGCATTTTCCAATTGGTTTATATAACGCAGGCATCCAAATCTGGGGTCCTGGTTCGAATCTCGGTGAAGACTGGAATTTTTAATTTCGGGACATTTTTGGGGCGCCCCTGAGCCCACCTAACGCTTCTGGAAAAGCGGTTGGTCGTTGTCTTGGCCACATGATACCCTGCTCGTTAACCTTTAGCCAAAGAAACAGATGACATTAAGGCATGAAAGGGAAACTTTGCTCTGCACATAACGCACTGTTCAGAAGAAACTTGTATTCGCACTAGTATTCGAACTAGTACACAAAATAGAACTATGGGAACCTAGCAATAATAATGAAAAATAAATTATTTATTAGAACTCTTAATTGACGAAACATACTGTAGATTTACACAAGACATCAAGCTTAGAGACAAGACATTAAGACCAGAGATAAAGTGGGGTTAAGGGTTAAAGGAGAAATAAGAATTTCAATAGCTTTTCATTTTTTTTTCTTTTTTTTTTGTTTTGTTTTTTACGATCTATACGTGACGATTGGACAGACCGTTAGACAAAACGCACAAAAGTAAGCGGATTATTTTTTTTTGACGGGGGCACTAATAATTGAAAAAAAATGTGATTATTTAAAATGTTTTGATTGTTTAATATGATATTTAAATGTTGCGGGGTCAAACTAGCCGCTGCAACTAAACTATGGAGGCCGAAACATATTATCATCTGAGTGTGACAGACGTACAAACGGACAAAAAGACTACACAAAACTAATAGCGCCTCTTTTCCTAACGGGACCGCTAAAAATACTTTAATTTGTCTTTCATTTGATAGCATTAAATATTTTAAAAAAATAACAGGGTTACAAAGACTTTGTGTGGAAACACAAACTCAAAATCGGCCCCCGAAGTGGTCCACCCAGGCAGGCTTCAATATTTTCAGAAAGAACATCCAAATGAAATTATATCAAAGACAAATGGGAGATAATAATGGAGAAAGAAGGTTCACAGATCTTGTGTAGTGCCCCAACGGTACAGCAGATCAAAGGATAAGTGCAAGTGAATGCAAAGTTAGATGTGAACCTGTCCTAACCAGTTCCCCTTTCAGATCTTGTGGTCTATAGGGCAGATGTTGTAAAGTTCATCTGTTTTTGTGGCCTACGATTAACAAGGGTGTAATGTAGCCAGCACAACGACCAACCGCCTTTACTTTTCCCCAACTAATATCAGGTACCCATTGGAGCTGGATGGACTCAGAGGCACCTAAGGATTCCGAAGTTGAAAATCCCAGTCTTCACCAGGATACGAACCCGGGGCCTCCTGTTCGGAAGCCAAGCTCTTTACAGCTCTGCTACTGTGCCTCTCCTGGCCTATCTGAAGTCTTATAATTGATGTCATTGTTTTGAAAAGGCTCAATCTCTTACTCTAATGCTTTAAAAAAAAAAAATTTCGCAATAAAAAAATGTTTACGAAAATAAAGTTTACAAGATTACTATTTGTTTTAATCTAGGTCTTACTTATAATGCATACTAATTAGCTTTTTCTCTTTAAAAAACTGCTTGCATAACTGATTTAAAAAATTAGATTTTTTCGCTTTCAGAAAAAAAAAAAGTAGCCGTTGCATCAGCACTTTGAATGGTCAAAAATATTGTGATGTCGGACTTTCAATATCTTTTCTAGTTTACGAGATCTAAACGGGACGGACGGACAGACGGACAGACATTTCGCACAAAACTAATAGCGTCTTTTCCCCTTTCGGGGGCCGCTAAAAAGTAAAAAAGATGAAACATAGATACACAAATATTTGGTATTAGATGTAGGTCTATCACATGTAAGGCCAATACAAACACATAGAAAGAGATCATTTAAATTTAATAGATATTCACAGAACTGATTAACATATGTCTATTTGTATGAAAGGATCCGAATGAAGGGGGGTATAGAAAGTTAGATAGTTCTAACTTCTTTTAAATCGAACCTTCTTTAGCTCTTGATTACGTAAAACTTCAGCAACCTTACGTGTCGTTTTAAGGTTGATTAAGATCGTGTTTGCTATGACTTAAAACACTTAAGTGAGCTAAAACTCGTTTGATTGATTGATTAACTTGATTGACATTGTGCTATTCATAACTTCAGTTACGTAACTTGCATTCACCTCGTTTAACTGTTTAACTGTTGATGTAATTGCTAGCTGTATCTTCAAGTACCTTAAACTCATTTTACTTTTGCATTAGACAGGCTCGGAGGTGTGGTTTCTGCTGAGCACCAGGGTACCTCTTGGTAACTTATTACAGGCTGTCATCTCCGTTGATAAAACGGGAAACAATAGAAACTGGTAGGTACAAAAGTTGGCAATTCAAAGACACATATAAAGTTTCTATTACTTAGATCAACTTTTTGACGCTTAAGTAGTATTTTTACAATTCATGCTAAAAGATTGCATCCTCTCCCTGAGTGAACACTGGGTGGGAGGAATATTTCGAAAACGGCGTTAACGATTTGTCTAATAAATCTAAATATTTATGTATATCTTCGAGAAAAGATAACTGATTGGCAACAAAGTGACCGTTTTTTTTCGAAATATAATCATTTTAAAATTAAATTTGGCCTAGATCTGTTTTTTTTTTTTTACACAACTTCAGTGGGAATCCCGTACTGGATGTTTCTTTCTATTCGGTAAAGGGATGTGCACAGTCTTGTGTAGAAGTTCCGGTCCATATGCCCTTGTAAAATCAAAAGGTGGATTTTTAATATAAGAGTTTGAGTGAGCAAAGCTCAATGGAAAGACACCTTGCAATAATGGAGCATTACATGAAATAATAGTATGAGAAAGAACAGCTTGCTCTTTATAACGTGCGAATTAGTTTAAAACATAAGCTGTTTTTTTGTATAGCACTGGTTTTAACAATATGACCGTATACATATATTTTCCTTTTTTTTTCAGGTTCATATCACACATGTATTTGAGACATTTGGAAACTAAAAAGGAATGGTACTTTATATGTGACTCATGGATCCCTGATACCAAAACTAAAAAGCCATTTATCATTGTTGATGCTAGCTCAACGCCTGGTACGTAGAATAAAAACATGACAGGGAGAGCACAAAGACATATTACTTAATTTGAACCAAGTAGACAACATAGGAGATATAGAAGTACAAGAACAGGTAATCCAACAACTATTAGCCAACATCAAACCTAATAAAGCATCTGGACCTGATGGTATTCTAGCCAGATTACTCAAAGAACTAAGCAATGAGCTAGCACCAGTGTTCAAAATACTTTTTCAGGCATCACTAAACCAGGGCAGAGTACCAAGGAGCTGGAAAAAAGCTAATCTCAGCCCCCTATTTATAAAAGAAGAAAAATCTGACCCAGGAAACTACAGACCAGTATCACTAACCAGCATCACATGTAAAATCCTAGAACACATAATATGTAGTAACATCATAAACCACTTAGACAAACATAATGTCCTTAATCCACCAATAACACAAACACGCTAAATACCTAGGTGTTATAATAAATAAAATACTATCATGGAATCCCCGTATTGATGAAACTATCAAAATATCAAACAAAAGCATTCGTGTTTATTAATAGAAATTTCTATAAATCAAATAAAGAACATAAAACTAAAATGGTATTAAACCTTGGTTAGGCCAATAATGGAATATGCATCTCTGGTTAGGGTTAGGGTTAACTCTAGAACTCAACTCAAGAAAACAGAGCAGTGAGATTCATAACAAACGAATATTCACATTTGACTAGAGTAACACCTTTAGTAAAATAACTAAATTTAGAAAGGTTTCATGACAGAAGATTCATAAGTAAAGTAGCGATTATACATAAAACACTGAATCATAATCTTCAAATACAAAAACAAAATTTAATAAAATACTCAGAAAAAGATAAAGGTACATTCCTCGTTCCATATGCAAGCCAAATTTGTACAAAAGCTCCTTCTTCCCTAGTGCTATTAGAGCATGGAATGGGTTGCCTGAGCTAGTCGGAAAAGCCGGTGACTTAGCAGAATTTAAGTCATTAGTTAATATGCATTTCTAAATGCATCATGCTTTTTGGAAGTAAAGTCTGTATTATATACGATAAGACATCCATAGTTTTGACAAGCATATAAATATGTGGCTGAGTGGTAGAGCGTACGAACTGAGCTCGTTGGATGTTTTCTTCGTAACAAGATTATTTCTCATTTTGACCTGTCTTCCTGCCATTTTGTTCATGATACCACACGCCTGTCTCATGTCACTTGTCTTGATCGAGTGTTCCAGCATAGTGCGGTAGTTTCTCTTTCCTTCCTTAAGAGCGACGTTGAGATTTCCTTGTGTTCTTTTCCTTTCTTGCCTGTCGACACTCATATATGCTCTTTTATTTTTGTTGATATCTCTTTATATGTTTGCAGTGACCCATGGTTTATTGTTGATGTAGATCTAAATATCTCTTATGAGGGTTGTTCTGGTTTTAGTTTTGGCCCTCAGTCTGGCGATATTTAGGAGTTTGCCATCAAATCTGGAATGGAGATAGATGCCTTCGGTGGATTTGTCAAACGCGATGTGGATTAGCAGTGAAAATAGTATTCCAAAGAGGGTTGGGGCCAGGACACATCCTTGTTTAACTCCGCTGCTTATACTGAAACTTTTAGAGCTGGCACCGTTGAATTGCACTGTGCCCATCATATTTTGGTGGAAAGGTATGATTACATTTAGTAGCTTGGGTGGACAGCCTATTATCTGTAAAATTTTAAAAAGGCCATCTCTGCTAACTAGATCGAAGGCCTTTGTCAGGTCAATAAACGCAATGTTCTCTGCACTTTTCCTGGAGTTGGCGGATGGAGAAAATCATGTCAATCGTGGATCTCCCTGATCGAAAGCCGCATTGTGATTCTGGATAGACCCGATCAGCGAGTTTTTGTAGCCTGGGAAGTGTCAGGGTTCAAATTATATATATATATATATATATATATATATATATATATATATATATATATATACACTGCTGCTTGTCTCTTGTGTTTCTTGACTTGGCTCACTTGGGGGTTTCTTGAATATTAAATAATAACTGCTCGATACTTTCTTAGTTAATTATAATTCATCGATACTTGCTTAACTCAAATACAAACACTTAATATACATCAACTCTAACTCCTTATTGTCATGAATATCGATAATACTTAAATACTTAATAAAGCACACAATTATATCACTCTTATGAAATAGTAATACACAAAACACCAGTCCATCAACTTAAAAATATATAAATGCATAAATACCAGTCCAGGAAGTAAACGTCCAACCTTCCTGGACCGGGAGCAAGACCTTACTGACTTAACACACTCTCTCGCACATTCAACGAAGACTAAATCATTCAGTCCATAACAGGTGCAACACTTCGCATTCATAACAAGGGGATATAACAATCATACTAAAATATTAAAGTAAAATTCTCGCCATACCTCCTTGACAGGAAGTATCACTCGAGCAAAGACTTTGCCTACAATACTTAAGAGGGAGATTCCCCTGTAATTGTTGCAGTCGCTTATGTCACCTTTGTTCTTATACAGTGTAATGATTTTAGCATCCCGCAGGTCTTGTGGCACAGCACTTCTTGCCAACATTTGCAAAGCAGTTCGTGTAGGGGTTCGATTAGAGTAGCTTTGCATTGTTTTAGAAGATCTGGGGGGATACCATCGCATCCGGGTGCTTTGCGGGCAGCAATGTTGTCTATGGCTTTAAAATCAGAGCCACCCTCATAAGAGATATGCTATTCGCGGATGACGCAGCGGTAGTGGCATACACGCAAGAGGAACTTCAGTCACTAATGTCCCGCTTCTCTCAGGCCTGTAAAGAATATGGCTTGACTATTAGCACAAAGAAAACAAATATTTTGGGACCACCTGCTACAGCACCAATACTGACAATTGAGAAGACATAGCTCTAGACCGCAACAGATGGAGAGAGACAGTGACTAAGAAAGCTATGGACAGTGAAAGTACATGGGTCTCAGCTCTGGAAGAAAAACATACAATCCGATAAACGGCCAGCTCCTCTACCACAGAAGCAAAAGCCACCTTAACCTGCGCTATCTGTGGACGGGAGTGTCTCTCCAAAATAGGGCTCCACAGCCACATATGGAAGTGTGCTCTGAGATGAACCATAGTCGTTCTACGACTGAAGGAGGCCAATGATAAGATCTAAATACTGTTGGTACTGATAAACATATAATAAAATGTAATTGTTCACTGCTTCGACTCATTCTTCCAGATTTGAAGTGGTCTCTTTAAATAAATTCGAGTCGGTGCAGTATAGATCACCCTGTAGTTTGAGTGTGTTGTCTTGAGTCCATTCTTGTATAGTTTTTTGAACGACTTAGTCCTCTTTAAGTTTCGTGCTGTAATTAGGAGCGGTGTTTTGTGGTCCGATGATCCTAGTGGTGGCCCACATCAAATGTGAATGCCTCTTAGATGTTACAGTAAGATAAGTCCAGAGTTCTGTTCTCTATTGTAGAGATGACTGATAGATTTATTAAAATCACCCAGTATAACTACTGGTGCTTCTGGTGACGTTGTCTGAAACTTATGCTCTTCGTCAGCAATGATTTCAGCTGTGACTTCCGTCTTGGCTGTAAGGAGGAACATACACCAGGACAATGTAAATAACACCAAAGTCTCGTGGCAAATATAAAGGTCTCAACGAAGGCGCCAGTAGTTCCAGATCAGGATAACACATGGGATTTCCTTTTGGTCTCAACTTTGTAAGAGAGCCCCAGCCGTCTCTTTAAGAATACATTTGCCATACATCTGAATACATCTGCCAATCGCAGCTGCCGAATATTTAGCAGTGCCTCAAGACAGTTACACCAACAAAAGGAAACAAGATGTCTAGTTAATGAAAAATAAATTTTAAATAGAATTTTAATAGAAACTGAAGTACATTAATTCACACATGAAACGTTAAATGCAGGATTCAATGGAGACATAACATAGAGTTGGGTGCGATCTAGATCCATGAGTACAGATGAGGTAACGCCCATTTGTTTCTGTGGCCTACGGTTAACGAAGTGTCATGTGACCAGCACAACAACCAACCACCTCTCTTCCCCAACATAATGTCAGTTGCCCATTATAGTTGTGCGAACTCAGGGGCGGCCTAAAAATTTAAAATTTTAATATCTCTGTCTTGACCTGGATTCGAGTTCAATATCCCTCGTTTCTGAGGTCAAGCGCTTTATCACTCAGACTGCGCTCCCCTAATGTACACACATATTTTATAAAGACACAAAATGACTCAAAAGTGGATTCGACGTTGCAGTTCATGCAAACAATGTTTCAGTGTAAAAAAATCCCACTGTTGTTGAAAGCTTTGGTTCTTGAGATCTTCGTTTTATTAACCAACTTCATTTCGTTTCATTTTTCTTTCGTACAGGCAGTCCAGGTAGGCTGAGGTTGTATGCTTTTATTCATCAATTTCGTATGCACCAGTTAGTTGTCGGCAGCTTCTTCAACATGAGCAACGGGTACACAAAGGTAATGGAACAATAAATAGGGGGAGGGGCAAACTTACATGCTCATGTTATGTCACATTGTGGCGGTGGGGGTATGCTTACATACTCATGTTAAGTCACATTGTGGCGGTGGGGGTATGCTTACATACTCATGTTAAGTCACATTGTGGCGGTGGGGGTATGCTTACATACTCATGTTAAGTCACATTGTGGCGGTGGGGGTATGCTTACATACTCATGTTATGTCACGTTGTTGGGTTGGGGGAATGCTTAGGTAATGTGACAGGAGAGGATATACTAATGTATCGTAAAAGTAACTATGCTAATGTAAAATAACTATAATTAGAATAATTAGAGGCGGACTATATTTAAAAATCGGTCTTTACTCCTTCTTCTTCTTCGTTATCATTTTCTATGTCGGAGGGTTAAGATCAGTAATACTATATCTGAGATGAACCGCGCATTGGTTTCCAGATCAGGCAGTGCTCAGTAAAGTTTTTTCTTCTGAAGGAGGGTTTTTAGGGCCTGAGGCGTGTTTCAGCCTATTGATAGTATTCAGCTTTGAAGGACATGGTCCGCATTCTCTAGTGATGCTTCACAAGGGCAGATTTCGGTAGTCCCGACTTTTAGCTTCCGGAACACATATTATCTCAGTTTGTTGTGCCAGGTTCTGAGTCGAAAAAATTATGCGTTGGTCATGTCGAGATAGCTTACTGCTGCCTCTTTCTTGTAATTGGGATGTGAGCTGGTCCAATTCTCATTCATTCTAGACTCTATTATTTTCATCATTTCTTCTGGGTAGAGAGGGATTTTCATTTGTTTGTTCATTCTTCCATCTTCGGCCAGTGTATGTCCGCTTTTCCATTGCCTTCTAATTCAATGAGTGCTGGAACCTATTAAGAACAGTTCCTTGTTGATGTTAAGGTTTAGAAAGTTTAACCTCAGTTGCTTTATATAGATAGCATCCGAGTTTTTCAGGATTTGAAGGGCGAATTAGGCATCAGTCAATAGGTCTTTGCATTACCATACAATTATCTGGCTGCCAATTTGTGAGCAGTGATAAGCATCCAATTGTATCTGTCATTAAATCATGTCAAGTTTGAATAGGCAACGAAAATTGAATGCATGCAAACGAGGCTTATTACAAAGCTTATGTCAACTCACTCTGTCTGGTACAAAGTTTGTTCACGTTTTTTCTCCTTCAACTTACCCCCAAAGTTCAAGTTGAAATTTTGCACCTTTATTTATTGTAACTGACATAATAAGAAAACATTTTGAATTAACCAATTATTTAACTATTAGTAATTAATTATTTTATTTGGTATCGAACAAGGGAAAGAATATGTACCCTATATAGTTGGTTGTATAGCTTTAATTAGTCCCCTTTATACTTTGCGTAGAGAATTTAGAATTTATTAATTCTTGTCGTGCCACTTAGGGCCATTTTGAAATAAAATATTCTGAAATATTTTACGATGTAATGCAAGATATATTGCTAGCCTTAATGACACTCAATCGGCCCATTCACAGCAGCCCCACTGGCCCATTAGATACTACACAATTGCCAGTTTTTATTGTTAAAATTGCAATTTAATATTGGCTAAAATTTTGTGACTTGAGTCTCTCTTCCTCTCTCTCACTCTGTCTCTGTCTATCTCTCTTTTTCTTTTTAAGCCGAATTCCTAGATTCAGAGTCGAAAAGAATAAAACCTATTTTGTGTTGTTTTTTTATGCCCAGACACCTCACGTGCTGCTGATGTGGCTCACAATACTACTAAATTTCACCATCATCAACGCATTCATGAATCTGATTCGAGTTCAATTGAGAAGTGACGCCGCCGCCCTGAGAAAGAAATCCAGCGAGACTGTGTACACTTCGGCTACTCTCTACTCTGTGATCATAACCTCAGTGGTCACCTACTTCTTGAGCCTGGTCTTTCAAAGGTGAGCTCTGCTCAAACGTATGTCTGCTCAGAACTGTCCCGCCGCATTCAGCCATGAGTTTTAATGCGAGTCATTCCCTTTTTGTGTGGTCTGTGTGTCCGTCCGTCCATCCCGTTTAGATCTCGTAAAATAGAAAAGATATTGAAAATCCGAGATCATGATATTTTAGACAATTCAAAGTTCTGATGCAACGGATTTCTTTTTTCTTTTCTATAAGCAAAAAAATCTAATGTTTTAAATCACTTTTGCACGCAGCTTTTTCATAAAAATACACACCACTTTTACAACTATTCACTATTAATAGTAACAAACACGGGAGGCTCTGATAACCATATCAATTTAATGAAGTTCTGTTAGCCTAACTACTACATTTACAATTAGAGAAAAACTCTATTTAGTATGCAACAATTAATAAGTAGTTTTTCTTTATATTATCGCGTGAACTGCACAGTCATAACGGGGCCAAAGAACACAATAAGAAGCTGAGGATTTTTTTTTATATGGAAATTTTTTTTTCTTGAGGCTTTAAATAAGAGATTGACCCTTTACAGAACAATTAGATCAATTAGATAATCATTATATGACATCAGTTAGGCCAGGCTCACATCGGCTTCTCCTTCACTTTCACCTATCCATTGGTCTGTTGGACCGTTGGGGCACCACACTAAATCTGTCAATCTTCTTTATCCATTCTTCTCTCTAACATGATAAATTAAATATTAATTCCTCCTTTTGTTGGCCTCCTTCATTCGTAAGCGGCAATGGTTCAGCTCGTACACTTTTGTTATGTGGCTGTGGAGCCCAACTTTGAGAGACATTCCTCCTTTATGATGCTGGTTTTCATCTATAATTTCTCAATCTACCTATCCCTTATAATGGTTTAATATTAATATTGGCATACTATTGCAACGAGTCTCTCTCTCTCTCTCTCTCTCTTTACCTTGCCCAATCAAGTTCTCTTTGTAAAGTCCCGCTCATTTCTACATAAGACGGTGCGCCAAATGTTTATTCAGGACAATGTCTCCATTTACTCTTTAATGAATACAAAATAACACCAAAGTTGAGTGCGGGAATACCCTCTGAAAAAAAGAAATGTTCAAAATAGCCTAATTTAATTTTAAGATGGGTATATTTTTAGAAATCATAACAGTCAAGCAAAAATGTTCAATGTGTGGTCACATGGCTAGTATTTTTTTTCCAAAGATTTACAAAAAAGTGTCAAATTTTTAGGAAAAACTTTAGAGCCGTTTCCGATATCCATGTCCACCCAGTGTTCTTCCCTTGAAGAGTTTGCAAGCTGAAAAATGATTTCTAAAAATTGTCATACTTTAGACTAGAATCACTCCAAACTTACCATAGCCACAAAATCAAGCTAGTGTGTTGAGTTGATTATCCAAGATTCCGAAATTATCATGTCGTTAAAATCAAAATAACTGTTTTCCTTTTAACCAGGACAAACACTATCAGCTCTTTGGACTCCATGGATTGGAAGACCGAGTTTCAGTACGAGTCTTCAAGAGAAGCCAGCACTAGAGCAGCTGCAGACAAACTACCAGACATAGTAGACAGTAACGAAGACACCAGAGCGTCAGAGATGACATCCGAGCTCATTGATAGTCCGGATCCGAAGCTGAGGTCGGAAGCTTACAAAACAACCCGACTGAGGTCACCTGAGAGTACAGATAAACAAAGATCTGGGGAACATTCGCTAATGAGTGAGAGGACCAAGTCACAACAATTGTAAATAAGAGATGAACCTTTTTTTAAACTCCGTCTGTCTGTCTGGTAAAAAGTTTGCAAACGTTATTTCTTCGACACCCAATTTCGGATCAAGCTGATTTTATACAATTATTTCTTTTACCTGACAACACAAGAATCAATTAAAAAATAAACAATTCGTATATTAACTATTTATAATTAATTATTTTGTGTGGTATTTCAAACAAGGGAAAGAAATTGTACTTGACTGAGGTGGTGGAATCAAATCTATATAAGGGTACTCTCCCAGTTCATAACAATTTTATATGGTCAATAATTGTCTATCTCTAATTAATAGCACGCGGCCTGGTAATATCATGGTGCTTATCATCAAGCTTTTCAAGTCTTCTCTGACCAATGCCACCCGCAGTACACAAAAACAGACCAGCTTACTTCTTAGCGTTTTCTAACCTTCCGATCATTAACTACACTTGACGCCTATTAAGAGTCCTTGATAAAAATGGCGGATTATTCGGGGGGGGGGGGGGGAATACATAAAATATTGTACTTTACTTGTATGGCTAGCTTGAAAATCCAACATTAATGCTCAGGGAACTGGCGGTTTTTAAAGCATTGAAAAAAATCTCTTCCCATCCTCAAAATGTCAAATGTGACTCCGCCCCGAAAGAGTCACTTCCTACCTTTCGAAACTTCTGCCTCCAGAGCAAAATGAAGCCAAAGAGGCTAGGTTCCAACCTCAGATGCTCAGTTCCAACCACAGAGGCTCAGATCCAGTCACAGAGGCTCAGTTCCAACCACAGAGGCTCAGTTCCAGCCACAGAGGCTCAGTTCCAGCCACAGAGGCACGGTTTCAACCACAAAGGCTAGGTTAAAAAGTCCATTCACTTTAATTAACAGTGAGTGCTGTAGATTCAATATCATTCTTCTATACTCGAGACTACTTAGCGATAACAAATAGATGATTCACAAGCGTATCCAATTCGATGATTTTGCATTTGTGTTTTAATCGCCTGTTGCTTTTATCATACAATTAGATTTTATGTTTTAGGTCTTATAACAAAGTGTCGAAAGGAAGCCGAAACCTAAACACCAACTCTCTATCGTCTGCTTCAAAGTTGAGAGAGAAAAGAGTTGGAAGTCCAGTTGATCCAGAGTCTGACAGGCTTCGTGTTCTCGCTTACCAAAATTACATTGAACTTTTAGAAAATCTTGCCATAGCTTATCCAAAAGAAACTTGGCGAAAAAATATCTTTACTAGGTAAATAAATTTGACATTTTCTAGAAAATTAAAACAAAAGCATAAAGGGGAGCAATTCATTATAAGATGAATAATTATACAAAATATGTTTGCTTCCCTTTTATTTTTTTCTTTAACGGCGGTTCTCGATCATTATAGTTCGACCGACTTCGTGGCTCCCTTTTTACCATGACCTACTTGGCGGCGAACCGAACTGTATAATTATTTTTTGTTCATATGCCTAATTTACTGCTTTTGTTAATCTTATATTTGAGAAGCATGGTCGAGAGTCCACGCTTGAACTTGACTTGGCTTGGCTGCCTATGAAGGGGCCCGAGGTTCGACGCCCGACCCGAACATAGTTGTTTTCTGAGCGCCTAAAAGCAGCACAGAAAAACCTTCTCCCAGATATTATCATAATCCACCCTCCTCCCAACGGGGCCACAAACGAGATTGGACCATAGCGCTTTGAGCATGCTATAATCCTGAAAGTAGCACTATATAAAACCAATAATCTATTTATTCATATGTATGTCATAATGTTAACTTGTCTATTGGAACAGGCACAAAGCATCTATTCGACACAGTTATCCGTTAATACAAACCTGCTTAATGATGCTGCCAACAATCATCTTCTTGAGCTACTTCCTGGCGATGAACGGCTACTTCCTGGGACGAAACTGGAACTTCATCTTGTCAGCCTTGGCGGGTTTCCTTGCTATAATATTTCTGTTGCACCCATTCTATATTTTTCTGTCTCTCCTTATGATGGAAGGCCTGAATTTGTGTAGCGGCGACGCGGATGTTCGTTTGAAAGGTATTTGTTTTAGCATTTCCCCAAGGGCGCTTCCTGACAAAGCTAGGGGTGGGGGGACCTGACACCTGCACAATCCTAACGTGACGTAGTAGAGGAGTTGGCTTTAAGAACAACAAGAAGACAAAGAAGACTTTAAGAACTAGGGCTTCAAACCTTATGGATGAAACTTTGTGAGATATACTAAACTAACAGACTACCGTGGTTGTACAGTTTGATGTCAATACAATACGAAGTAGATTTAACACGCACGCACACAGTTCCTGACAGGTCACGACCAACAGACTACAGCATAAATATAAATACAAGCCCTAATAGCGCAGAGCTGAAGCTCACGTTCACAAATCAAACACTGCAAAAGTGTCTATATATATAATTCTCTTCTTCCCTCAAGAGTTTGGACGAGAAGCAAAAAGTAAAGGAAAGATTACTCTCTTATTTCTGCGGATAGTCATTCCACGAAAAAAACAAGAGGGGGGGGGGGGAACGTTTTCACAGCTCGGTTCGAATGGCTGCGCGCTGGACTGTCAAAGCCTACCCGCTCCCATCCCCCTTCGTCCTGCGGGAGGTTTGGACTATCGTCAACTCTGAAGGAAACATGTAAAACATTTACAAGCAAACATTTTACAAACAATAAATAGCAGCGCCGGACTTAATCATTGTGGGGCCTTATGCTGAGAATGAGAAGAAGAAGTAAAGGAAAGATCACTCTCTTTTTTTTTTTTGGATAGTCACCCCACGAAAAAACAAGAAAAAGGGGGGGGGGGGAACAAGTGGTATTCACACTTCGATACGGATAGCTGCGCGTTGGACTATTAAACGCTGCCCGCTCCCATCCTCTTTTATTCTGCGGGAGGTTTGGACTATCGTCAACTCTGAAGGAACATCGGAAACATGTAAAACATTTTACAAACACTAAATAGCAGCGCCGGACTTAACCATTGTGACCAAGAAGTCATGGAAAGAGAATAAGTAATCTACTATCTATATATATATAATTCTCTTCATGGCTCAAGAGTTTAGATAAGAAGTAAAAGAAAGATCACTCTTTTATTTCTGCTAGTTGGACTAAAGTTACCCTACGAAAAAAAGAGGGGGGGGGGGGAAAAAGTAGTATTCACCAGTCACAAAAATGCAGAGCCGGACTTAACCATTGTGACCAAAAAGTCATGGAAAGATCACTCTTTTTATGTCTACCCCAACCATTGTGGGGCCCTATGCGAAACGGATTTCGCTGGGCCAACTTTGGGTAGGAAAGCGGATAATAAGTGAAATTAAAGAGTTTGTATAAGATAATAAATTCGTCTATGCATTTTATTCATTCTTTACTTCGTACAGAATTATTTTACAAGCCTTGCGGTAGCAAAGTCATACTGTATATCATAATAATTCTGTTTCCTACACAGATCAGGCCCAGCATACACTAGCTGAGGTCATTTACTCCGCCCAGCGTACACTAGCTGAGGTCATTTACTCCGCCAAGCATACACTAGCTGAGGTCATTTATGTCACACAGCATACACTGAGGTCATTTACGCCCCCCAGCATACACTAGCTGAGGTCATTTACTCCGCCCAGCATACACTGAGGTCATTTACTCCACCCAGCATACACTGAGGTCATTTACGTCACCCAGCAAAAACTGAGGTCATTTACGCCACCCAGCATACACTGAGGTCATTTACTCCGCCCAGCATACACTAACTGAGGTCATTTACTGTAGGGCAGATGATGTAAAGGTCATCTGTTTCTGTGACCAATGGTTAACGAGGGTGTCATGTGGCCAGCACAACGACCAACCGCCTTTTCCTTTCCCCAACTAATGTCAGGTACCCATTGGAGCCGGATGGACTCAGAGGCACCTAAGGATTCCGAAGTTTAAAATCCCAGTCTTCACCAGGATACGAACCCGGGGCCTCCTGTTCGGAAGCCAAGCGCTTTACCTCTTAGCCTCCACACCTCCCTTGATTTGGATTGCATGTTTTTAAATGTACCGATATATACTGGTTTTGGAGGGGTGGGTCCATCATATTCTTGATCCGGGTTCACGCCTAGCTTGCTACCCTATTTAGTGGAGCCACTTAAGTTTTGGAACAATTAGCTATGATATTCTAACCGACAGCCCATTCAACTTAATGTTTGCCAAAAGTAAGGTGCAGAAGGGTAACCCAAAATCACAATGTTCTCTAGAAAGCCTTTTCTTTTTCTTCTGCAAAACCGTTAATTAAACCAATGATTGAACTAGAAGTACTAGTAGTGTCTCGAGACGAGAGGCCATCAATTAATGCATGTTTATTTATTGTGCACTTTAAATAGCATAGGTTAACAAGAAGAGAGCATAGTGGCAATCATTAGTGTGATTTCATGTAGTTCTCTCTCACTCCCTCTCTTTCTCCCTCTCACTTTCTCTCTCCCTTCCTCTCCTTCCCATCTCTCCCTGCCCCCTATCTCTCCAGTTACTCAATTACGCTTTATTTCCGTGCCATTTTCAATCATAAAAGACTAGGGGTGCACCGGATGGTACTTTTTGATATCCGGCCGGGGCCGGATTGACCGGATAGTAAAATTTGATATTCGGCCGGGGCCGGATAACTTAGTGTCTTGTTAATAGCTTGTGTTGCTGAACATTTTACAAAACTGTTAAATAACATACCTATATTGGTTGGTTTTTTTTTTTTTTCCTTTACCTTATTGTTTTAAACTCTGTTACTGATTGATTTATTCAAGCTTAACAGTATTTCTAAAAATATGTATAGCATGAGTGTGTCTGTGTGTATGTACGATGCCACCAACTGTAAAGGATGTGTGTAGGAAGGTCAATGTAAATAATGTTAGTATATATTTAACTAGTTACTAATGTAAATCTCATAAGTAATGTGCAATCTGTCTTGTATAGTGGTCGGATGTATGTGTTCATGAATTTCAGACCAACAACCTGGTCAGATATACTTAGTGAGCCTACACATGTAGTCCTAGTGTAGTGTGTATAGTTGTTTGTGTTAGCCATAAAGCATTGTTTTTTCCTTGAGCATACGCACGCAATAGAGTTGGGGGTCAGTCAAAAAAGATAACACATTGGCATGGTCAGTCAAGCATATAGATAAATTATACCCGTCCACTAGTTACAAAGGTCAAGGGTTGTTTTGATTTTTACGCTCCAGCATATTGTTTCTTTGTTTGCTAGATCTAACAGCGGTACTATTATTCAATTTACTTTATTCGATTTTAAAATTTACTGTAAGGTTTTCCGTTATTTATTGTCAAAAGAATTAAACAATGAAATTAGCCTTCTTTCTAAAGGTTTTAATACAAGGCAAAATACACACACGCAAACATGCACATCTTTGTTTTATTTTATTGTGCAGAGAACGTACGTAACAAACATTAAATGCAAAGAACGTATGTTAGAAACATCTTCCATAATTATTAATTATTAATGATTTTATTCGTGGTTTCAGTAACTGTTACAAAAGGGAACGATAGTAATCCTATGGATGTCAGGTGTGTAAAAGTCGTCCTAGCCTGATACACAGTGGCTAAGTAGGCATCCTAAGTAAAAAAAAAATAGTAATAACAAGGAGTCACAAAATATTAAGAATATTGTTATCAAATCAAGACACTTAACTGCAGGAGTAGTATTCAAGTTAACATGTTAGAAAAATTATTTAACCATAATATTTATTGACAGTGTAATATCCTTTGTTAGCACGTTGTGTTTTTTTCATTCTGGCTTAAAAATGGTCAATGTCTATCAATACATTGGGTGTCAAGGACCAAAGAAATAAAGAGTAAGGGGTGTTTAGCTCTCCATTTAAAGATAGCCCTGGTCGTGTCTTCCACAAAATAATTAGTTACTGGCTTACTGGGCTATATAATCTCGCGGTTTGTGCTCTGTGTAGCTAAAGGTCACTCGTTTAGGTGCGTGTGATCTTTATTCCAGCTTACTAACTGAGATTTATGTTCAAGTAACTCGGCACACTTGAAAAGGTGTGGCCTCTAGCCCAACCACGTGATTAAGATTTTTCTCCAAATAAGCAAACTCTTTGTCCGGATACCCGTGTAGATGTTTGGCTTGAAGTCCAGTCCAGCCCCCCCCCCCCCAAATTAGGATTAACTACTAAGTAAACAAACATAGTTCCCTCGTGTGACCTCTAGAGAGTGCTTACGTCCATCGTATCTGACTTGGGGTCACCTGTCAATCAATGAACGCAATGTGATGGACTAAACAAATTAAAGGGGTGGGAGTTGTTCATCTCTACCTCTGGAGATATACCCGCACAGATAGACAGACGTCTGGTCAGCATGACGTAGTCAAGGAATGTAGCATTTTAACATGTTAACTAACCTACTCAAAGGTCAAAACAAATTGAAAAAAGTGTCAGCCATTGCTGCTCTGTATGTAAAGCGCATTTATGATGTAAAGTTTCATTTCTATTTATATTAAGTTATTGACACGCCTTGTCTTTATAATAAACGATGTTTGGTGCATAATAAGCACATTATTTTGTTTTAATATAAACATTAATACATTCTGCAACAGACATTAATGGAACGATGTCCACTTTATGCATATTAAATAGGTGTATTTTTTACTATCCGGTAGTGATATCCGACCGGAGCCGAATAGCTCCGGATAGTAAAAAATGCCGGATATTCGGCAGAAGCCGGAGCGACTATCCGGTGCACCCCTATAAAAGACATGATTGTAGCAAGGTGTAAATATGAAAGAAATATAACTATTGCATAACATTTTCCAATAATTTCTTTTCATTTTTTTAATTTTTTTTCTTGCGGTGGGGGTTTGTTTCAAAAGCGTGTTTGGAGACACTTTACACAAAGGCCAAGTGTACAGCCCTCGGAAAGCTATGCCCACGTAGAGTGGTGAATTTTGAAAACTCTGAGATCCCGCCCACAATGATAAGATACTCCAAGCTGATCGCAAAAGCTTCGAAAAAGTCCACGGAAGTGAGTAGTTCAATAAATGCAATCATTTTAGAATTAAAACATAAAGCAATAGTCATTCTCGCGCACCGAAAGGGCCCACCGTCGTAAAAGGGAAGCAATAAAGAATAATTCATTGTAGTCTCCCCTAAACAGTGCCCGGATTTCCTCATGATTTAGCAAGTCTACAGCTGTACAACCAGCGCTGAATTTACCTACAAACAACTATAAGCTCTAGCTTAGGGACCCTGTTTGAAACTAGAAGGCTTACGGTTGTCTATTGTAAGTTTCAAACTTTTAAGCGGCGACATAATTCTCTACACAACGGGGATTACTCCAACTAATACCACCACATCTGTCAAGTACACTATTTTTCCCTTGTTCGATACAAAACACAAGAATTAAAAAGCAATAGTTAATTAACTAATCGGTTACATTTTTTTAAAAATTGATTCTTGTTTTGTCAGGTACAAGAAATAATTGTGCGAAATTCCCACTTGATCCGAGACAGACACACTGACAGACAGAGTTGATGTAAGCTCTGTAAAAGTAACGTTTGTTCATTGAAAGTCTTCGTTTCCAGACAGTTAATTCTGAAGAGAGTAAAACAGAGAAAGAGTCTGGGAGGGCGGACAAAATCTTTACTGTCATGTTTATCCTGATGATCATATTCTTCATCAATGTGCAGACCGGAGACATACACAGCAGCTACTTGCAGTCCCAGTACATCAAACGTCTGTGCCAGGTTGGTCGCACGGAAATCATACTAGACACGGTCAGTCATGGCTGAGTTTGCTGCTGTACATTGATGTTTTATCTCCCATTTTTTTTTTTTTTGTTATTCTTTCTTTTTCATGGGTTAAACACTTAATTTTTAAAAATCTTTTTAAAACCACGCCTATATTGAGTGAAATAGCATTAGTTATTTAAGAATCAATTACAACTGTACACATTTGCGAAGGTCTCATGCGAATTTTATGCGTCTGCCTTCTTGTATGTTGACAAAGCTCCCTCTTTAAGAGGGGAGAGCATCGTTCAATCACTGCCATTTCTCTCATTATTGCAAGACTTATCTCCCGTTAGCTTAGTACATTTTTCATATGAAACTCAATGGACCTCATTCACCAATCGTAAATAAACACATTTAGCCACATCATAATATTGATAAAACAATTATAAATACGTATCACGTGACATCCTTTGTGGATTACATACTTTGTAAAGAAGATATAGAGAATCACGTGGCTAGATGTTGTTTGTTTACGATTGGTGAATGAGGTCCATTGATTAATTACGACTAAACTTTTTTTTTTCACGTGTTGTCATCGACACTGAATAATTGGTGCAGAGTTTCAACTTGATCCGACAGCGTGAATTGGGAGAAATAACAAGATCGAGATTTTGACCAAACAGGCCAAAAGTGAGATAATAAATGAGGTAAAAAGTACACATAGTAGAAACTGGAAATTAAACGGGTATGTTAACAAGAAAATAGAATAAATATTTAAAAAAAAAAGGCTAGTACTAAGTGTAGTTGTATCAATTAGTTTGATTCAGACATGTAATTAAAGTTGTAATAGATCTACACCAATAAATCTGTGCGATTACATGTATTTTTACGAATGGTTTTTGTTTCATGCTTTTACCTTTCTCTATGCGCTAGGATCCTATTTACCTGTCTGTGGGGGGCTGGGGTGGAGAAGAAAGTGGGGTATCTCGTAAATGCTACTGTGATTGCTTTTTAATTGCATTTATAAAAACATTAAATTCAAGAACTTCACTTCGAACTCGAGGGTTCAAGCCTCCTCAAGCTGATAACACAACTGCTGTTTCAGCGAGTCGCTTACGAAAATGGATTATTTTATAGTTATCTATTGTTAGATTCAAACTTTAAAGACAGATAGACAGGCAGACAGATAGCCAGGCCAACAGAAGACGAGTTATCCCAGCAATTTGACAGTCTTTGGAAAAAAATGTTAACTCATTTAGCTCACCGTAAAGAGTCTGGTTTGACCGTTATAATTTCGTAATCGTCTTTAAATATAATTTGGCTTTGCGTTTTTTTTTTCTTTAACACCGCTTCAACGGTAGCTATTATACTCAACTCTTGTATGTGGTGGGATGTTTGGTCGAGTTTAAGCTTCACTTGGCTATCTATCAAGGGAGTTCGAGGCTCGAGAAGGTTTCCCAGATACCTGCTTCCCTCACTGGTCTACAAATGAGACTGGATCATATCGCATGCTCTAAACATAAAAGTGGCCTGTTTAAAAGCTAATTACTAAATGTTTCTTCTCTAAGATAGATTTTAAAAACAAGAAAATAATTTTAAAAAAATTCTTTGAAAAATAAATATAATATTAAGCATAGTTGTATCTATTAGTTTGGATCAATTATGTAATTAAATTTGTAATAGATCTAGACTAAACAATAAAAAGGCATTTATTAAAAAGAGAGAGAGAGAGAGAGAGAGAGAGAGAGAGAGAGAGAGAGAGAGAGAGAGAGAGAGAGAGAGAGCGACCTGAATTCGAGCTCATGGCAAAAGCCTCCTCTAGATGACATTGTAACCACTCTGCTACTGAAGTTCTTATGAATATAGAAGATTGTATTGTTAGTTATGCATTGTTTCTACAGTCTCGTCGTATTTCATGTTTGCGTTCACTAAGACTCAGACGGCGACCTATAGAGGGGAATAATTCAGCCAAGTACCATTTCTTTCACTTATTTGAGATACCAAACAAAATATGTAAAAATTAATAGCTAATTAACTAATTGGTTAATTTTTTAATCGATTATTATGTTGTCTGGTAAAAGAAATAATTGTGCAAATTTTCAGCTTGATCCCTGATCGGCTGTCAGAGAAATAACGTGTACAAACTTTTTACTAGAAAGACAGACAATGTGAGTTGATATAAGCTTTGTAAAATAAAATAGACGTACATGCACTTTTGCGTAAGGTATTAGGTGAAAATTAGTAGCTTTTTCCTATAGAAGAATGTGATTGTTCAAAAATCTAGTTATTATTTGACTTTTTTTTTTTTTGTGTTAGTGCCAGGTGTCCTCAACTGTTATGTCCATTTACCTGAGGCTTAAATTTCTCAGACGATCTTTTTGTATTTTCTTTTTCTCTCTTTCTAAATACCCTTTCTCTCTCTCTCTCTCAATCTCTCTCTCAATCTCAATCTCTCTCTCACTCTCAATCTCTCTCTCTTACTGTAATACTGTTTTTTTTCTTATTTTCTCTTTTTTGAACATACTTTTTTTTTTCTCTCTCTCTCTCTTTCTCTCTCTCTCTCTCTCTTTCTCTCTCTCACTCTTATTCTGTCGACTTATGTTCTTTCTCATGCTCGCTCTCTCACACACTCATACTCTCTTTCTTATACTTTATATCACACTTTCTCTCTCTTTCAGCCTCTTCGTTTCTCATTCTCTCTCACAAATTCTCTTATTCAGACACATGCTCATCTCATGCTCTCTTTTTTTTCTTATTTTCTCTCTCTTTGTCTCTCTCTCTCTCTCTCTGTCCATACACTTTCTATCACAAAGTGTCTTTATATTATAGTCTCTTTCATTTCCCTCACTCCCCCTCTTTTCTCTCGCTCTCTCTCTCATTCACTCCTATTGTAATGTTCTTTATTACTCACGCCTAATTTCTTGTGTAGTGTGTCTTTTAAGTCAGTTACAGATATACGTAGCCTAATCACAATGACCTATCATTTCAGTATAATTACTTTGTTGTTTTCAAGACTTTCATCGACTTTCAATTACATTTGTTCAGAGTTTGTTGATGGAGGATTTCTGGTACAAAATGAGGGACAGTTTTTTTTCCAAGCCTAGTTACGTCTTGAACTCCCCTCAGACCACATCGACATTTAAGGCTGTTTCAAATGGAAGGATACAACAGTACCGAGTTTTAAATCAAACTGGTGAGTCAACACTTACTTTTGTAACAACGCTTGATGGATGAGTACAAGGGGAGAGTTAGAATTTTTTTTTATTGCGCATCTGTTATGCTATAGCATGCCCAGCGCTCTGGACTGATCTCTTTTGTTGACATATTAGGTAAGAGGTCTATAGAGGAGGGGTTCCGTGATACCTTTAGGCGATCAGAACACACAACTCAGCCCGAGCCGGAATTCGAACAGGCTTAAGTTACACTTGCCCAACAGCGTTACTATGGCAGTGTGATGCTATTGTATGTCTCTAAAAGAATCTGTTTCTCTGTTGTATCTCTGATACATTTTGTCACCATTGGACTGTGTCGCTAATACACATCATTTCTTCTATCGCTAGTAATTACATTGTTTCTGTTACCACGTGTAATTACTGTTTTTCTCTTTTCTCAAATAATTACGTTGTTACTTTTATCTCTAAAAATTTTATTGTTTCTCTTATCTCATGTAATTAATTAACATGGTTTCTCTTATCGCTAGTAACTAAATTGTGTCCCTTATCTCCAGAAATTACTAAGAGAAATAACACTGTATTACTTACAAAACAAAATCAATAAACAATCAAATACCTGTATTAATGTTTTGTAAACAGCGTCCTAATGGACCTCATTCACCAGTCGTAAACAAACAACATTTAGCCACGTGATAATATTGATAAACAACGGATTACGTATTTTGTATACAAGAGATAGAGAATCACGTGGCTAAATGTTGTTTGTTTACGATTGGTGAATGAGGTCCAATGTAAATGTACAGAATATGTTAGAACTGACTTTCATGAAAATAAATACGATTTCTCAAATATTTCTAATCAGAATGGAGCATATATCAGAGGGGTGAGGGGAAGGGAGAGGGAATGGAAGAAGGGGTAAAGAGTATATTTTATATACTACTGTAGTATAATAATAAGGCCTGTCTTCGATTAATGAGGGATGCAGTATTTTTCGTGGCTACGCAGCCCCAGCTGTGACTTACATATAGTAGTATAGTGTAATACATATGTTAGGCGCCTCCATGCTGTCTCTTTTGCAGATATTTTTAGACGGAGGTAACACTCAAATAAGCAAACCAATTAACATATTTGAAAGGCCTAAAATAGAAAGGTACTTGAGTCCTCTTACTTGACGCTTATGAACGGTGTCGAACAAGAAATCTAATACGTAATTAAGAACCGTCGAATGTTGTATTCTCTGTCTGCTCTGTCTGCTCTGTCTACTCTGTCTACTCTGTCTGCTCTGTCTACTCTAAGGCTGCCAAAAGTATTCTGTTTACTTTCGCCACTACACTCCTAGTTTGTACGTTAGTGTCTCTAAGTAAGACTTTCTGTTTTTATGAAATAACTAAAAACTTTTCGCGCCCAAATCTTCAACTATAGGCCTATATACACGAGCAAATATGAGCAAACACTTGTGCTACGTTACGGTTGAAGCCTCCTTAATATAGAGTATGCACAAAGACTTCTAGGCCAATCAGTTGTAGTTTTTTGTTTGCCTGCAACATAACTTCAAACACAAAGACACATGTGATAGTAAGTGTATGTGTTTTGAGTAGCCGGTAGTGCAGTATGTGTGCCTGGGTATGAAATGACTAGTTGACCTTCATTGTACATGGTTGAGTGAACAGCAGGGAAAGTATGTAAGTCAGGACTGTGTGTAAAAGGAGGTCAGATTGAGAACAAGATGCGGGAGTGAAGAGACAAACAAGAGACTAATAACACACAATGAGACTCTTGTTGCTGTAGTGTGTCTATTACATGGTGTCAGATGGAACGACTCCAGCCGCTACAACCGCTGGAATTAAATGGCAACGTAGCAGAAAAAATGAAAAGGTTCAGACAATCCTTTCAGATATATTCGATAGCAAGTGGACTGGATACAAAAAGCAGAGAAGTACAGTCTATGACATTATTGCATGTGATCGGCCAAGAAGCAGTGCAAGTCTATACCACACTTCACTGCATTCTTAATAAGTTCAAGAAGTACTGTCTACCAAGAAAAAATGTTACCATTGAAAGACATGTTTTTTTCCCAACGCAACACGAAGGAGAGTCATTTGACAGCTTTGTCACTGACATCAAACTCAAGTGCAAAGACATGTGAGTTTGATTTGCTTAAAGATTTCCTAACAAAGGTTAGGATATTGGTGGCATATGGAATGAGAACACCCAAGCAAGACTTTGGAGAGAACCAGATCTAGACCTTAACAAGGCAGAAAATATATGTCGGGCAGCTGAGGCAACTGAATGGCAGCTTAAGTTCATGAATGAAGAAAGTGGGGTACAAGTTGTGAATTCAGCTACCAATAGCTTTAAAAGAACAAAAGGAACTGTGAGTTGTAGCTAGTGTGGCAAGAAACACTGAAGCCATCTAAATGTAGCCCAAGAGTACAACTTAAAGACATACTTGATAACAACTTTCCCTGTAATAAAATGACACCTTAATTTATCACTGGGAAGTCCGTCCAGTCTTTCTAAACGTCGCTATTTCTAACCAACATCCCAAAACAAACTACTTCTATACTATCGCCATGTTGCTCTCTGTTCGTCTATTCTACCACGTCAATCATTTGTCTAACTACGTCACTACTTTTACCGTCGCTAAAACAGTACACAATATATTTGTCTAACAAAACTAACCTACTCTCTAAACTAGTACATAAAAGAATAGAAGCCTTCTTGTAGATGTAGTCGTTTTAAAATAGTGGTACACATTTGATAATTCCACTGATGTAAGGATAATCCATACATTCATTCTAACAATTATCTAGATCTAGAGGTCTTCCTGCATGCATTGTTACATTAACAAATAGAAATCCCTATATATGTATCGACTAATAGTGTCTTCAGTTCCATCCTGTAAACAATACAAACTAATAATGGTATAAGTCTCACAAATTTAATTCCAATAACAAATAAGCTTTCGATTTGTAACAATCCTTTATGGTCATGGGCCTGAGAACAATAAGCTCCTTCGCGCCATTGTTAATTTATAATGATTTGGTCTTATCCTGTCAATATCTTTATATATACTAGATAGTAAACATATATTTTTGTACCTCTCCTTTTTTATCTTATACATTACAGACCGGAAATCAAGTCAGATCATTTAATTCTCCTTGCTATTCTTTTCAAAGTCGCCTGCTAAAATATATTCCCTAGAGCATGGAATGGGTTGCCTGAGCTAGCCAGGAAAACCAGTGACTTGGCAGAATTTAGTTCATTGGTTAATATACATGACTAAATGCATGACGCGTAGGACGTAATCATCTTCTTTTTTGAAAAATCGTCTTTATTATATAAGATAGGGATATATTGAGATTAGATCGTTTACTTTCATTTGCTAATCTTTTATAGTCGTCTGCTATATTAAGAAGAGATCGTTCACTTTCATTTGCTAATCTTTTATAGTCGTCTGCTATAATATATTGAGAAGAGATCGTTCACTTTTATTTGCTAATCTTTTATAGTCGTCTGCTATATTGAGAAGAAATGGCAAGAAAACATACCAGATACTGAAGTCCTTTGAAGAGCGTGTCTGCAAAGCATCCACACAATTCTGATGCAGTCCCAGCTGCGATAGGCAGGTCACGTCTGCAGAATAGAAGACCACCGCATCCCTAAACGATTCTTGTATGGCCAACTAAGCGAAGGAAAGCGCTCGCAAGGTGGTCAAAAAAAGCGTTTCAGGAACACCCTCAAAGCTACTATGAAGGCGTTCAGCATAGACCCAGCCACCTGGAGACAGAGGCACATGACAGAGCATCATGGCGTCGTGCTGTGAAAACTGGCGCACAGGTTGCTGAGGAAAAAAGAACAACGCTGGCAGAAGAAAAATACCAGAGAAGAAAAGTAAGGCAAACAAAACTAGCCCCAGCAGGAATAACCTGCCCAGTGTGTGGAATAACCTGCCCAGTGCGTGGAATAACCTGCCCAGTGTGTGGAATAACCTGCCCAGTGTGTGGAATAACCTGCCCAGTGTGTGGAATAACCTGCCCAGTGTGTGGAATAACCTGCCCAGTGTGTGGAATAACCTGCCCAGTGTGTGGAATAACCTGCCCGGTGTGTGGAATAACCTGCTCAGTGTGTGGAATAACCTGCCCAGTGTGCGGCCGAACATTCCGGGCTCACATAGGTCTCACCAGCCACATGAGGAGGCATAAAACCCCAGTGCAAAGCCCTCAGCCCCCTGGATGACAAAGTGGTCATCATCGAACCACGATGGACGAACTATATATATATATAGTTGTCTGCTATAATATATTGAGAAGAGATCATTTGCTTGTCCATCAGCATAACGTTCTGGGTAATACATCCCATACGAACAGGTGCACTTATCGGATGGCTGTCTGGTCTGGTGTCATACGCTTCGGACAATCGTCTGATGGTCCCTATTTATGACTATGTATATCACTTGCTCTGTGGCCTAAAACACGAAAATGTATATTTATGGTATGCTATTTGAACACCGAGTCGTATAGAAGCAGATATACCTTCCGTTTTCTTAAGAAAGCAACTTTTTAAACGCAAGAAGCATTTTTCTATCTCAGTCTCAGATGTTTAATAACATGGCCTTCTGTTATGCTACACCAAGGATAGATCACTTCTTTCCCTCATACAGAGAATAGATATTGTGACGATTTCTGTTTATTTATTTCTTGCTTATGCTTTTTATATTAATTGTTGATTAACCAGAGTCATCACACGCCGGAGATTATATTAATAATTTGATAATTCACTGAAGAAACACCTGTATTCTCTCAAAACTTCTTTTATAAACTTCTCCAGATTACATATACAATTAGCTTCTCAATTCAATAACAACTTGACCTATATACAAACTTAAAGATACAACAAAAACTTCAACTAGTATAACTTCAACTAGTATAATTTCAACTAGTATAACTTCAACTAGTATAACTTCAACTAGTATAACTTCAACTAGTATAACTTCAACTAGTATAACTTCAACTAATGAACCCGCAAGTGTTTAAACATAAGACTGTTATTATCAAAAAGCATTGCAATGCAAGGACCCCGACTAACTAACTTTCCCCTAAATTATACTTTTCTCAATCGTACTTTCCAGAAACATAGAAACTTCTCCCTTAATTATTTTATTAACTGTGACCTTCTAAAAGCTGACGTATGCTATTGTTTACCCTTAACCTCTTTCACTGATTGGATGACTAAAATTAACTTGTTTACTCTGGTCAACTCTGACTTAACCTGGGCTTCTACAAAACTGGTCGAAATAGGTCACAGTCTCGACTCGTGACAGATAGGTAGCTTCCCTATGATGTAGTTTTAAAGCCGTCAGCTACTTATCACATATAGAGAATAGAAAGTTTACTTTCCTTTGGTAATCTTTTAATAGTCGTCTGCTACTTATCACATATAGAGAATAGATAGTTTACTTTCCTTTGGTAATCTTTTAATAGTCGTCTGCTACTTATCACATATAGAGAATAGAAAGTTTACTTTCCTTTGGTAATCTTTTAATAGTCGTCTGCTACTTATCACATATAGAGAATAGATAGTTTACTTCCCTTTGGTATTCTTTTAACAGCTGTCTGCTACCTATCACATATAGAGAATAGAAAGTTTACTTTCCTTTGCTAATCTTTTAATAGTCGTCTGCTACTTATCACATAGAGAGAATAGATAGTTTACTTCCCTTTGGTATTCTTTTAACAGCTGTCTGCTACCTATCACATATAGAGAATAGAAAGTTTACTTTCCTTTGCTAATCTTTTAATAGTCGTCTGCTACTTATCACATAGAGAGAATAGATAGTTTACTTTCCTTTGGTAATCTTTTAACAGCCGTCTGCTACCTATCACATATAGAGGATACAAAGTTTATTTTCCTTTGGTAATCTTTTAACAGCCGTCTGCTACATATCACATATAGAGGATACAAAGTTTATTTTCCTTTGGTAATCTTTTAACAGCCGTCTGCTACCTATCACATATAGAGGATACAAAGTTTACTTTTCCATGCAATACCTTCCATTGTGTATAAAACGGACAATATTTCGGCTCGATTATAAGCCACCAACAAACTAAATCATAATCTAGATATAGCTTGTCACTCATTGTTTCTAATGAGGTTCGCAGTATAATATTTCTCTTAGATTGCAGAAAGGAAAACCCCAAATTGATAGAACCGTTGTGTCACTTTGACGTGGAAAACACAGAACAAGGTAAAGAATTTTGTTTTCTCACGTTGGATTGTAAGAAATACAAATTCTTCCATTTATATCCAAAATTTACTTGTAGGCTATGAACAAGTTCGTCATTAATGTGTTGTGCTGTGCAATGAAGGCGAATTGAGGGGTGATATCTCAGACGTCTGGTCTTCAAAGCATTCTTTAAAAAAAATTTTCTCTGCACTTGTTCCTCTCTTTCTCTCTCTTATCTTTCTCTTTCTTCCTGTCTCTCTCTATTCTTTCTCTTTCTTTCACTTTCTCTAATTTTGTTTCACTTTCTCTTACTTTCTCTCTTTCTTTTACTTTCTTTTACAATTTGTTTAATGTTCTTACTCTCTTTTTCTCTCTCTCTCTCTCTTTCTTTCACTTTCTCTCTCTCTCTCTTTCTCTCCTCCTTCCTGTCTCTCTATTTCTATACCTTTCTATTCTCTCTTTCACTCTTTCTTTCACTTTATCTCTTTCTTTCTCTTTCTCTTTTTCTCTTTCACTCTCTCTCTATACCTTTCCATTGTAGGTTTCTTTCTCTCTTTCTTTCTCTTTTGATGCTGAAAGTTTATTTCTTTGTTCGTGTCATTTTTTTCTTAGCCATCTCTCTTCTCAAATAGCCCTCTCTTATAATATCTTAAGGTTCTCTCCAACAATCTCTTTATTCCTCATTAATTCTGTCTGCATGCATTTCTACTTCTCTCCCCCTCCCCCTCACATCTTACTCTGTCGCCCCCTCTCCCTATCTTATTTTTTTTTCTGTCCTTTCATTTATGTAATTATTGTCAGCTATCATGTTAATTCACGAGTTCACTTCCTTAATATGAATTCCACAGACACGCGACATTTTGCTTTCACCTGGGCGAAGCCAACTACCAAAGTTATGACAAGCGGGCCATACAAACATACGCAAACAGAACCTTATGTAACGATCAATCATTTTTATCCTCCAGGAGGGTGAGTAACATCCACAAGGTCCTTTGTAACGTTAAAGGATACTGGAGAGAGTATTTCAAACCGCAAAATGCGAAATACGGCAAAAAAATAAGTAAAAATCCCATTTCAGACCTTTCGATCTATGGTGCTGATGATGTAAAGGGCATCTGTTTCTGTGGCCCATGTTAACGATGGTGTCATGTGGTCAGCACAACGACCTACCGCCTTTACTTTTCCCCAACTGTAGGCGTCTGTAGGCCAGAGAAACAGATGACCTCTACATCATCTGCCATATAGACCACAAGGTTTGAAAGTGACTTTTACTCTAAGCACGGGCGCTAAATAATTTGGGCGCTGTGATTATAAGACATTTTAAATACTCTTAACATACTTGGATAGGCAGATATTGTTACTCCTACATCAAAGTCGGCACTGGGGCTAAATAATTTGAGCGCTTTGATAATAAGACATTTTAACTACTCTCAACATACTTGGATAAGCAGATATTGTTACTCCAACATAAGAGTGGGCACTGGGGTTTGGGCTGTCAGTAGATACAAGGAAAGGCCCCTGTCCTGCATGTGATCCGGAATCACAATGCCTCTGATGCAGCACAGTGTATACATTTTCTCAGTGTAATGGCCATTTATGATTACTTTTGCAATGATTCTGATTTGGTTTTAATAATATTCGTTCAAGGAATCTGATATAGTTTTTTTTTACTCTGTTTGCCTGGTAAAACGTTTGTACACTTTTGTATCCCAATCTCTGACTAAACTGAATTCAAAATTATTTCTTTTACTTGAAAAAAAAAAAAAAAAACCCAGTCAGTTAATTAATTATTTTTTTTTGGTATCTCGAACAAGGGAAAAAATTTACTTGTCTGAAGTGGTGGTATAAGCTGAATTAGTCCCCTTTAGGTCGCCGCTCTAAATTGACACAACATTATATAACTAAACAATTTTCCCTAGTCATAAATACCTCACTAGCAAGTGGTGAGAACGTCTCCTTGAGGAGGCGTTACCAGCGAAATCGAATTCAGGTCGTTCTCCCTTTTTTATGTAAATGCTTGTAAAAACCAATTACGGTAAAACCCACCCAGCGGAGCATAGGGCACAACAGTATTCTGTCTGTCTGTTTGTCTGGTAAAAATTATGTACACGTTATTTCTTCCACACCTGTTCTCAGATCAAGTTGAAACTTCGCACAATTATTCACTGATATAGACAAGACCTGAATCAATAAAAAAGTAATCAGTAAGACCATTAATTGCTGGTAATTCATTATTTAGTTTAATAGCAACAAGGGAAACTAATCCTTCAGTATTCACAGATATGGCTACAATTTTTGTGTTTAGTTCCCCTTCAATAGTTGCTAGCGCGATTTCTCCCTTCAGTATTCTCCTAGTAAGTTGATACTTTAAACAATTTTGTTATCGAATAAGGGAAATAACTTGTACATTATTGGTAGATATAATTGACGATACCATCGTTGATTTGACCTCTTTTAATTAAATTAATGTCTGATTTTATAAACTTTAATTTGTGTTATATCAAAAGAGCATGAATTTCCCTTTAATTCTAGACCAAATTAAATATTTTCTGATTGCAAACGATAAATTTATTTAAGCTTAATCGTAACAGGGGCAGTGAAATAAATAGTCATGAGCAAATCGAAGAATTCCGCCGAAACGTGGAAAAATGATAACGGAGAGAAAGAGTTAATACAAGATCATTATTTCTAAGGATCTTTATATTTTACTTGTTACGTTGTAGATCTGGATCTATGTAAAGTATTTTATTTTTTAAATTCGGCCAGCTATCCCATGATCTCTTTCACAGGTATGAAGTGGTGTATTCAATCAGGGACACAAAGCCAGTTATGATAGATTACCTGGAGTCCAAGAATTGGGTTGACTTCTACACCAGAGCTGTCAAAATTGATCTTGCCCTTTACAATGCTGACACGAAGATGCTGACAGTCATAGAGCATGTGTTTGAGTTCACATCCAGTCAGTTTTAATTTATTGTTTGTAATACTTTTTTTCTACCTTAGCTTTTAATAACATTTTATCGAGCTAAGTCATTATGTCTGTCTGGGTGGAATCTTGAACAGATTTTATCTCCCACTTCGACCAATTTAAAACTTTGCACTATTATACAGTGTCAATAACGATCAATTAGTTATTTTTTCATATGGGAAAATGTACTAAATTGGTGGCGGATGATTTCTGACAATTGTCACAATAATGTAAAGAATTAAGCCATTCGTTAAAAAATGTATTGATTACAAAGGGGGAAAGGTGGCTGAGTGGTAAAGCGCTTGGATTCGGAATCGGGGGTCCCGGGTTCGAATGCTGGTGAAAACTGGGTATTTTTAAATTTCAGGATCTTTGGGCGCCTCTGAGTTCACCCAGCTCTAATAAGTACCTGACATTCATTGGGGAAAAGTAAAGGTGGTTGGTCGTTGCGCGGCCACATGACAAACTCGTAAACCAAGGGCCACCGAAACAGATGACCTCTACATCATCTGCCCAATAGATCGAAAGGTCTAAAAGAGGAACTTCTTAACTATAGATTACAAAACCATTTTTTATATAATTGAACAGCTTATTGGCAAAACAGTCAATCCTAAAGGCTGAAGTTTGAATACAGATTCAAGCATTTTGTTTTTTTTAATTGCTTTTGCAAAGAGAACACTCAATGTAGCTAAGAATTAGATGTTTCAAATGAAATGTGTTTTCCTTACGCTGGGTGTGACAGCAAGTTTTTAATTTCCTTGTTTCAGTTGGTATTACCCAGGAGAGCATACAAGTGTCTACGTTTCCTCTCATTTACAGCAAAGACTCTACAAACATGCTCTTTTTGATGGTTATTTTAATTTCAGTCTTTAATGTAGCCTTTGGAATAGCAGACATTATACTGGTAAGTTGGAACAGTGCATAGAAATGAATCAACTCTATATATTTTACGGCCAAAGGCGAAAAACTGGTCAATTTGGGAAACTGCCATTATGAAATCACATTGTCCAACCAATGTTCAAAATATCCGGCGATTTCACGATTTGGCCAGCCAAATGGCATAGGACGATCGCTCAAAGTCAACAAAAAATACTTAATGCTAATTAAGTAAGATGACATGGAAGTAAATGGCCTGGCTACCGGTCAGCGAGCGTTAAGACCCGACGATTCGTATTATGTATAAGTAATTAAGTTATTTAGCGTGTTAATACATGTTATTGGGTTTTGTTTTGATTTTTTTTTTTATGCTTGCAGTGTGACCTACTTTTTATTCACTGAGGGCATGCATATAGAAAACTATACGAATATAAGCCAAAGAATAATACCTATAGTGCAACATCTGTCAGAAAAAAAAATAATGTACTGGCAGGACTTCTCTAAAAAAAAGGATCAAATATACTGAAAATTTTCAGCACATCAAAGGCAGCTAATATTACATAGAAGATGTTTTCATCAGCGCTTTGTATATTGGCCAGGGATTTCCTGGCTTTTTACGAAGTGGCAGGTCGAAATAGCGTATACACTTTGAATTTCAAGTACATTTGACTTTGGCCTTGCGCCACGCAAAAAAGCCGACCAATTCGCGAAATGGCCTCACTTCGGGCTTTGACCGTAGCGTATGTATCGATTTTTAATTTCGGAATCTTAAGGGCGCCTCTGAGTCCAACCAGCTCTAAAGGGTAACTGACATTAGTTGGGGAAAAGTAAAGGCGGTTGGTAGTTGTGCTGGTCACATGACACCCTCGTTAACCGTGGGCCACAGATACAGATGACCTTTACATTATGTACCCTATAGATCGCAAGTCCTGAAAGGAGAACTTTACATTGATATGTACTTTGACCAATATCGGAACATAGCTTTAAGTGAGCTTAAGGGGGACGAAATAGGTAGCTTCGTGGTCCTTCTCTTTGTTTTTAGTTTTATTGAACGCAAAGGTTATCAAATATAAAGGTCAAAAGTCTAGGATTTAGTGACACATCTAAATAATTGGAGGTCCTGTGCAAGATCATTTTCGTGGGATTTGAAATATACCAAATATTTAGCTAGCCGCGGGTACCTTTCATGCGCTGAATCTTGGATAGTCCGCCCTACTTTTGTACGTGCCAGAACTCCATTCTGTTTGCCTGAAATTTTAACTAGGTCAGTGAGTTAGAATATTAAATTGGTTTTAGTTCGAGCGTAGCACTTTTTATATTGGAAGGACAATTTCCAAATTGTTTTTTTTTAAGATGTTGTCTACGACTTTACGCTTTCTTAGTAATTAGGTACAATAAGACATATTATATAAAACAATAAAAACAACACAAGATACTGAAAGTTTACAAAAAGAATTAGAAGAATTACAGAAATGGAAATCCAATTGGAGCATGTCTTACCACCCAAGAGTAACAAAAAGAAAACAACAAAAAAACAACTTAAAATACTTCCTTTTGAAGTTCAACACGAAGGACACACACTAGAAACTCATAATATCTAGGTGTAATAATAAAGGAAGGTTATCATGGAACCCCCATAGTAATGAAGTTATTAAATCATCAAGCTAAACATTAAGGTTTATTAAAATAATTTTGTACAAACCAAACAAAAACATAAAACTAAAATGCTATTTAACTTTAGTTGAACCAATAGTAGAATATGCATCCTCTGTTTGGGATCCCTCAACTCAAAAACACAAAGAAACTAGAACAAATACAATATAGAGCAGTGAGATTTATAACAAACGAATATTGTAATTTGATTAGAGTAACACCATTAGTGAAATCACTAAACTTAGGACACTTCAAGACAGAAGAATAAATAGTAAAGTAACTCTAATATATAAAACACTGAACCATAATTTACAAATAGAAAAACAAAACCTACTGAAATACTCAGAAAGATGCAAAGATAGAGGCTCATTTCTTATGATGTTCAAATTCGAACAATTCGTACAATTCGTCCTTTTCCTCAAGTGCCATTAAAGAATGCAATGGGTTGCCTGAATCAGCCATGAAAACCAACGACTTAGCAGAGTTTAAGTCATTGATTAACATACATGACTAGATTGGCACATGAAATGTTAAGGACGTAATTATCTTCTTTTTTGAAGTCACGTCTGTAATATATAACAAGAGAGGAAAAGAAGACAAAAAATATGAAGAAATGTGGTGGCGATAAAATGGAACCTAAAGTAAAACGTAAGAAAACAAGGTTGCAAAGACAAAACACAAACTCAAAATCGGCCCCCAAAGTGGTCAGCCCTGGCAGGAAAAAGGCAGGTTTCAATATTTTCAGAAGAATATCGGTATTAAATTCTATCAGAAGTGGTCCACACAGGCAGGTAAAAAGGCAGGTATCACTATTTTCAGAAAGAATATCATAATGAAATTTTATCAAAGGCAAATGACAGAGAAGAATGGAGAAAGAAGGTTGACAGATCCTTTGTGGTGTCCCAAAGGTCCAGCAGACCAAAGGATAGGTGAAAGTGAATGTGAAGTTAGATGTGAACCTGGCCTTACTGATGTCTAATAATGAGTATCTAATTGATCTAATTGTTGTGTAAAGGGTCAATCTCCTATTCAAAGCTTCAAGAAAACATTTCCGTTAAAAAAAAAAATTACTAAAATACTTTGCTTACCGTGCATCAGATATACTTAAAAGCTTGCTATTTATAGTTTTGCCGCCAAGTATGAGAATTTCCCAATATTTTTTCTTAGATCTACCGGAGAGGTTTTCGAAAACACTTTTCTACCTATTTCTCCTGGTTGAACCTGTTGGAAAGAATCTTCTCAGTATGCGTAATAGTTGGTTTTCTTGTCAAAATGTCTTATACTAAACGTGCGGTGAGTCGTTGATAGATAGATAGATAATAGATATAGATAGATAGATAGATAATAGATAGATAGATGATAGATTGGATTGGAACGCCCCCCCCCTACCTCTCTCTCTCTCTCCCATTTTCTTTATCTGGACCCCCCACCTATTTTTTTTACACGTTTGACTTGCATTGGTACGACCCGTAATAATACGCCTGTGAATTCTAATATTACTTTTCTCCCTCTTCCACCCTCCTCCCATAACAAAAATAATCCAACATTCAATTTCTGAATTTTCTTTGCCCTCTCGATGCAACGTCGAAATATTAAATACTAGTCGACCGGCGGCGTAGCATACACCGCTATTTTGCAGGGCCGGCCTTTGGCCACTGCAACCTATGCGTCCGCAGTGTGCCTCGCACTTTCATAGGACCCGCGCTAATACTAGGTGTATAAATTATTAAATTAAACCATTTTATAACTTATAACAGATTCCCGCGGCATTCTGATTTACTAAGAGTTCCTAGAAATCTCCTGAAATTGCAAAATATACGAAAAAGTCCTGGAAATATCCGGAAATTATTAAAATCTTTAAAAACTCATACAAATCTCCTGAAATATATAGACAAAAATTGTCATTTTGGGGTGTCATTCAAAAGGGAAAACGCTAATCCTACGCGCGATAAAAAAACGGCATTATCCAATACCCGTATTGTGGAATCTAGTGAAAAAAGCTTCTCGCGCCTCAAACTAATGAAGAATTACTTGACGTCAACAATTCTCAAAGATAGAATGAAACATTTGATCATTCTAGCTATTGAGGGTGATCTAAGTGGAAACAGAATTCTTATGATATACCAGTGATGCCCAAAATACGGCCAGTGGGCCAGATCCGGCCCGCGACTTGGATTCATCCGGCCCGCCGAATCGTTGGCACAAAGTGTAGAAGATTGAAAGATGTATCGTTACCTACGTTAGGCTCTCATTTTTTCTCTGATAGATTGGTACCATGACCTTTAATGTGTGTACGTTTATGAAATGGGAAAACCGAAGAAACTACAAGTGGACTCTGAATTTAGAGTCTGCTAGGAAAAGTGAACGGATCTTTACTTCTTTTTTTCCTTTTTTTTTAAATTTTTGTGGAACATGATAATAAACCAACATATTTTATTTGCAAAGAAAGTTTAGCTGTTGTTTTAAAAAACATCACCATATAAACACATTATAAAACAAATGTGACGCCATTCTTGCTTTGAGCTATGAATGAAAATGAATAAAGATTGTTGAAGATAGGAGATTGGAAGATCAATGGTAATATTCACTAAAATGAGAAAAAAAATGAGTCAGTGGTAAAGGTATCTACAATGATATTCACTTTTAAGGCAGAGACTTGAAGCCATTTTTCGACCCGAGAAAACAAAGATAAACTTCAAATATCTATTTCATTGATTAAGTACTAGAGCCACAGGTTTCTAATAAAATTGTTTCATATCAATTTTTTTTCGTTTTTGTACCTTTTATTTCATGTGGCCCGCGACAGGAGTGTCGGAAATTAAAAATTGCTCACAGTGAATTAGGTTGGGCATCACTGTGATATACTGTATGACTTCGCTACACGCAAGGCTCGTGTAGTAATTCTGTGCGTAGTAAAGAATGAATAAAATGCAAAGACGAATTTATTTTCTAATACAAACTCCTAATTTTCACTTATTATCCGTATCCCTACCCAAACTGGGCCCCGCTAAATCCTTCGCATTGGGCCCCACAATGGTTAAGTACGGCACTGCTATTTAGCGACGGGTGAATTCAGAGAAGATTACTTGTTCTCTTTCCATTACTTCTTGGTCACAATGGTTATGTCCAGTCCTGCTATTTAGTGACGGGTGAATACTACTTGTTCTCCCCACCCCCCTCTTTTTTTTCACCTCTAAAATTACGTGGGGTAACTCTAGTCCGTCCGACTTGCAGAGTGATCTTTCTATTACTTGGTGTCAAAACTCTTGAGCCATGAAGAGAATTATATATATTAATACTTTATGCGGAGTTTTGGCCATACCCTACAATTTAAATTTTTCGTACATCAAAACGCTATTTCATAAAATTTCAACCCTTGGATTTGTATTGTACCCTTTCTCCTCTGGTGGAACAGTTCGGAAAGGGACTACAGCATTCGTAAATCAGTCCACTCTTTTCACATGACTTTTTATTTCCTCACTGATACATTTAGAATTTACATCGAACCTTTATCTAGATTTGCATATTAAACACACTTAAATTTTTTTACAATACCTCTATATTCAAGTCATTTTTTTAATACAGTAACCTGGAGGCTTGGTATGTGGGCGAACAGCTGATCTCAAAAACAGCTCTTACGGTTTTCTTAGCAATTTAACAGTTGGTGTATATCGCTGAGAAAAACAATTACGAGCTCGTTGGCCACACTGGGAAAACTCTAGTTTGACCGTTATAATTTTTCAAAGTTAAAAAAAAAATGTAAATTTGGCTTGAGAACGAATTGGGAATTTTTATATCAATTTTTAAAATCTAAAATTCATGACTGAATTAGAGAAAACTAATCGGTCTAGAAGTTGTACATAATGTGGTTACAATTAGCACAGACTTGCGTCATAGAAAAAAAAGTCAAAAATATATATATTTTTTATTTTAACAGGTTTTTATTATCATATTTAGTTAAAATTTCTTACATATAATCGTGCTGCGTGGAAACACATTTTATTAAAATTTCCAAAAGATCCCTTTCAATACTTATTGACTTAATTCAAATATCTTTTTTTTCATTTTATATAGATGTTAATTATAGATTTAGAGCTATATTTGTTCGTAAGAACCTTTGTAGTTTGGTAATCAAAGTTGTTCTGAATTCGATCTCCACACATACCATTCTTTTCCTATTTATTTTTCAATGACTAATACAAAAACAAAACATCTTTATCTTTCTTCAGTCTCTTAACATTTTAGTGGATTGGATTGAACAGGTCTTGTTGTTTTTTTTACATTGCTTTTTTTTGTAGTTAACTTTTTAAAGTTTTTTTTTTCTTTTGATAAACTTCCCCAAAATATCTGCAATCGACTTACTATGCTCTGATCTGTGATATATAGATGCGACCACTTTCACATCTAACTATGTACTGACCAGATGATGTAAAAGTCATCTGCTTCTAAGGCAGCCGGTTAACGACGGTGTCATGTAGCCAGCACAACGACCAACCGACTTTACTTTCCCCAACTGAGAAGCGTCCTAAAAATCCTGAAATTCAAAATTCCAGTCGTCACCGGGATTCGAACCCGAAACCTGTCTCTTCGTAAGCCTAGCGCTGCACCCATCAGCCAGCACGCCCCCTATTTCAATGTATGATAAAGTCATCAGCATTTTCGTGGTCTAAAATTTCAGGTGAAAGATGTACAGAACGTGTACTTTGAGAACAAAGAGGCCACAGTGTACATTGACTTTGCTTTTGCTACCACCATATCAACTTTCATCCAGACCTCCAGCTGTATGATGGCGCTTGTTATATTCATTAAAATTATTTTAAAGTCTAAGTAAGTACAAATAATACTTAGTCAGTGTTTTCCATACATTTAGCTGCAATAATAATAATAAGGGCATTGTTTTCAATTCCGAAAATAAAGGATGAGTGCATGACTACGCAAACCCAGTTGTAACCTGCATATTTTTGCGCATCATGCAGACAAAGCCGTTGTCCGCGTTTTCTTTCCGTCTTCTGAGCCTGTCTTCAATAGGGGCTTTCCTTTGGGTCTCAAATGTGTGTCCCACAGCCTTTTGTGAGAGCTTTCCAACTGTCTCTTTCAGATGTCAGAAGCCCAGTTGCGACCTACATATTTTGTAAAAACTAATGCAGACAAAGCAATTATCCGCAAAGAAGGGGGGTCTATTTAAGATTTCTTCTCGTCTTCTACATCAGTCTTTGGCAAGGACTCTTCATTTGGTCTTAATTTGTGTATCCAGAACATCGAGAGAGCACTTCAGCTGTCTGTTTAAGAGGTCATGTGATGCAAGGTGCTTGTCCCAAAATGGCGTTTGATTTTATTTTTTTTAGCCCTTCTTGGGGACATCCCCCATGTGAACGGTGTCAGAGCCAGCGCAGCTGTGGATCGGTGACAAGTGCTTCTATAGTGGACAGTAACCCTATATAATTGTACTAAATTCAAGTATCGATTTTTTTCCCTCCTAATTGTGAAAGTCATTAAATGTTTTCAGATTTATTGCACTCGTTTTTAGTTATTGTTTTTTTTTTCATTAGCTCTACTTAACATTAAGAGTAGAAATCTTGAAATACAATATTACAGAAAGAGTTTGTATTTTCATACAAACTCATAGGCGGCCCCTAATTGCACAAAAGGAAACGCACAATGAGCTAATCAATGATATCTTGTTGGCTGTCTGGAGGTCAAAAAGTTTTGATTTATTGAAAAAAAAAAGATCTTTTGGTCTTGTTTTTATTAATAATAGAAAAATAAAACATTTAGTTTTTTTCTAACCAGCAACGACCTTTTATTTTTCATTCTCAACAATTAGATTTTTCTTTCGCAAATTTTTTTCTCTTATGTTGTCTACTGTTCTTGGAGTCATCTGTCCATTTTAAAAAATGTATATAAGTATCTTCTTATTCTCCTCCACAGCAACATCCCAGCGTTGTCGCAGTTTCTTGAGTTGGTGCCTCCCGTGTTCTCCCTCCTGTACCTGCCCATTCTGACCGTCATGTGCTTCGCCTACATGGGCTACGGCTTCTTCCACGACATGGAAGAATTCCAGAGCTTCCTCAGCGCCTATTTCACCACCACCAACCTGATGCTGAACCAGAACGTCATCAAGGAGATCGTGGAGTACAAGATCCTGAGCGTCCTCTACATCGTCCTCTACTTCTCCGTCATGAACTATATCGTCCTGAACTACTTCATCGTGCTGCTCACGGAGCACTACGCCCGCATCATGGAGGAACGGGTGGAGCAGGAAACAGAGAGCCTGTTGCAGACTTTCAAAAAATGGTAAGCCTTGTGGAAAACTCGAAGAAGCTCTCTTGCTGGTGTTCTTTTTTTTTTAACAAAGCTTATATCAACTCACTCTGTCTAGTAAAAAGTTTGTACACCTTATTTCTCCCACACCCAATCTCGGATCAAGCTAAAATTTCGCATAATTATTTCTTTTACCTGACAAAACGAGAATCAATAAAACAGAATTAATCAGTTAGTTAATTAACTATTGGTAATTATTTATTTTGACTGGTATCTCTAACAAGGCAAAGAAATTGAACTTGACTTAAGTGGTATAAGCTGAATCAGTTTCCTTTATAGGTCGTCATCTAAGTCTTAATGAAAATAAACATGAAATAGAAACAATAGATAACCATACAATCTTCCATGTGTATAGATGCTTCGCTATCAGAGTGGTTACCTCGTTGGCTTGAAAAGCTGGAGACGGCTTCAGGCTACAAGTTCGAATTCATGTCATTCCCTTTTTTTTTATATTAAATACATTTAAAAAGCGATTCCCAAGATAACCGTACTTTCTTATTCTTTCCAACTATTCCAGACAAGTGATAGTTTCATAGCGAATTGAGAAAGCTAAAAGAGTGAAATTGCACTAAACAAAAACAATTGGTTAAAATATGTGTTTATCGCACCTTTGTCTCGATCTATTACAAATTTAATTACATGACTGATCCCAACTAATAGACCTCATTCTCCAATCGTAAACAAACAACATTTAGTCACGTGATAATATTTATAAAACAAAGGGAAAAAATGTTACGTGATAGCCATTGTGTATTAAAATTAGATCGTAATTTGTTGTTTGTTTATGATTGGTGAATGAGGTCCATTGGTACACTTAATCTAAGCTTTGTTTTTTTAAAGTATTTTTTTTAGTATTCTAATAACTTAAGTGAAGCAATTCAACGGGATATAGGTGTTTATTTACATGGAGACATGACAAACAAATAGGACATCTGCCTTGAGCACAGCATCTTCATATCGGCTCTTAACTTGGGCGGAAATCGTTCTCTCTCTCTTCTACTGTCAACATCCTTCCCAGTCTAGTCTCTAACAGTGCGCACCTTCTGCACTATCTTGGATGGCGGTGTGCATGGCAAGGTTATAATAGTATTTTGTTATAAAGGTTTTAGTTACACTTTGAGAAATGGAGAGTATTAAGTACTTTGCTACGAACGTATTTTCAGTTACCCTTTCGAAAATTATAATTATGAAGTCCTTAATTCGTTGTTAAGCTTCAGATGATTTAACTTTTTTTGTGTGTAAAGATTTTAAATGTCCCTGATAAATAAAAAAAATTGTCTAAGTCCCCTGTTTGTTGTAAAATTTTCAGAACTAATTGAAAATATTTAGATCACAGTTGGACCAACTACGGCCTTGGGCCTTCCCCGAAAATCCCACCCCTAAAAAAGTTTAATAAGGCCTGCAACATGTTTAGTTATAATAATTACGAAAAATCGTTAATCACAATATAAACATTCAAGTTTATAGTACGAGTTAAAAATTGGGACAAAATAAGCAGATTTATATTGACTGTAAGTCACTACTTGTTGTTGCATCTGCTGATTTAAAATTCGTAATTTATAAAGATGGTTGAACACAAAAGTATTATTTGTTTAATTTAATGGACAAACCAATTTGGTCTCTTTTCTTATTTAACCTAGACCGTTTGGAAAAACAATAATTGTCACGATTGCATTGAAGAGAGAGAGAGAGAAAGAAAGAGAGAGAGACCTTTGTTGTATTTTTTCTACAATTATCTGAAATATGCGAATTTTGAGGTGCAATTAATATAGTTCAACCCCCCATGGGCGTAGCCGGAGGGTGTGGTTGGGGTTCAACCCCCCCCCTCCGAAATGAAATCCCCCCAAAAGGGGGGGGATCGGAATTTATTGACTGATTTTTTGCTTTGATTTTGTTTATTTTAGTTGATATTTTAATACTAAACCATCACTTGCCACAGCGCAGCCAAGGCGGTTTTGCAGTCAAAATCCCCTCTTCTATAAAACAAAACAAAAAAGATAATTCAAACGACAATCCCCAATTTCCAAGAGCATAGCTAAGGAGGATTTTGATTTTAAAACCAACACCGAAATCTACTATAAAATCCCCTCCTCAATATAAGACTATCCATACATCAGTCACCAGATTCCTGCCAAGAGGTTTGAAGTTAAAAACCACCTCTTCAATGTAAAAAAGCTAATTACACACTCAAAATTCTATGAGCGTAGCCAAAGGAATTCTTTAGTTTAAACCCCCTTCAGCGGGGTTTGAAGCTACAAAAACCCCTGTTCAATATAAAAAAAAGCAAATTGCGCACTTTAAATGCTATGAGCGTAAACAAAGGGGTTTTGAGTTTAACTCCCCCCCCCCTTTTCAGCAGGGTTTGAAGCTAAAAAATACTTCTTCAATATAAAAAAAAGAAAATTACTCAAAATGCTATGATCGTAGCCATGGGGAGGGGGGTAATTTTAAACCCTTTTCAGCGGTGTTTGAAGCTAAAAAATACTAAATTATATGAGTGTAACCAAGCCAAGGGTGATTTTGAGTTTAAACCCCTCCAGATGGTTTTAAATACCCCCATACAGAGAGTTTTGAGGTTGAAAACCTCTCTCTGCTATAGTATTCTAAAGCAAACTACAGTCACAAAATTCTATGAGCGTAGCCAAATGGGTTTTTTAATTTGTTTAAAAAAAAACTCAAGAGATTTTTTAGTTTAAGAACCCCCAACAAATGATTTTGACGATAAAACTTCCCTTTTCGATATAAAATCTAAAGCAAACTGTAGTCACCTAATTTCAAGAGCGTAGCCAAGAGGTTACACACTTCTACCAGTGACTGGGCTCAATTAATAAAGTGCAGTAAATTATCATCTGCCGAAAATGAAAAAGGCAATATGTGGCTCAACAAAGATGACTAAGACGGATTTTAGAGTTTAGTTATAGAAATCAGATCTCAGTCAAGGAATTCCTAAGCCCAACTGTGAGTCGCATGAGATTTGCGGGACATGTTCTCTGACAAAATGAATTACGCATAATAAGAGTTGCGATGACATGGAGGCCATTACGTTTAAAAGCGCAAACAGGGACATCCTAGTACATCTTGGCGCCACACTTTCATGTAGGTTCTCATAGCAGGTGGGAAGAGGCTTCAGACATTGTCAGTGACAGATTTTTGTGGAAGCTGCTTACCACCCAATGCGCCGAACGACGCGGGAGGGTCTAAAGCAGCAAGCATAGCACACAAGGTTTATTAAATAAAACTTTTAATAGCAGGATAATGCACTCTACATACCTCAGAATATGCATTTTGTTGGCTTTCATTAACCGGAAATATTGTTAAACGGCTGGGCTCTCCCCGCGCTAGGGGAGCTCGCAGCGCTCCTCTAAACCCCCTTGCTGGCGATTGCTCGAAGTCTATAATTTTTCACTAACACCAGGTCAGAATGTAATAAAGATTAATTATGTACATACACATACACACCCAAACTTACACACATATATATATATATATATATATATTTCCGGGGGAGGGAGGGGGAAGAAAAAAATCTCCCCCAAAACTCCCCCCCCCCCGAAAAAAAAATCCTGGCTATGTCCATGCAACAACCACTTGTACACAATGAAATGGCAAAGTTTTAAAAACAACTTTTTGGAATTTAACATTTTCAAAACCTCAAGCATAAAACATTTACAAAGTGAAGATGCATGGCATATAAAACGTAGAGACATGCATATTTATTATAATGATAAGCGAAGAAACTGACCAATAATGTTTGACCAGTGAGCATTTAACTCTGTAACTAACTTGATTAGCAGCCTCACACTTCTTAAATTGTCTCGTCCCCAGAATATTTTAGACTCACGCCACACCCTCCAATAACCTTGACCTCGACCCCTTTTTTTTCCCCACCTTAATTTTTTTCCCGCTTTTGTGGTGTGACCCTGAGTGACGTGATACTGAGTAGATCTAAACCTTTTTCATGTCCTGCTATTATGCAACATCGTACCCTGTGACCAGCTTATACACTGGAGCATGACAATAATATAGTCAGTCACTTTAGTTCTAAGTAGAATAAAACATTGCATCCATGGATGATGATGAAATAGAAATAAAATAAACATCTCTTAACACAATAATTCTTCAATTCTTCATTACTCTAATTTTGACATCATTAGGTCCCCTTTCAGAGCATGTGGTCTATAGGGCAGTTAATGTTAAGGTCAAGGTCATCTGTTTCTTTGGCCAAAGATTAGCAGGGTGTCATGTGGCCAGCACAACGATCAGTCACATTTACTTTCCCCAACTAAAGTCAGATACACATTAGAGTTGGGTGGACTTAGGGGCGCCTTAAAAATCCCAAAGTTGAAAATTGTAATCATTACTAAGATTCGAATCCAAAACCCCAAGTTCGGAAGCCAAGCGCTTAACCACTCAGTAGCCGCGTCCCCTGAGCACATCAATAAATCTATACTGTGTATTTTTTATTCTCATATTAAGATTTTGCTTCTTAAAACCAATGTACCCATCACTGATGCAGATCTACATAGCATAAAAGAGCCGTGCCAAGTAGGTTAGTCATGTACTACAGATGGTGTACTTTATCCTCATTTTCTTAAAAGCCCTTGCTAAACTTGAGAAATAGACTTTGGGGTTAAAATATTGTCAGATAAATTACCATACAATTTAAAAGATATGTATTAAAATTAACATTTGAAATGTATGCTTCCTAAAACTATAAATAGCAGGCAATATGGTGTATCCGGTGTACAAAATAAAGAAAGTGTTCATAAGCTATAATTTTTATTTCCAAAGGTATGGATTTTGTGCCCTTTTTTTAGATCTGCAGACTCAAATTCCATTAGTAGCTTTTTTAGCGGCCCCCGAAAGGGGAAAAGACGCTATTAGTTTTGTGTGAAACGTCTGTCTGTCTGTCCGTCCCGTTTAAATCTCGTAAACTAGAAAAGATATTGAAAATCCGACATCACATTATTTTAGACCCTTCAAAGTTCTGATGCAACGGCTACTTTTTTTTTCTGAAAGCGAAAAATCTAATTTTTAAAATCAGTTATGCAAGCAGTTTTTTTATAGAGAAAAAGCTAATTATTATGCATTATAAGTTAGAAAACGAATAATAATCTTGTATACTTTATTTTCCTCATTATTTCTTATACAGGCCACTTATATGGGATAAGAATAAGAGATTGAGCCTTTTCAAAACAATTAAATCAATTCTAAGACTTCAGTTAGGCCAGGAGAGGCGCGGTAGCTGAGCGGTAAAGCGCTTGTCTTCCGAACCGGGGGTACCGGGTTCGAATCCTGGTGAACACTGGGATTTTCAACTTCGGAATCCTTGGGCGCCTCTGAGTCCACCCAGCTCCAATGGGTACCTGACATTAGATGGGAAAAAGTAAAGGCGGTTAGTCGTTGTGCTGGCTACATGACACCCTCGTTAACCGTATGCCACAAAAACAGATGAACTTTACATAATCTGCCCTATAGACCACAAGGTCTGAAAGGGGAAATAGTTAGGCCAGGCTCACATCTAACTTTGCATTCACTTGCACCTATACTTTGATCTGCTGGACCGTTGGGGCAATACACAAGATCTGTCTACCTTCTTTCTCCATTCTTATCTCTCATTTGTCTTTAATATAATCTCATTTGGATGTTCTTTCTGAAAATATTGAAGCCTGCCTGGGTGGATCACTTCGGGGGCCAATTTTGAGTTTGTGTTTCTACGCAAACTATCTTTGTAACCTTGTTTTAGTTGGAAATATTGAAATTCAACTTGATATTGTTTATTTTATAGTGAAATTTAACTTGACATTGTTTAGTTTATATTGAGATTCAAATTGACATTGTTTAATTTATAGTGAGGTTCAACTTGGCATTGTTAAGTTTATAGTGAGATTTAACTTGACATTGTTTATTTTATAGTGAAAATCTCCAATACACAGTCCACAGATTTTTTTTTCAACTCTATCTACAAACCAAAATTAGGCATTGTTTTCAATTCCGAAGGTTAAGGAGGATTGCTGCATTTTACATGATCACGCAAACCCAGTTGTGACTTACGAATTTGGCCACACTAATGCAGGCGAATCCGTTTTCCGCTTGGAGGTCTATTTAATTTTTTTTTTCTTCCTCTGCGCCCGTCTTCGACTAGGGCTTTTCTTTTGGCCTCATGTGTCCCGCGTTCTTCTCGAGTGGGCTGTTGTTTTTTTTGGGCGAGCGTTAAATGATGACGGCGAAAATGAGGTATACATCAATGTAAACTTGTAGTAATGTCCAACAATGCTTCTCCACAGGTACCAGGCTCAGAAACTGGAAAAAACGGATCTAGAGGATGAAAAAGAACAACAAGATAAAGAAGAGGAGGAGGAAGATGATTCCCTTGATAACGATTACATAAGTCTTTCACCAAAGTCCATTGGGTATGGTCAACTCATCAACTATATGAATTCCCTCAGCGAAAAGAATACAGAGGAAAAGAATAAAGATAAAAAGAATAAGGATGAAAAAGATACAGAACACAAAATATTAGACAATTCAAAGAAAAAGTAGATTTTATTATTTTAATTAATAATTTGTAAAAGAATGTGAGAGGATTCCCAATACTGACAAAAACTTATCACTCTACAATGTTGCTTTGTGAGGTACAGTCCTCTGGACTCTTTAGAAAATAATTGTGCAATTAATGATATACAGATACGATTTGTAAAATATTATTGTGAATTAAAAATATTGAAAATGTATCACTGACTTTACTTGTAATTTTTAACAAGAAAAACATTTTAATATATATATATATATTTATATATATAAGTTTATATAGTTCTCCATCTTGGTTCGATGATGACCATTTTGTCATACAGGGGGCTGAGGGCTTTGCTTTCCCTTGCTTTCCGCGGGTAAACATAAGACTTCATTCTTGTTTGTGTTAATGGTAAAGCCAAAGTCTGAGCAAGCATTTGCGAAGTCAATGACGGTGCTCTGGAGATAATTCCAGAGCAGGCATTTAAGGCACAGTCGTCAGTAAATAGCAACTCTCTAATTACTGTTGATTTTATTTTTGATTTTGCTTTGATCCAACTTGGGTTGAATAGGCCAATATCAAATCTGTATTTTAAAATAATATTGTTTTTATAACTTTAGAAAATTTAACGACGTAACCCAAGGCTATAATTGTGTATTGTATGATTATTATTTAGACATCTAGAACTAGATCTAGATCTATCTTAACTTCAGATTTAGAACTCTTAAAAGCTAGTCTAGATTTAGTTCTAGATCAAGATATATATCTACGTCTACAAATAGAATGTAGGTGTAATCTATATTATATTTAGGTAGAATATATGGAAAGATTAGATGATCAATCAATAAACTGAAAGCAACTTAAAAATCAATAAACAACTCAGTTATCGGTACACTACGGCTTACTACCTCACGTTTTCTATAGCCAAATTTAGATTGATTTTTTTTTTACTTTGAAAAATTATGACGGTCAAACTAGAGTTTCCCGCATGTGGCCAATGAGCTAGTAATTCTATTCTCAGTGAAATAGATGAGCTCTTAAGGGTCTAGGAAAATCGTTAGAGACGTTTTTGAGATCAGCTGAACAGGGTCCTGGATCTAGATTCCATAAAGTTCTAACTTGAATAGAGGTATTGTAAAAAAATACAATAATAATATAATAATAAATAATAATAGGAAGGTTAAAGTGTATGCGTACTAATGGATTATCTTACAGAGATAAACGCTTTAATATAGCGGTAGGATTAATGCTCCACGAAGTTTCTCATAAACGTTTACATAAAAAAAAACAACACCGGAGGCCATTTAGTAAGGGCATTGCCCATCTACAATATCTTAGCACATTTATGCAAATGGTTTTAGATTTTTTGTAAAAAAAAAAGTAGGCCTAATAATATTTTTGTACAATTGTATTGCTACGTTAAATTATGTAAGTTCTAAAAATTGAAATGACTTGAGTAACTTCTTTGTGACTAAATATAACTTTTATTATATTTTAGACAAAAGATAGTTGAAATAAAATAAAATAAATGTACTAGACCTAAGTAATAGTACTTTTAAAATAAATCTAGCTCACAACAGTCTTACATTTTGGAGTCCTCTGTCCTACCTAAGACCAAATGACGACAATGCCACCTGAGGGGCGCCCGCGATAGATTACATTGTCACCGTTAGGTTCGATAACCAGAACAGTTCTCATAAACTAGGACTTATTACTCAATACCTAATATTTCCTGGCATCTATATGATACCAATTGTAAGCTCTTAAAATGAAATATTTAATTTCGAAAAACCGTTCAGTTTTGGTAAAGACAGCTTCTAATGACCTTTACATATCGCTGTTTAAAAGTTCACCTTCACACACACACAAAAAAAACAAGGTTACAAAACAAACAAAAAATGCTTTCTTTTAATTTTAGCAGCTAGTTGACTAGAAAAAAAAACCACCTTTAACTATTATTTATGTTTGTTGTAAACATTTCTAGTACGTTTTATAAATATATTTTACTTAGTGATACTGGAAATACACAAATGAATTTCCTTCTTTGTTAGCATATTGTTACATAGCCTCCCTTACATTTACGTAAATGTTTTAGAATTTGTGTATTTTTTTGAAAAAATTGCTTGCATAATTAATTTTATAAATTAAACGGTTTGCTTTTAAAAACCCAAAAGTAGCAACTAAACTTTTCAAGCCGCATTTAATGGTGAAATAATATTTTTCATATCTCTTCTAGTTTTCGAGATCTGAGTGGGACAGACGGACATTTTGCACAAACCTAATAGCGTCTTTTTTTTTCTTTATGGGGGCCGCTAAAAAGTAGTCGGAAGCCTCCTATCAAAATCGTTTATTTCGTATATAAAGAATCATACAGTACTGAGAGTACTGTTATGTTGCATTACAGTACAAAAAAGAAATGGTACGTATAAATTAAAGATTTTATATACAAGGTTACAAAGACAGTATAAGAGTCACGATTGATATGAGTTTTAAACCCAGATTATCTTTTCGTAGTCGCCTTTTTTCAACCTTTACTCAATCTGATATTTTTTTAGTTAAATAAATTTGGGACTATAACTCACAATTGTGCTTGAATTTTATTGAATATTATTTATCGAATTATTTTTTTTTCCTGCGGCGATCCTCAAAGCATTATTTGCAATGTATTTAAGGGCCTATAAATTTGCTTTTGGCGTCGGGGCTTCGCCCCGAACCCAACTGGGGAAGCTTACTGTGCCCCTCCCAGACCCGCAACCTTGCATAAGAAACGCCTCAACATGACTGTTTTATTTTTATTTTTTTTTCGCCGAAGGCTGCTTTATTTTATTCTCATATCTATATATATATAGGGGGTGCGTCGGATAGTGAGTGATACTTGCCAGGTTACAAAAACTTGCTGATCGAGTCTATCTAGAATCACAGTAAATCACAGTGCGGCTTTCGCTCAGGGAGATCCACAATTGAAATGATTTTCTCAAACCGTGAACTTAAGGAAAAGTGCAGAGAGCAAAGAATGCCTTTGTACATCGCATTCATTGACCTGACAAAAACCTTTGATCTAGTCAGCAGGGAAGGCCTCTTTAAAATATTACAGTTTATAGGCTATCCGCCCAAGCTACTAAACATTATTGTCTTTTTTCAAGATTCGACGGCAAACTTCTAAATGTTGCTAGACTGAGGGCCAAAGCTAAAACCAGAACAACCCTAATAAGAGATAAGTTCTTCGCAGAAGACGCAGCGGTGGTGGCACACTCACAAGAGAAAACATCAGTTACTAATGTCCCGCTTCTCTCAGACCTGTATGGAGTATGGTTTAATTATTAGCACAAAGAAAACAAATGTTATGAGACCACCTGTTATAGCACCACCCTCGATCCTTATAGATGATAACAAGCTAGATGCTGTAAATGATTTCTGCTATCTGGCATCCACAATTCAAGATGAGATCCTTGCACGAACAGGTATTTCCAGCATTTTTACAGCCCTCAGACAACGCCGCTTGCGCTGGCTTAAACATGTTCGCCGGATGGAGGACAAACGCATCCCAAAAGTCATTCTCTATGGACAACTCGCGACTAGATCAAGAAAAGCTTGTCGCCCCCACCTCCGTTACAAAGATGTATTAAAACTAGACCTGAAATCATTAAAAATCAATACGTACCATTAAGAAGACATAGCTATAGGCCGCACCAGGTGGAAAGAGACAGTGACAAAGAAAGCTAAGGATATCGAAAGAACATGGTCCTCAGCCCTGGAAGAACAATGGACAATGCGTAAAACGGCCAGCTTCTCTACCACCAAAGCAAAAGCCACCTTAACCTGCGATATTTGTGGACGAGAAGGTCTCTCCAAAATAAGGCTCCACAGCCACAAGAGGAAGTGTGCGAGATGAACCATAGTCGTCCTACGACTAAAGGAGGCCAATGAAAAATAAAACAAAGATGTGCATGTTTGCGTGTGTGTAATTTTACCTTGTATTAAAACCTTTAGAAAGAAAGCTAATTTCATTGTTCAATTATTTTGACTTAGTCAATAAAGGAAAACCTTACAGTAAATTTTAAAATCAATTAAAAGAAATTGAACAATAGTACCTCAGTTAGATCTAGCAAACAAAGAAACAATATGCTGGAGTGTAAAAAAAAAACAACCCTTGCCCCCTGTAACTAGTGGACGGGTATAATTTATCTATATGCTTGACTACCATGCCAATGTGTTATCTTTTTTGATAACCCCAATCCTTACCCAACACTACTGCGTGCGTATGCCCAAGGAAAAAACAAAGCGTGATGGTTAACACAAACAACTATACACACTGCACTAGGACTACATGTGTAGGCTCACTAGGTATATCTGACCAGGTTGTTTGTCTGAAATTCATGAAAATATGCATCCAACCTCTATACAAGGCAGATTGCACTTTACTTATGAGAGATTTTCATTAGTATTAATATATACTAACATATTTTACATTGCCACACACATCCTTTACAGTTGATGGCATCGTACATACAAACAGACACACTCATGCTACAGAGATTATTTTGATAGGCCTATCTGTTTATTAATACTGTTAAGCTTGAATAAATCAATCAGTAACAGAGTTTAAAACAATAATGTATATAAAAGGAAAAAAATTAATACCAATCAATATACGTATGTTATTTAACAGTTTCGTAAAATGTCCGGCAACACAAGCTATTTACAAGACACTTAGGTATTCGGCTCCGGCACCGGCCGAATATCAAATTTTACTATCCGGTCATATCCGGCTCAGGCCGAATATCAAAAAGTTCTATCCGGTGCACAACTAATATATATATATATATATATTGTTAGATAGCTAGTTTTGTTAGTTGCGTTGCGCACATTATTAGACCGACTGAGAACATACATTTTATAGTGACAACATAGACTTTGGGCTAGAGCTTAGAATAGACTTTTAGAAATCAGTTTCTGCTAGACAATTGAGGGGTAAACATCGCTGTTAGTGACGACTAGACTGTGGCCCATTCTGTATTAAAAGTTATTTCAAGTTTCATCTTGAGTCAACTTGGTCATTAAGACTTTGTTCCTGTTTGTACCTGTTTATCTTGTGGCGGATAACATAATCTAGTAACTCGAAACTGTAATACACTCAACAAGGTAAGCACGCATCTAGTATAATCAAGTATCATTAAAAATACTTCAAGTACATCTAATTTACACATGCATTCGTTACAATATATATATATTATGGGCGTAGCCGGGGGGGGGGGGTTCAGGGGTTTTAACCCCCCCCCCCCCCGAAATGAAATCCCCCCCCCAGGGGGGGGGATCGGAATTCAGTAATTGATTTTTTGCTTTGATTTAGTTTATTTTGGGTGACATTTTAATCCTATATCATCACATGCTCCAGCGCAGCCAAGAGGTTTTGAGTTTAAAACCCCATACAAAGTGGATTTGAGTTTAAAACCTCTATCAGGGGGTTTTCAGTTTAAAATCCCCTACCAGGGGGGTTTGAGTCAAACCCCTATCAAGGGGTTTTGAGTTTAAAGCCCCATACCAACGGGTTTTGAGTTTTAAAACCCCTACCAGGGGTTTTTGCAGTTAAATCCCTCTCTTCTGAAAACAAAACAAAACCAAAAAAAAGCCAACGACTGCCCCCCAAATTCCAAGAGCACAGGTAAGAAAGATTTTGATTTTATATCCCCCTATTCAATATTAAAAAAGCAAATTACACACTCAAATTTCTATGAGTGTAGCCTAAGGTAGCCAAGCCAATTGGGGGTTTTGAGTTTAAACCCCTCTTCTACAGATGGCTTTTCTTAAAAGTTTAAAACCCCTCCAGATGGTTTTGAGTTTAAAATCCCCCCTACAGAGAATTTTAAGGTGGGAAAACCTCCATCTTCAATATTATTCTAAAGCAAACTACAGTTACCAAATTCCAAGAGCGTATTCAAGAAAGGTTACACATTTCTACCAGTGGCGGGGCTCCATTAATAAAGTAACGGATGCATGTGTAGTCAGATGTAGCTGAAGTATTTCTAGAAGACTTAATTTGACTAAGTGCGTGCGTACCTTGTATGATGTATTTTCAATCTGCGAGCTCTAACCCTAACCCCAAGGTCTATCTCGTCATTATAAAATATCCGTTCACTGTCAGTACATTAAAGTGCGTAACCCAACTAACTAAACTAGCTATCTAAGAAATGTAATAAAGATCCTGTACACACACACACATACATACTATTATATATTTTTTCGCCGGGGGGGGGGGGAGAAAAATCCCCCACCCCCCAAAAAAAATCCTGGCTACGCCCATGATATATATATATATATATATATATATATATTTTGCTGTACGCACGTTTATGCATAGGGATAGGGTTTACTGGGGGTTAGGGTTAGGAAAAAATTGCCTACCCACTTTAAAGTTCTGGATCCACTAGTGGGCTCAGCCCACTCAGTGCCCCGCATATGACATTCGCCCAGGGCTCCGCACACTGAAAAGACCGCCTCTGCACCTATGTTGCATTATTCACATCCAATCGCTAAACTCTTCACACAATCACTGTAGAAACAAACACACTCCATAACATTCGTTAATTCTAGTATCACTTTTACGTGTTCGATTCCTCACCCCCCCCCCCAGCCCAACAACAAACAAAGGTTACAAAGACAGTTTGTGTGGAAATACAACTGAAATCGGCTCCTAAGTGGTCTACTTAGAGTCTTCACCAGTCTATAACCGGACTTCTGGTTCCAAGTGCTTTACCACTCAGCCACAGCATCTCCATACATTCATTTAGTGTACACTTATATTTTTTAAAAATAATAATAATTAATCTTATCCATACTTTTAAAATTAATAACATGTAACAAAGAGAAACTAAAAAAGATTTATTCTTTTTACAAAATTAGATAAATTGGCAACAGGAAAAAAAAAAATTTGACCTATTTTACTTAGGTAGTGATTCAAGATCTAAGTCTAGGTCTAGAAATAGATCAAAGTCTAGAGTTTAGTCTAGAATTATAATAATAAGGCTAGTTTTTGACTACGAAGATTAAAAAGGAATGCAGTATTTCCCGTGTCCCATCTGTGACCTACATATTTTGCCAGATCCAGGGCAAGCATAAACATGGCATGTAGCTGGTCGATTTAGATTTTCTTTTCACCGTCTTTGTTTGTCCTCGGCAGCAGATTTTCTTTTGGTCTCAAATCTCTAATTGTGAATGACCTCCAGCTGTCTCGTTCTGAGGCCAAATGCACCCAGGTGCTCTTTTCTATAACAGCCAAGGAAAGTTGACACCTAAGCTGGTCTTTGAAGCTGTTAATTAAGATCTAGGTTCATAGTCAGCAATAAACAAACAACAACCATTAGTGTCATGGCGGACAATGATACTTTATTATATTGAACGCGTGCACTTTTGCGCACCATATTAACATCCTCTTTACTTAAAAAAAAAAAATTAAAAAATTAAACATTTCGGGGAGTATCATAAAAAACAAAAAAAACAAAACCACAACAACATAAACAACAAAACATAACATACATGTATACGCTTCAATGAATATGAAACATATCACATTTAAAAATCAACATTCAATAGTTCATTCAGACACATAGTCTTTGAATCTTGTCGGTTTCTTCAACTGACCCCTTGGTCGCAGGGAATGATGAGTTGATGAGTGGCTTATAAGTTCTATTGTCCTGTAAGTTGTCATCAGTATCGGGGAATATATCTTCTTCCGTTTCTCTGTTCGGGTTAATATGCACTCTGTTTCTTTAGTACACTGCACCATTGTCACCTCGAATAATGTGAGCTCTCTGATTGACTTGAGACTGGATTCTTCAACGTCTCCATGTAGGGTCATTAAGAGATTGGAAATAGACCATCTGTCCAGTTCTCAGCTGACTTAAAATTCTTGACCTCTTATCATAAGATGTTTTTACACTCATCTGACGTTTGTCTTTCCTTCTCATAATGTACTCTTGATAAGTAGAAATCGTAATGTTACTCCTTTTGTTTGGTATCAGTGTTCGAGTCATCCGACTAAAAAACATCTGAGCTGGGCTTAGATTTGTGTCTTGCCTTGGAGTATTTCTAAATTCCAGAAGAGCTTCATAAGCATCTGACTTTGATTCTCTAGATTTCTTCATTATGTTCTTCAAAATTTTTACTGCTGACTCAGCCTTTCAATTGGATTGATGGTGTCCTGGGAGGATTTTAAATGACTCACTCCCCATTCCATCATAAATTTGGAAAAATATTCCAATGTGAACTGAGGTTAACTATCAGATATACAGACTTTGGGCACCCCATATCTCTTCAAATAAAACTTTCAGTTTCTTTATAATTGCGTGTGTTGTCAACTGCATGTTTTCTACCTCTATGAAATTTGAATAATAGTCCACTATAGCTAGGTATTGTTGGTCACACATTTGGAATAAATCAATTCCAATCTTGTCCCACGGATTAGAACCTATTTCGTGCTGTATTAATTCTTCTCTCTGAATTGCTGGTTTGTTTCTCTGACAAATGTAACATGAGTTGGCTATTTCCTTTATTCGAGCTGATAATCCAGGCCAGAAAACTGTTTCTTTTGCTCTTCTTTTCATTGAATCTACTCCCAGATGTGCTGCATGGAGTTTTTCTTCTATTTCCTTGCGAAGTGATATCGGTATGATTATTTGTTCTCCTTTCAACAAGAGTCCGTCTTCGTATGTTAACATGTCTCTTAGTGAAAAATATTGTTTGAGTTCAGGTAGACTATAATGTTTTTCTGGCCATCCATTTAGGATATACTGAATAAGTGTATGCATATTTCTATTTTTCTCTGTCTCGATTCTGACTTTCTCCAGCAATGCATCTGGTATTGCCAGTCCGACTGTATTGACACAAACATCAGAGATATCACTCTTTTCCTCTGATGGGTCTCTACTCAAAGTATCAGCTATGAACTAATTTTTGCCTTTGACATATTTAAACTGTATATTGTAACGATAAAGACGCATCATTAGACTTTGAAGGATGTTTTCCAGTGGTTTATGGTCATTCTGAACTATAACTGTCCTGCCATACGTATACTGGTCAAAACGTTCCAAACCAACAACCACTGCCAACAATTCTTGTTCAGTCTGTGCCCATCTTTTCTGAGTATCAGTTAATGATCTAGAAGCATACACTATTGGACTTCCATCTTGTAATAACGCTGCTCCCAACCCATTTTGGCTACTATCTGCTTGTAATGTAAGCTATTTGTTAGGGTCAAAATATATCTGTGTGCCGTGAGTCGATATTTTCTGTTTTATCTTGATGAAAGCTCGTGTGCATTGATCAGACCAAACGAATCGTGTGTTCTTTCTGATAAACTCTGTAATGGGCTGTAAATCCGTCGACAGGTCTGGAACAAATCTTGCAAGATATTGAACCATGCCACAGAATCTTCGGACTGATGAAATATCTTTTGGAGCATTCAAACTCAAAATCGCAAATGCTTTGTTCGGGTCTGGTTTTATTCCTGCTTCTGTAATAATATGACCCAAAAAATTAATTTCAGCTGTTCTAAAAACAGACTTTTCGTGGTTCAGTTTAATCTTCTTTTCTTGACATCTCTTTATCAGCTCTCTTAGGTAAATATCATGATTTCTGAGTGCCTCTTCTTTCGTTCTTCCTCTTCCTACCACTATAATATCATCAACGTAATTGAAACAGCCTTTTAGTCCTTCTAGTGCTAGATTTAATCTTCTCTGAAAAATTTCTGAACTCACTTTCAGACCAAATGGTAATCGTTTCCATTTGTATTTACCAAAAGGGGTTATCATTGCTGTCAAATTAGATGACGCTGTGTCTAGTCTGACAAGCCAGAAAGCTTCTTGCACATCCAATTTGCACGTCCCGAGACATGACGTTAAACTGCGCTCCTCTTTCATTAGCACTTTTGGAGCTCAAAAGTGCCCTACTTCTTTTCTATCATTGTGTCTGCCTCCTCTTTTCCTCAGTCTGCCTTCAATGATCATCACTCTCCTTATCTCTAAATATCTCACTACGTCCTAGACCAGTCCGTTTGCCGTGGACTGCGACGGATAAGGGGGGGGGGATAAAGAGATCCTGGTGTTTGAGTGGTGGCTATCTGAGGATAAACCACCACAACACAATACTTTGGCTCCAAGTTCCCCTAGACCTGAGTGTCACGTCAGTTTTAGAACCCCTGCAATATTTGGTGAATAGTAATCACTGAAGCATTCCGTGCTTGTTCGCACGAGATTTTGTTTTTTGGTCGGAAGTTGACCACGAGGTGGAAGGGAGTTGATCTTGGACTCTCGTAGAGAGAGGTTGATTATGGATATCTTGTCCAGTGTAGTAATGTATAGATATTAAGATTGATTTTGGAGTATATGTGATACCTGAAGTATTTCATTGGATTATAATTCACTATGTTTTGTGAATATTTCTTGATGGCTGGACTTGCCAATATCTGTTATTAATTATATTATATGTAATAAAAACCATGTCTGCTACCAGTGAGTCTATTAATTATTCTGAATATTGTGGTCAGAGAGTTCAGCATGTTAGTGTTCTCACGCACTAGCAAATCTAGTGCGCGAGTGAAAGTATTTAATTAAGAAGTCAAAGAATATCATTGTAGTACCAGTACAACACACAGAGACATTCGCGTCATCACGCCTACAACAAGAACTAGGCTGTGACATATGGTGGCCAGTATGTCTTAAATGACAGAACGAACCTACACTCTTTAACAAGTAAATCGTCGATCGTATACATATAATCTGGCGTAGAAGTACAAAGGACTATTTTTCCAGTCAAGCGGCAAAAACAATTGAACGGAACTTAGAAGCCTAACAAACGTTTCTGCAACAACAAGAAATTAACTCAGGTGACCTGGCTCCAGCAGGATCTCAAATCGATTCCTAGATCTAATTACGTTACCATAGATCTAAAATATAACCAACTAGACTCATAATACAATATCAAGTTGAAGGTAACTTAGCTAGAAACTTCACCTTACAGACTCATTTTGAACCAAGATTTGATGCAGATTGATGATAAACACTAGGCCCATGCATCTTAACTTTTAGAGATCTACTACTTCAACATCATCATACACATAATAGTCCATTTAATTAATGTGTATGACACTGAATACAGTTATACCTGATGAGCCGCAATCTGGGTGACAAATTACTGTAGCAATCTCAGAATCTGTCTGTGCTACAACCTGATGAGCCGCAATCTGGGTGAAAATTACTGAAGAAAATCCGAAGCAACCTGTCTGTACTAATCAAGTCCGACGTCATTCAAGTCGACTATTCATCGTGGTGTACGTCATTTGAGACTCACCTAATTATTTGTTCACTGTTTCAGTAACAAATAGTGGTACACTTGAGCACGTGATACCACCATATCGTCTTAACTGATCTTATCAACAACATCTTCTGTGAAGAACTCTTCCTGGCTTATACTGCTATTTGAGTCAGTCATTCACTGTTGGATTATCTTCTAGAAGCTCAAGTACTTTGGAGTATATATATATACTATTTCTCATTCTAGTCATTGTTGCCCATATGATTTGTACTAAGCCTTTATTGGATTACTAGTTACCAGTGTAATTAATTCTGTTTGGATTATTGAGCTAACTATTGGATATATTATGACTGGACTATTGGATATATTACCTTACTTATTTCAATGATTTATTCGATGATTGGATTATCACTGGACAATGGATCTACACTAAGAGGATTGAACTTATCTACATCAGACTACACTAGAAAGCCCCTGTAAGTTTGAATAATTATTGTATGTACTTGTTATACATTGACATAATTTAAAAGTATCCAATAAATTGATGTTGACTATTGAAGAAAGTCACTAGTGAGTAACCATTTACATTTTTCATTTTTTTAAGTATTTGTAAGGGTGGCTGGAGAGGGACTATTTTACTTTTATAATAGGATCTATTAGGGAATATCCTGTTCTTTTACCTTCAATAAGACCCAACGCGTTTGAGGTCATCCTTGTTGGTAGGGAGGTACTAGATCATATTGGGAATTATTTATTAGTTGTTTTAGTCTTGTTTGTATATTTTGTCGAAGTATTCTGTTTGTATTAATATTGTTGTTGGTCTAAAGTCTTGTATCTACATATCTATAATTCTCCTGTCCTATCTTTTTATAGCAGACTGTGTCGTCATTCATATTGTTTCTGTGTTTGTCTTTTTATACATTGTACATATATTTTTTTACTTCTTATTAATTTAAATTTTTTTTCTATTATAACTGGCATAAACAATAGCCATACATACTTCATATTGAAACAAACTTGAACTATTGCATTTGTGGAAAGTATTCATTTAATACATATAATTATTTGAATATATGACTATTAGGAAAGTTCATTGATCTTATATTTATTTTGTAAAAATATAGTGCATCATAACACACTCATTTGTAATATTTGTAACATATAATATAATACTTGTAACATATTTTTTTGTGCAACTGTATACTTTGATTTAGTTCTTTAACTACTACATTGATAACCATGGCATCATATGATAAAATTTTGGAGCTTGTCAAAATAATGGAACTAGAAGGGGATGAGAGAAAGGAGTTTATCAAAAAAGAATTAGAAAAGACTGAAAAGGAAAAAGATAGAATAGAAAAGGATAAAGATAGGGAAGAAAGAGCTGCGGAAAGAGCTCATCAAAAAGAACTAAAAGAATTAGAGGCAAAACAAAAAGAAAGTCAGGACAAGGTAGAGTTAGCCAAATTGGAAGCAGCTAAAATTAACCCCAACATTATTACCCAGCAAACTACTAACAAACCATTCATTTCCAAATTTCATAAATTTAATATTAAGGAGGAAACATTAGAGAATTACCTAGTTCAGTTTGAACATATTTCATCCACCTATAATTTAAACAATGAGGATATGGCAAAACATCTTTTAGCTAATTTATCTGGAGAACCCCTAAATATAATAAGCACACTCACAACTGAACAAAAAAAAGACTACCTTGCTGTTAAAACTAGACTTTTGGAACATTTTGGAAAAAGTGAAGACTATTACAGAAAACTCTTTAAAAAAATTAAACTAAATAAAGATGGAGACTTCAATAGAATTATATTTGACATGAAGGCAAATATGCTTAAGTGGTTAGAACTAGCTAAGTGTGACATAAAAGATCCTATTCAAATTTTAGATATGATTCTGATTGACAATGTACTTTCTAATGTAACAGATTTAGTGTTCACTTTTCTTAAAGAAAAGAAAGTAAAAACAGAAACTGATCTCATTACTAATTTAAACCTTTTTAAAGATAGCCATCCTGGTCATACCATGGATAAAAGAGACCTACATCAATTAGCCGCAACAGTCAGTACATCAAACAGTAATACTAATGATAGATATGATAGATTTAAATTCTCTAACTCAAAAACTTGCTTTAATTGTGGCAAGAAGGGCCATGTTAAAAGCCAATGCAGACAAACTAATACTAGCAACTTTAGATATAGAAGTTACACTAATTACCACAACCCTAGCAACTACAATCAAAATAATTACAACAATCCTAGTAACTATAACAATCAATATAGAAACTATAGATCAAACCAGAGTGCAAGCCCTAGAGAAAGAAGGAGCCTTAGAAATAACAACTTCTATTACAATAACCATAATACTAATAGACAATCAAGGAGAGACATGTATAACCATCAGTGTAATAACCATCAAAACAGAAATAGAAATGATAGAGGCAATCATAGTCCAAATAATGACTATAGCAATAACAATAGTAATAGTCATGGCAATAGGGAAGAATTAACAGCCTACATGCAATACAATAAGCCAAAATTAAACCTATACCCCTCATACGTAAATGGAATGAAAGTAGAAGCCCTCAGAGATACAGGAAGCAGTGCCATAATAATAAATTCAAAACTAGTAAAACCAAATCAAAAACTGCCAGAAAAGATCAAACTTATATATGCCAATCAAAACAAATTTGATATTTGTGATACAGCCAGAGTACACTTAGATACCCCATGGATAACTGGAGAAGTAGATGTTATTATTTTAGATACACCAGCCCAAGATTTGATAATTGGTAATGTCAATGGTGTAAATGATATAAGTAAAAAAGAAATTATGGAATGGGCATCAAAGAAGGGTGAAATTTGTGTACTATCTGTTGCACAAGATACAAGTCTTACTAGAAACATTTCAAGTAATGCTGACATTATTAGAGTAGAAAATTTATCAGGATACACTACATGGCAAACTATCATGAGAGAATTTAGCAATGTTGCACATGTTAAATGGGTAGATATGAGAACTCAGGATAGATCAAATAAGAATGCATTTGTGCACTTAGACACAGTAGAAGATTGTTATAGAATTATTAAAGCATTTAATAACAAGTTATTTAGAGGAAGATATATTACTGTAAGCTATGAAAATGTTTAACTTCACAATACAATTAGAAACAACTTGACATTTTTTAATCAGGTCAAGCTGACATTTTTTTCTGTAACTAGGTCATGACATAATTTTGTTACACTTGTATCATTTTATTGGGTCATGATGACATTTTTTTTCTTTCATTGATGCTATTGTACTATCATTTTTTATTAACTGTGCATTACATATTTACTTATCACAATTTGACAATAACATAGAATATCACAATAACTAGATGTGCTAATAATTTATATGGTTAGTAAACACAATAATGTAAACAAACACATTGACCTGAAATTTTTTTTTGAAAAATAGCTCACTAATGTAAATATTGTTGATTTTTTTCCAAGTGGTACACGCTTGAATGCTATCATTTTTTATGCTATTCTACTTTAAATACCACATATGTGTGCTATCAATAGCAATTATAGACAATGTTACAGTAACCTTGTATAATGGTGACGGAACTTAGAGTAATATAAGGAATACTGAACACAAATATACTTGTATAGATGTATGTAAACTTTTTTGGGAACTACTTCAATAAATGCACTTAGTATGTCAGATGATACACGTTGGGCGTGTTATATTGTATAAATGATTGGATGTAAAATAACTTTAAATTTTTTTCTTTTTTCTCCTCTTATAATTGAGATGTCAATGTATGTTAACAGGAAGAGCATATAGCAATTAAGCATGCTCATGCAAAACATTTCTAAATAATGTAACTATACTTCATGAGACTAAAGCCTCAACTTGTATTGATATTTTTTTCAATAACATACTTGTACAATAGATGTAATCATACTAATGTATATTTTTCTAAGCAAACATTTTGAAAGTTAAACAATGCATTTGTCAATTAGTATATGGAACCATTTATAGTTAAAATGAATGACATGACATTAATATTTATGTATAATTGAGCAAGCAGTATTGAGGTGATTAATTACATCAGCTTGACATAAGTGAGTAAGCTACTAGATATATATATAGAACATTACAATCATATGTACTTTTGTAAAAGATTTTTTTCAAAAATCTTTTCTAGGGGAAGGGGCGTATGTCACGTCAGTTTTAGAACCCCTGCAATATTTGGTGAATAGTAATCACTGAAGCATTCCGTGCTTGTTCGCACGAGATTTTGTTTTTTGGTCGGAAGTTGACCACGAGGTGGAAGGGAGTTGATCTTGGACTCTCGTAGAGAGAGGTTGATTATGGATATCTTGTCCAGTGTAGTAATGTATAGATATTAAGATTGATTTTGGAGTATATGTGATACCTGAAGTATTTCATTGGATTATAATTCACTATGTTTTGTGAATATTTCTTGATGGCTGGACTTGCCAATATCTGTTATTAATTATATTATATGTAATAAAAACCATGTCTGCTACCAGTGAGTCTATTAATTATTCTGAATATTGTGGTCAGAGAGTTCAGCATGTTAGTGTTCTCACGCACTAGCAAATCTAGTGCGCGAGTGAAAGTATTTAATTAAGAAGTCAAAGAATATCATTGTAGTACCAGTACAACACACAGAGACATTCGCGTCATCACGCCTACAACAAGAACTAGGCGTGACAATGAGGCCCAGATGGCCCGCTCTGGGTCAATCGGCTGGTCATGCCTAGCTACCAGCATAGGTCGAAGACGGTGGCTGGAGGGTCAATCAGGGAGCTGCTGTATCGGGCACATGCCCGATGCAGTAGCTGACTGAGTATAGCACCTGTGTAGCCCTGGCGGGCTCATTCTGGACTTCCGAATGGCCCGTCCTCTTGTTGAACTCGATGGCGGGTGGGGAGCACAGGTGCCGAACTAATAAGAACGCCTATGGATAAGAAAACACTAAAAAAAAAACTTGCCCCAGACCTATGTCTGGGCAAAAGACGCCGTATGGAGGATAAAAAGGAGGAGGCCACAAAAAGCTGTGCTACCTGGCCATCATTTCTGGTGGTTAGGTGCACAGAGGAGGGGAAAAGTCTGACGAAGATGAGCCCTTTTGTCATCGACAAGGGACTTAAGTCAGTAGTGGGAGAACCCAAGAGTGTGTCTAAGCTACACAAGTCTTTGGAACTTCTAGTAGAAGTTGATATAAAGATACTCTGATGGGCTTTTAAGATGCAGAAGACTCAGTGATCTCCAAGTGGAAGTTGTGCCACACAAGAGTCTGAACACCAGCAGAGGTGTAATCAGCTCTAGGGACCTACTGGAATGTTCCGAGAAGGAAATAGTGGAGGGCATTGAAGGAGTCACCCATGCCCGGCGCATTACCAGGCGCAGGGATGGTGAGGAGGTGAAAACCGCCACTATTATCCTCACATTCGGAACTAGGACACCGCCAGAGTATGTGAAGGCAGGATACCTACGAGTTCCAGTGAGGCCCTACATACCTTACCCCATGACTTGCTTCAAGTGCCAGGGTTATGGACACGGCGCGGCAGTCTGCAAGAGGAACACTCTGTGTGCCAGATGTTCTGGAGAGGGTCATGAGGACAAGGGCTGCACATCCCAGTTCAAATGCCCAAACTGTCATGCTGGCCACTCAGCCTACTCCAAGGACTGCCCTGTGTGGAAACAGGAGGTTGCCGTGCAGGAGTAAAAGGCAAGAAATGGATGTATCTTCAGCCAGGCGAAATCGGCTGTATTGGCCCTACCCAAGGGCCAATTCGGCTTGACAAAGACCTATGCCCAGACTGTTGCTAGGATTGGAAGATCCATAGCCACACAGACGGACACATTGACCCCACCACCCCCTCCTCCTCCTCCAACTCAGAAGAAAACACCGCCAAAGAACACACCTCTGAAGAAACAAGAAAGCCCTGTTGTCATGCTAAGGAACAGGTTCTCTGTGCTCGCTAATAAGAGCATGGAGACTGAGCAGCATGTCAAAACCAATACTCCGGGAGAACCCGGAGACATCATGTCTGACACAGGTTTTCCTCAGAGAACCCAGCCAGACACCCCAACCTCTACCGAATTAGAGGTTGACCAACTCCCTAAGGGGAGAAATCAAAGCGGAGAGGATGCCCGAGGTGAGCGAGGAGGAAATAACCTCCGCTCTAACCTAAGGGATCTCCCCTCTCCAGAGAGAAAGACTTCCCCCAAAAGGAGGTTGTCCTCCTCTCCATCCAAACCCAAGAATAAAAATACCAAGGTCACTGGAATAAAGGGAAACCCCTCCGGGGGCCTCCCAAGGCCAAATAGCTCCAAGTAGGTCATCTAGAATAAGCCATGGATTCCAGAATTTTACAGTGGAATTGTAGAGGCCTCAAGGCCAATTATGAGGAAATGCAGCTACTGATGGACTTTGAGACTCCAGTAGCTGTCTGCTTACAGAAAACATTTCTGAAAGATAGCATCAGCTTCCGAAGCTACAGTGCTTACAGCAAGAATGTTGAGGATGCAGAGAGAGCATCAGGTGAAGTTTGTATCCTTGTGAAGGATAGCATCCTCCATGAGAGGGTAGAACTACAGACCACACTACAGGCCGTAGCAGCTAGGATAACCCTTCACAAGGTTATCACTGGCTGCACCCTGTATCTACCACCAGGCGCTCCATTAAACCAAACAGACATGGAGGACCTATTGAAACAACTCCCCCGGCCTTACATAATCCAATTTCAATGCCCATAACACCATGTGGGGATCCAACTATACCGACACAAGAGGCCGTATGCTGGAGGATATCTTCCTCCAACATGATTTATGCATACTTAATGATGCATCACCGACCTACTTGCACCCAGGAACTGGATCTCTCACATGCATTGACCTCACCGTATGCATCCCTGGACTTCTGGACGACTTTAGATGGTCAGTTAGCAATGATTTACGGGGAAGTGATCACTTCCCAATCATCATTACTAACAATCTTCCCTCATTGGAACGACCTCAGCGGTGGAAACTGAATAAGGCCGATTGGGAACAATTCCAAAAAAGATGCTCCGAGGATATCACAGAAAATATTCTCGATGAACAGAACCCAGCTGATATCTTTGCTATCAAGATACTTGTTATTGCATGAAAAATTGTTTCTCTAACTTTTGCAAATCCAAAACGGCCTAGCAAACCATGGTTTGATACAGCTTGCAAAAGTGTTATTGGCGATAGGAAAAAACGACTGGCTGCATTTAAAAGAATCCTTCCCAGGAAAACCTAAAGCTACTCAGGATAGCTAGAGCAAAGGCTAGACAAACCATACGGTCAGCCAAAAGGAATTCCTGGAGAAGTTTTGTCGGCAGTCTGGATGCCAAAACTTCTGCTAGAGCGGTCTGGAAGGCAGTAAGGCGAATCAAAGGGAAAGAATCAAATGCAATAGGGCATTTGAAAAACCAAGGACGAACTGTCACGTCCCCCAGAGAAATAGCTGACTGCCTTGCATCCTCAATAGCAGAAAAGTCATCCACTGCACACTACACGCCAGAGTTCCAAAAAGTCAAAACCAGGAAGGAAAGACACTCCATTGATTTCAGGTCAGAGAACAATGAAGACTACAACAAACTGTTCTCGCTTGAGGAACTGAGGGAATCGCTAGACAAACCACATGACTCAGCGCCTGGAGAAGATGAAATCCATTACCAGTTCCTCAAGCACCTTCCCGAACCCTCATTGGCATTCCTGCTAAGGGTCTATAACTGTGTGTGGCAAACAGGCGCTTTCCCAAACAGCTGGAGGAAAGCCACAGTTATACCGATACCTAAACCTTGAAGAGTCGGCTCTGACCCAGCTATCGACCAATAGCACTAACAAGCTGCATCTGCAAAACCATGGAAAGAATGATTAACAGTAGGCTGGTCTGGTACCTGGAGAGGAATAAAGTGATCTCCAACTACCAGTGCGGATTCCGGCAGGGGCGGACAACAACTGACCACTGGTAAGGCTGGAAGCCTATATTAGAAATGCATTACTCAGAAGAGAACACCTAGTAGCTGTATTCTTCGATATAGAAAAGGCCTATGACACAACCTGGAAACATGGCATTATACGTGACCTGGAGCTTATGGGGCTTAAGGGACACCTTCTCCGTTTTGTGGAGGAATTCCTGATAGACCGAAAATTTCAGGTTCGAGTGGGCAACTCAGCTTCTGACACTTATGACCAGGAAATGGGTGTACCCCAGGGCAGCATTCTGTCAGTCACCCTGTTCAATATTAAAATAAATAGCATCATAAATGCTCTGTCCCCTGGCATAGAGTGCTCTTTGTATGTTGATGACTTTGTCATTTTTACTTATGGGAAAAACATGAACACCTTAGAAAGAAAATTACAGTTATGTTTAAACAAAATTCAAAATTGGGCAAACGATAATGGTTTTAAATTTTCGGACTCCAAAAGAGTATGCATTTTTGTAATTTAAGGGGACTCCACCCAGACCCTGAACTATTTATACACAAAAAGAAGATCCCTGTCGTGAAAACTACAAAATTTTAAGGCCTCACTCTAGATTCCAAATTTAATTTTCTCCCCCACATTAAGGAACTTAAGAGGAAATGACAAAAGTCATTAAACATACTTAGAGTACTCAGCCATACGGACTGGGGAGCTGACAGAGATACCTTGCTGCTGCTATATCGGAGTCTAATTCGATCAAAGCTAGACTACGGATCCATAATATATGGAGCAGCAAGGAAGTCGTAGCTAAAAATACTGGAACCAATACAAAATGCTGTCTTGCGTCTCTGTCTCTGCGCGTTTCGTACATCACCTATCCCAAGCCTCCATGTGGAGGCTGGACAACTCCCTACGGATATAAGAATTAAAAAAGCTTGCAATGCAGTATATAGTCAAGCTAAAATCCAACCCCACGAACCCTGCTTTCGACTCCATATTTAACCCCACAGAGGTAGAATTATACAATCGAAGGCCTAACGTCAACAGCCGTTGGGCCTTCGAATGAGAGAACCCATCCAAAATTTAACCCCACCCATTGACCAAATCTCTAAAATAGAAACCCCTCAGAATCCTCCTTGGCTAATGAATAAACCCAAATTAAATTTATTCCTCCTTAATTTAAAAAAAAAAAATTTAGACCCAAGCATACTACAAGTCCACTTTAGGGAACTGCAAGAGAGCTACGGAGATTGTGGCACCATCTACACAAACGGATCCAAAATGGATGGAAAGGTCGCGTGTGCCTGCTCCTTACGGAAGAAAACAATCTCCCGTAGACTCCCCGATGGCTGCTCCATCTTTACGGTCGAATTGCATGCAATATCGCTTGCACTTATGGCCATCAAAGCATCAGAAAGGAGGAAATTTATAATCTGCTCCGACTCCAAATCTGCATTGCAAGCTTTGAGACGGATGAAGACTGACATTCCATTGGTACATAAGAGCCTGAAGCTGTTGGACCAAATAACAGCCGACCATAGGGATGTCACCAACATCTGGGTCCCTCCCATAGGGGCATTGAGGGAAACGAAGCCGCAGACAGAGAAGCAAAGAGAGCCCGAAATCATCGGTGTCAGGAACCCAAATTCCCTGCTCTAACCTGAGACAAAGTATTGCCTCTGCCACCTACCAAGAGTGGCAGGACCGATTGTGGCGGATGTCAGGTGGCGGTCCACATCTAAGGGTCTGACAAGGCGTGGTAGCACGACCATGTACAGACTTAGGATTAGCCACACCTACATCACGCACTCTTTTATGCTGAAGAAAGAAGAGCCCCCACTTTGTGAGTATTGTGACTCTCGTCTCACCGTGAAACATATCCTCATCGACTGCCCCAGATACCAGGATGTCAGGGAGAAATATTTTAGAGCCACTAATTTAAAAACACTATTCAATAATGTTGACCCTGGGAAGGTACTGGGCTTTATCCGGGAAGTGAGGTTGTCTACGAAGATCTGATCTATGAATTTGTAAACATGTACTATTTATATTAGATTTTTACCAAATTATTAAATTTTTAAAACCTCTACTATGTTAACTGTGAATAGACCTTGATTTTAATGATTTGACTGTATGGAATTTGGCCCTTGTTGTGTGGAGGGAGAGTGGCCCTTGAGAGACTGCAGGCACGACATGGCCTAAATTGTGCTGATGTGCCCAAAATCAAAATCAAAATCAAGTGTCCCAACGGTCCAGTAGATCAAAGGATAGGTGCAAGTGAATGTAAAGCTAGATGTGAACCTGGCCTAATTAGTTCCCCTTTCAGACCTTGTGGTCTAAAGCGCAGATGATGTAAAGTTCATCTGTTTTTGTGGCCTACGGTTAACGAGGGTGTCATGTAGCCAGCACAACGACCAACCGCTTTGCTTTCCCCAACTAATGTCAGGTACACATTAGAGCTGATTGGACTCAAAGGTGCCCAAGGATTCCGAAGTTGAAAATCCAGTGTTCACCAGGATTCGAACCCGGGACCCCGGTTCGGAAGCCAAGCGCTTTACCTCTCAGTCACCGCACCTCCCCAGGCCTAACTGATGTCTTATAATTGATCTAATTGTTTTGAAAAAGCTCAATCTGTTATTTTTTTTTAAAGAAATTACAATTCATTTAATATCTACTAGTTTGTAGACTATTCCAAAAAATTAAAAATAAAACATGAGTGGTCAAGAAATTACAATTCATTTAATATCTACTGATTTGTAGACATTTAAAAAAAAATTCCTAGCCCGCATCTCTCAGCCCAAACTCTCTTTAACCTGAGTACATACACACTCTCACACACTCGCATAACCACCTAAACTAATTGACTTAATTCCAATAGAGTACCTTTACAGATTGATTACAATATTTAGATTTTTATCTCTGAGGTCTGACAATTTAGTTAAGGACAATAAATTACACAATAATTACAATTTCTATCTAACCAGTATAGTTATCAATTCTATATTCAATTATTTTTCTAAATATTAACTCTAGATTATAAGGATTTAAAGATACATTGTTATTAACAACTTTAATTCTACTGTGTCACACAAGACTTCTGTATTCACTCAATATTATTAGATTAAATTTATGAATCATCTTACTTGTGATTTTAGGCAATTTATTTAAAACAATAGCTAGGTTAAGATTAACATTGGCGTTACAGTTTGCCTCTAGTAGGTCTTTCATAGTGCATCTAACATTATCAAATATTTTACATTTTAAAAACATATGGCTTTTATTGTTACCATTATCTGTATGACATAAAACACATGTGTGTACATTTCTTTTCTTACTTCCTACAGGGGTCATCCCGAAGATTAGTCTGTATGTTATTTCTCTGGCTTTGGGTGTAATGTGTTTGCTGTGTAGATTTATAAAAATGTCTCTGAAATTTACTACACCTAACCCTCTACTCCATTTTATCCTATTGAATAATCTTTCTTGTAACTGGTTCTTAAGTGTTGTATATGTGTCTTTTAATTTACTGTGTATTAGATGTTCATTGCCTCGGAGTATTCTTGATATCGATCTGTAAAATGGATGTGTGTTTGTACCAAAGATGTGTGGGGTGTCATTTTTTATTAAAATTATTTTACTTAACCCTTAAGCCGTAGTAGTATATTGTTAATGGAAAATTGTTTGGGTTCTTGGCTACTTGTACTATATATTTTAATCAAAGTGCTTATATTTTGGTTCTAATGTCCTGTAAGTTTATCCCCCTATCCTCTTTGTTTTGGTATAAGTGTTGTGTGTTTAATGTTTCTAATATTGCTTTTAAATATAAAATTCCTAATGATTGTGTTTATGCTTGGTATAAAAGTTGGTGGAGGCTCTCTGATGTTTGCTAAAAAAGCTATCTTCGGGATGACTAGGTTGTTTACTAGTATTGCTCTACCAAATATAGTAGTTGCTGCTTAATGAAATCTTTTAAGTGTGTTTTTAGTTTTCTTTATAATATTTTCCCACTGCTGTGTGTGGTAATATGTTGGGTTGCTTGCCCACGTGATGCCACATATTTTAATTTCCTTCTCTATTTGAAGGTTAAAGTGGATGCTTGAAGGGATTTCCCACGTGCCCAATCCCATAATACAAGATTTATTTATGTTCATTTTTGACCCTCTTGCCCTCCCAAATTGAATAAATTTATCTATAATTGCGGCTAAGTCTTTTTCTGAGGAGGGAAAAAGGGTGGTGTCATCAGCGTATGCTTTAACTTTAACTACGGGCGTAGGGCCTGGGATTCTTATCCCCGTGACTCCACTATCTAGCCTGATGGTTTCTAAAAGGGGTTCTAGGCAAAGGGTGTATAAAAAGGGAGAAAGGGGACACCCTTGTCTTACAGAACTTCTAATAGGGATACTGCCACTAAGGGTTTGGTTTATTATGAGTTTGCTTGTGGCATCAGTGTAAACTAGCTTTATGTATTTCTTCATTCTTCCATCTGTCTTCGTCTTGTCTAGTATTTTGAAAAGGTAGTCATGGTCTATTCTGTCAAAGGCTTTTTCCTGGTCAATAGAAAGGAGGGCTGCTTTCAAGTCTTTGTCTTTACAGTCTCTTAAAAAATGGTTAAGTTCGTCGATGTTTTTGTCTGGGTTGCTACAGTATTGGTCCTGTCCTATTAAGTGTGGTATGAGGGGTTTTAGTCTTAGAAAAATCATTTTCGTCAGGAGTTTGTAGTCGGTGTTTAGAAGTGAGATCGGTCTAAAGTCGCTAGGTGTGGTGTTGTTTTCATGTTTTTTTGGTAGAAGTGTGATGTATGCTAAATTGAAATCTCAAGGTCACTGTTCTGTCACTAACATCTCGCTGTATAGATTTAATAGTAGGGGTCCTATTTGGGGAAAAAAGTCTTTGTAAAATTCAAACGTCAGACCGTCTGGGCCAGCGGATTTGTTGTTTTGTGTTGTATCTAAAGCAGCCCTCAGTTCGTCTAACGTAAAGGGAGCGTCTGTCTCTATCTGTTCTGTCATTGGTATTTCTTAGCAGTTCTGTACAAATACTTTTTTCTGCGTTGTCGTCCGTTTGTTCCTTGTCATACAAATTAGTAAAGTGTTTCGTAAAAATGTCTGTTATTTTGTCCAGGTCGTGTATAGTTTCTCCTTTACAATCAATTATGTTGTCAATTCGAATGTTATGTTCTGCTGATAAAAAAAATTTGTTAGGCCCTTCGGTTATTTTATTACTTTTGCACCTCAATTCCGCTCCTTTGTATTGATAGTTAAATAGTTCTTCTAGTTGTGTTAGTATATGTGTTTAGGCTGCTTCGTCTTCTTCGTGTGTTAGTAAATTTTTAAGTCTTTCCTCTTTTTTTTTTCTTTTTGAGTTGAGTGTGTCCAGTATTTAGCTTTGCTGCTTAATGCAGCTTTTAATTATTGTCTATACAGTAGAACGTCGTTTATCCGAACGTTTATTATCCGGAGCGTCAAATATCCGGACCAGTTTTTTTTTTTTTTTTATCAACCACATGTACTGTAATGCACATATACTGTATGAATACGAAAAATAAGTGATTATTTTCCACAATAAAGGTAAAATTGCGACATTTGTCACCTATTTTGCTCGTTCTTCACGCACGTGTCGCGCATGTGATGATTTTCAATATTCGTATAGTGTCCGGTTGCATATACTGCATGGATCGCTTCGGTTTTCGGTTATCCGAACAATCGCGTATCCGAACGGTGTCCGGTCCCAATTGAGTCGGATAAACGACGTTCTACTGTATTTGTGTGACTTTGAAATGGGGTGTGTTTGAGTCATGTATTATATTTTTGAAGAAAGTTTGCGATTGTTTTTATGTAGAGCGGGTCATTTAGGAGGTCGTTGTTAAGTTTCCAGATCGGTGTTTTTTGTTTTTTAGTTTTGGCTTCAGTTCCACTAAGACTCCTTTGTGGTCTGTATATTGTAACGTCTCTACGAGATGTGTTATACTTTTTGTTTCGCACGCCCTTGGTACATACACACTATCTATCCGTGTTTCTATTTGGTGTGCCTTGTCCCTGAACGTTGTGTCCCGGCCCTTGACCATTACTTCTCTATACGCATCTACTAACCGGAAAGCCTTGATGACTCCCCCCAAATAGTCATTAATTGTTACATGAGGAGCAGGACCCTCTGTGTTTGTATTTTGCTTGTCTAATTGGGAATCAATGTAATTTAAATCCCCCCCCCCCCATTATTAAATTTTCTTCTGTGTACTGAGTGTGTAGAATGTCACTTATCATCCCAAAAACTCGTGTTTCTCTTTTTTTTTGAGCGGGTGCATAAATGTTGACTAGCGTGTATGTGTGTTTTTGTGAGCTTGTCCTAATTATTACTATCCTCCCGCTATTGTCTTGATATGAGTGTGTGATTGAAAACCTATTGCATGTTTGTAAAATGGCTGTCCCTCGTGGCTTTCTACCTAAGCTAAAATAACCCTCCCGGAAGCCCATAAGAGAGACTGCTTTTTTGGCCTTGTACTCTAACTATATTGGTCTCTTGCAGAAAGATAAAAGTCTGGCTTGTATTTCCTTGTGAGGTGTGCTATTTATGTGTGTTTATTGTTTAGCCCTCTGATGTTGAGTGTCAAAATTTTGATGTCTGCCATGAGTTTGTGTGATTGGTTTGCGTGTTTGTTATTCTATTGTGTGTGTATACATTTTATCTTTAAGAGTTGCTTTGTTGTTTATGTGTTTGAATGTGTGTTAGGGTCCTATCTACTATGACTAGCACTGACTGTGTCAGGTTCTTGTGTTCTTGTACTTATCAACTATTATTAGATATTTCAGATGTGAATATTTATGAAAAATAATATTTATTTCAATGTATGTTATTGTTATTATTTTCTGAACTTGTAATATTTTGGCCCAAGTTCAGCCTGACAAGCACACCATACACATACAGTTGTATATTAAATTAATAAACTAAGTGTATGATGTTAAATAACAATAAACTTTTTCCAGTGATATATTTACAAATGAACTGATGTATGATGAATGATAATAATAGTATGAATATCAATAGATATATGTGCAATAATATGTAATCTATAATGATCCAATTATTCTCTTTGCAACATATAAATGATCATTATTTGAACAATATTATTACCTTAATATATTTATTACAAGTTGTTCAAATAGACTTCCAACACAACAACTGGTAATCCACATAGGTCTAGCCTCTAGATCCGATACTGTTCACTGACAATAATTCTAAAAGTTTATAGCTCATACTATAACATCAGGTCTGAACATGGCAACCCGCAGTCTGGAATCTTAAACCTCAGACTCATGAAAAACAAAACTTGAATACCAGACGACCAACTGAGATTAGTGAGATGAAGACCTCCGTCCTGTAGACTGTAGACCTAAAGTTGTACTCTCAATATAGAAAATTGAGACTGGATAAACAAGTCTTGACACCAAGACTTTACACTGAGTCTGACTTGACACCAAGCTAAGATCACTACTTAGACCTGACGCCAAAACTTGATATAAGAGTCTTAAACTGAGACTACGACCAAAACTTACACTTGACGCTAAAACCCTACAGAAGATAAAAGAAAGGATTCTTCTAATCATCTAGATCTAGTCTAATTATAGACTTACAAATACGAACGAATTCAAATAGAAAAACTATACAATGAAAAATAAAACTCACCCTAAACAGGGGTCAAGATAATCCAACAAGAAAATGTCCAAGGCAAATGTTAAGGCTATTCAGTAACAAAAACCAAGGAGAAATTCAAGAGCTCTCAAGACACGTCTATCTGTACCAACGTACAAAACAAGGGAGAGACTGTACTAGACGATAAATGACGAAAACCACACACACACTAACTTTACGTCACTAGACGTTGTGACAAGCAACAAAAGCTCAGTCCCCTAGTCTACAAAGGAAAATATTAATAGTGTAATGACGTCATCAATATAGTGATCAACGCCGCACTATCAATTAGAGAAATAATTCTACTATACAGTTACATAGATAACTGCGACAGACGGGGAGTCTGGAAAGTTCAGCTCGAGCTTGACCTGTTCTTCCTCTCTTTTCTCCTCCTCTACCCGGGGATCCTCGTTTAGATCCTCTGATGAGGAAGAGAGAGAGAGGGCCCTCTTTCTTGTTATTTATTTGGGGTGGTGGGTGCTGAACTAGCCCCTCCGGATGTTTTAATTTTTTTACTTTGCTTAGATTTGTTTTCAGTACTGTTAGGTGTGGGGGGGGGGGGGGGAGACCACTTGGAGTAGCTTCCATAGCTTTTATTTGTTTTTTTCCCCTCCTTTGCTGCTTTCAACCATTGTAAAGACATTTTTTTTTAGCTGTTGATCAATCTCGGATTGCTTTTCTCTCCCTCCCCTTTAAGGCCCATGGCATAGGAGATTTTTCCTGCTACCTCCTTTGCACCTTCTGTGGGGTTTTGGTCCCGTCTGGGGTTCGCCCTATTTGGACACTGGTTTGACCAGTGCTGATCCTGTCTGCAATGCCAGCACTGTTGTCTACGTCCCGGGATGGTCACGAGGACCTTGTAGGTCCGCGGATCATCCTCGTATCGTAATTGAATATAATGGGGGAGTTCAGTCTGTTTGCGGATTTTTATCCAAGCCGCCCACTTATCTGAGTTGCCCAGCTTGATTGGCTCTATCTTGGAGCCTTCTTCTGCAAAGGCTCCAAAGATTTCTCCTATCTTTGATTTGTTTATGGTTGGTGCTACCCATTGAAGGGTAACCCTGATTTTTTCGTCTTCTAAAGTACAGACATCTACCTTGAAGTTCTTCTCATTCTCGAATGATTTACCTAGTATACGGGTTCCCACTCGGGTGGATGTTGGGACCAGGAACCAGACAAAGGGGTTCTCGAAGCGATAGAGAGAACTCAATTCGTCCAATGTTGGTTTCAGGCACTCTATTAGGCTCGCCATAGTGACCTTAACAGCCCCCTGGCCTGACAGCTTTAGAAGCAAGGTACCTTGGGCGTGTACAAATCCACCCTTCAGGTCCTTTTTTTCAAGAAAAAAATGTATTAACTGGCATTTTAAAAAGGGGGTTATCACAAGTACAGAGAAAGAAAAGATAACTACACTGGAAACTACACAGTACTTTACAACACAACCCCACGCCGTCCACTCTAAACAGTAACACACAAAAATCCACAGAATCACACAAAAAAGCACAGAAACACAAGTAATCCACAGAATAAATCCTCAAGTTTTAGCTACTTAATCAATCTATTATTCGAATGCTCAAAAAATGAAAAAAAAAATAAAAATTTTCATGGTATTGTCTTACGATAGGAATGTCAAGAAAATGCAGTTTACAAGATTACTATTCGTTTTAAATTATGTCTAACTTATAATGCATACTAAATAGATTTTTTCTCTTTAAAAATAGTAAATATTTGTTCGTGTGTAAATATAGTACTTAGTATAACAGAACTAGCACGACTCAACCATACAAATACAAAAACATAAGTGTGTTAAAAATATGGAAAACGGTCGCGGTCCCTACCGAGTAGCCTCAAGTGTTTGAGTGTTAATAGTGTAAAGTAGTAAATAGTTGTAATAGTGGTGTATTTTTTTGAAAAAACTGCTTGCATAAAAATTAAAAAATTAGATGTTTCGCTTTCAGAATAGTAAAAAGTAGCCGTTGCATAAGAACTTTGAATGTTCTAAAATATTGTGATGTCAGATTTTTACTATCTTTTCTAGTTTACGAGATCTAAATGGGACGGACGGACAAGCATTTCACAGAAAACTAATAGCGTCTTTTCCCCTTTCAGGGGCCCCTAAAAAACACGGGAAATTATTTAATGAGCTGAATTATGCGTTATCTATTTATGGCACATTCGTCTCTGCGTGCGTGATTTTATTTTAAATTCCATTTCTAAATTAAATATTTTCTGTCATGCAATTTAGTTCAAGTTTAAAGATAATGTTAACTTTTGTTTTAAAAGAAAAATAATAATTTTAGTATGCCTATAATCACGGTGTGATTTAAAACCATAAATAAGCAAAAGTTCCTTTTATAAACGTGCAAAATGCACAATGTCAATGCTATATTATATGTAGACAAAGGGAAAAGTTTCTTCCTTGAGGCCCTTTCGTGAGAGGTTACCCCTTTACAAGACAAAAAAAAAAATGATAATCGTTCTTTCTAATATCAGTTAGACCAGGTTTACATTGATCTATGTTTTCCTAACTATCAATTCATAGCATATTGGAGGACAATCGCATCCCGAAAGTTATTCTCTACGGACAACTCGCAACTGGCTCAAGAAAAACTGGTCGCCCACACCTCCGTTACATTGATATAATAAAACGGGACCTCAAATCAGTGAACATCAATACTGACCATTGGGAAAACATAGCTCTAGAACGCACCAGAGGAAGAGAGACAGTGACCAAGAAAGCTATGAACAGCGAAAAAACATGGGCCTGAGCTCTGGAAGAAAAACGTACAATGCGAAAATTGGCCAGCTCCTGTACCACAGAAGCGAAAGCCACCTTAACCTGCGATATTTGTGGAAGGGAGTGTCTCTCCAAAAATAGGGCTCCACAGCCACATGAAAAAGTGTTTGAGATGAACCATACCCGTTCTACGACTGAAGGAGGCCATCAAAAAATTTCATTGAATATATTAACAATATAATAATAATTACTGAAATAATTCTCTGTATTCTATAGTATCATGCCGTTAGTCGAACTAACAATAAAACAGTATCGACATCTTGTACTTTTTTTTTTATTAAATCCACGGAGGACTTTATTGTTGGTAGTTTTGAAGGACGCCTTGTTGAAGGACTTATTTAAGGACTTATGGAAGAATTTATTGAAGAACTTTTTGAAGGATGTATTGAATGACCTATTGAAGGACCTATTGAGGTACTTTTTAAAGGACGTTTTGAAGGAGTTGTTGAAAAACGTATTGAAGGACTTATGGAAGGACATTAAAGGATTTACAGAAGGACTTATTGAAGGACTTATTGAAAGACCTATTGAAGGACTTATTGAATGAGTATTGAAGGATATATTGAAGGATCTATTTAAGGACTTATTGAATAAGTATTGAAGGATCTATTAAAGAACTTATTGAAGGACTTATTGAAGGACTTATTGAAGGACCTAATGAAGGACTTATTGTATTACCTATTGAAGGACTTATTGAATGACCTATTAAAGGACTTATTTAATGTGTATTGATGGATCTATTGAAGAACTTATTGAAGGACTTAATGAAGGATCTATTGAAGGATTATTAAATGATTATCAGAGGACCTATTGAAGAACTTATTCAATGAATATTGAAAGATCTATTGAAGGACATATTGAAGGATGTTTGGACGAAATATTGAAGGATTGTTGCCAACTAAATCCCAACTAAATTATATGTACAAATTTAATTTCAAAGTGATATAAAGTGCATCAAAAGTATTGTAAATCTTAAGTACATCAACGCTTTGTATGTTTCATATTCCCATTATCATGTAACGCTGGCTATTAATACTTACCTGCCATGATTTCTGTTAAAAATGTGGTATATTTTTATGGAAAAACTGCTTTGCATATTTAATTTTTAAAATTAAACGGTTAGCTTTTAGAAAAAAAAAGGAAGTTGCACCAGAACTTTGCAAGATCTAAAATATCATGATATTTGATTTTCAACCACTTTTCTAATATCTTTGATCGAAACGAGACGGACGGACAGACAGACAATGCACAAGTAATAGAAGCTTTTCTCCTGTCGAAGGCTGCTAAAGTGTGTGCACGAAAAATTAATAAATATTGGAGATGTTCACCATAAACTGAACAGTCTCAATGATGCTAAATTGAACTAAATAAAATCTTCAGCTGTCTCTTTAGAGTTTGAGTTTTGAGTTTTTGGCACATCGGCACAATTTAGGCCATGTCGTGCCCGTACTCTTTCAAGAATTACTCTCCCTTCATATCACCAGAGCTAAATTCAATACAGTTAAATCATTAAAAGCAAGGTCTATTTATAGTTAAAATAGTAAAGTTACTAAAAATTTAATAATTTAGTGAACATCTTTTGTAAATGTTATATGTTCATAATTTCACAAATCAGATCTTCGTAGACAATCCCACCTCCCGGACAAAGTCCAGTACCTTCCCAGAGTCGACACTATCGAACAGTGTTTGTAAGTTGTGCCCTCTAAATAAATGTCCCCTAATATCCTGGTATCTGGGGCAATCAATGAGGATATGTTCCACAGTGAGACGAGAGTCACAGTACTCACAAAGTGGGGTCTCCTCTCTCTTCAGCACAAAGGAGTGCGTGATGTAGGTATGACCAATCCTAAATCTGGACATGTTTGTGCTACCACGCCTTGTCAGACCATTAGATGTAGGCCACCACCTGACATGTGCCACAACCTAAGTTTGTTGTGGGTCTCACCCTCCTACCGATCCTGCCACTCTCGATAGGTGGCAGAGGCAATTCTGAGCAGGGAATTCGGGTTCCTGACACCGCTTGATTTAGGGCTCTATTTGCTTCTATGTCTGCGGTTTCCTTTCCCTCTATGCCCCTATGGGAGGGGATCCAGATTTAGTTGACAACCCTATGGTCAGCTATTATTTGGTCCAAAAGCTTTAGGCTCTTATGTACCAACGGAATTTCAGTCTTCATCCATCCCAAAGCTTGAAATCCATTTTCTCCTTTCTGATGCTTTGACGGCCGTTAGTGCAAGCGATATTGCATGTAATTCGGCAGTAAAGATGGAGCATCCATCAGGGAGTCTACGGGAAATTGTTTTGTTCCGAAAGGAGCAGGCACACGCGACTTTTCCATCCATTTTGGACCCGTCTTTGTAAATGGTGCCACAATCTCCGTAGCTATCCTAAATAGCATTAGATTTTCCTGGCAAGGATTCTTTATAAATGCACTCTTGCAAGCTGCATCAAACCATAGTTTGCTCGGCCGTTTATAGGTTTGCAAAAGTTAGAGAAACAATTTTTCATGCAATAACAAGTATCTTGATAGCAAAGATATCAGTTGGGTTCTGATCATTAAGGATATTTCTATGATATCCTCGGAGCATCTTTCTTGGAATTCTTCCCAATCAGCTTTATTGAGCTTCCACCGCTGAGGTCGTCCCAATGAGGGAAGATTGTTAGCAATGATGATTGAGAAGTGATCACTTTCCCGTTGATCATTGCTTACTGACCATTTAAAGTCGTCCAGAAGTCCGGGGACGCATACGGTGAAGTCAATGCACGTGAGAGATCCAGTTCCTGGGTGCAAGTAGTTCGGTAATACATCATTTAAGTACCAAAAATAATGTTGGATGAAGATATCCTCCAGCATACGACCTCTTGTGTCAGTATTTTTGGATTTCCACATAGTGTTATGTGCATTGAAATTCCCAAGGACTATATAGGGCCGAGGGAGTTGTTTTATGAGGTTCTTCATGTCTGTTGGGTTCAATGGAGCGCCTGGAGGTAGATACAGGCGGCAGAAAAGAATAACCATGTGTAGGGTTATCCTAGCTACTTCAGCCTGTAGTGTGGTCTGTAGCTCTACCCTCTCATGGGGTACGCTTTTCTTCACAAGAATACATACTCCACCTGATGCTCTCTCCGCATCCTCAACATTCCCGCTGTAAACACTGTAGCTTCGGAAACTGATGCTATCTTTCAGAAATGTTTCATGTAAGCAGACAGCTACAGGAGCCACACTGGAACTTCTAGGTATCCTGCCTTCACATTGTCTGGCGGTGTCCTAGTTCCGAATGTGAGAATAAAAGTGGCGGTTTTGACCTACTCAACATCCCTGCGCCGGTAATGCACCGGGCATGGGTGACTCCTTCAATTTTCTCCAATATTTCCTTCTTGGAACATTCCAGCAGGTCCCTAGAGCTGATTACACCTCTGCTGGTGTTCAAACTCTTGTGTGGCATGACTTCCACTTGGAGATCAAAGATTCTTCTGCATCGTAGAAGCCCATCAGAGTATATCTTACTATCAACTTCTACGAGGAGTTCCTACGACTTGTGCAGCTTAGAAACACTCTTGGGCTCTCCAAATACAGACTTAAGTCCCTTGTAGACGAGAAAAGGGCTCATCTTTGTCAGGCTTTTCCCCTCTTTTTTGAACGTGACCACCAGAAATGATGGCCAGGTTATGCAGCTTGTTGTGGTCTCTTCCTTTTTCAACTCTGCGTGCTCTTCGCCTCTTTCCCAGACACAAATCTGGGGCAAGTCATTTTTTTGGTGTTTTAGAGCTAAACATTGTACAAAACTTATATTATAAATTAGAAAAAAAGAATAATTTATCAACACTACCTTTATACTGTACACATGAATCCCTCATTCTGTACTCTTGATAGACCAAATACCTTGCTATTTATGGAATTGCCACCTGTAAGAATATATCCAATTATGGGACAAGATTTGCGCAAAAATATCTAAGCGGGCCCTGGCCTTCGTAAAGACGCTGCCCCATTTTGATGCAGCATTACGCCAAAGAAAGCTGCAAACGGAGTAGGGGGAAATAGTAATAAATGTTGCTATTGGGAAGAAAAACTGAATATGAAATACTCCATTCCTCTATAAACAATAAGAGTTGTGTTATATTTTTACCAATATACCAATGTCTGGCAGTTGATCTTTGTATTGTGAACGAATCTCTCTATCCAGGCTGTCTACAAACTGCACTACACTACACCACCAACTTGAACTTCACAACATAGGTCTTCAAATTTAAGTAATGGTTTAATCTCTAAGAAATCACAGCAAATACTGTAATATTGGCAACACGAAACACTGTATGTAGCACTGTACAATGGTCTGGATATCTGAACCGCCATATTAACTCTGTACTGTGACATGAACTATACTGGCTTCGCTGCATCTTGTTAAACTCTGTCGTAACATACTGAACTGACTCGTAGAATATTCACATTTGACTAGAGTAACACCTTTAATAAAATCACTAAATTTAGAAAGCCTTCAGGATAGAAGACTTAAAAGTAAAGTAGCAATTATATATAAAACACTAAACCATAAATAAATAAAAACAAAATTTAATAAAATACTCTGAAAGACACAAAGATAAACGTATATGTAGTCCTCATCCCATATGCTAGGACAAATTTGTACAAATACTCCTTCATTGAATGGGTTGACTGAGCTAGCCAGGAAAACCATTGACTTGGCAGAATTTAAGTCATTGGTTAATATAAGATAAGATCCTATCTAATGGAAATTCAGTTTGACTACAATTGACAAACACGAGAAACACATACACATTCACAACCAGCGCTTTATGAAATTTGACTTCTAAGTACTTCTCGATGATGACAGCTGATCTTGTAACACTCTGACCGAAAGTGGGATAAAGGAGTTTTTAAATCTTTCAGTTTTAGTCCTAATAGAAAGGAGACGACCAGATCTTATGTAACAGTGGTTAAAATGGGTGCAGGTTGTCTTTAAGAATCGTGAGTGATTTGGAAAGGCATCTTTCTTGGAAAAGCTCTTCAAGAGATGGTAGCTGTTCTTGAGTGATATACGATGCTTTTTTAATTAGTCTATTTATTCTAAGTCTTTGTGCCAGTGAAGTATTACCATACCAGCAGGTGATGGAAAAGTTAATGAGACTGCTGATGGTTGCTGTGTACAAAAGTTTGATTATTGTTTTGTCTATGTTGATATGCATGACTGAATGTATGAAGCGTTTGACGTAATCATCTTCTTTTTGAAGCAACGTCTGTATTATTTAAGATAAGAAACGAGATAAGGTCGTGCGGTGTGCGCGCTGGACTGTCGTTTGGATTTATCGATGGTACCGGGTTTAAACCCTGCCCGCTCTCATCCCCCGTCGTCCTGCGTGAAGTTTGGACTAGGAAGTAAACTTTCTTCAACTCTGAAGGAACATCGAAACATGTAAAACATTTTACAAACATTTTCTTGACCTATTCTAGATCAAGATCTAGATTCTAAATCGAGAACTAGATAGATCTAAATCTTCAAGAGACTAGATCCAGATCTAAATTAGATTTATATAATTCCTAGAACTAGTCAAGAAATTTAGATCTTGTTTAGATCTAGATTCTATGTATATTCTATATTCTTGATCTAATCTAGACCTATTAAGTTAATAGAGTCTAAAGCGATTATGATCAAGATTAGTAGGCCTACTAGTAGAGACTGTGGAGTGTATAAGCCTATGATGTTCGCATGGGAAACCTGTTTAGTTGTGCAGGTTAATTTTTTTTTTATTTCTTACTACGTCTACTCCAATCAAAATTGTAGGGGATGAAGTAGGTATTTCAGAGAAATGGCGTCATGGGGGGGGGGGGGGGGGGGCGAGGGTGCGGTTCTCACCGGTCGACACCATTTTGGGGGAGACAACCAAGTTGGAAAAACTATAACGTGGCAAAAGCAGACGCATTGAAAATGATAATAATAAAATCTCGACCTATATCTTGGAGAAGTAGCGTCACTAGGGGGAGAGGGTGTGAGGGGTGCGGTCCGCACCAGTTGACACCATTTTGGGGGTGACAACCAAGTTGGAAAAATTTTTAATTGGTAAAAGCAGACACATTGGAAAATATAATAATAAAATCTCTAGATATATGCCCAAATATCCATTGACACATCTAGATGGTAGTGTAAATGTAAATGATACAGCACAACGTTATACCATTTAAAGTATAACAAAATTAATCTGTTCGTATGATATTAAGTGCGTTTAAAATTTTAATTAAATATTATTGTAAAATGTGCAATAACATTTAAAGAAATGTAATTAACATTGGGATTTTACATTTGAGTAAAAATCAATAAAATTAGGTAATCATCTCACTGTATTGGTTCAACAAAAAAAAATTGCAATAATGTTCGTTGGAACATACTTCAAGAATGTTGATGGAAAGAGATGACACACTGAGCTGCCTCGCTAGGTGCCACCGACACTGTATCGGGAGGTTTCCATTCTGGTGTTAGGTGATCACTTAACGCTACTCTGCTTATTCCAGAAGAGTTAGAAGAGTCTTGCTTTTATGTAAAAAAAACGTAACATTTCTTTAAACGATCAAAACATTGGTGAATTTGATGGGGGCCGTTTCTGAGTTTGTGTGATAACAAACGTATCTTTTTATGTTTTATTGATTCTTGTGTTGTCAGGTAAAAGAACTGATTGTGCATAATTTCAGCTTGATCCGAGATTGGGTGTGGCAGAAATAACGTATACAAACTTTTCATCAGACAGACAGAGTGAGTTGATATAAACTTTGAAAAATTATTAAATGTAGGTACTAGGTACAGGCACTCGAGGTAGATCATTAATCATACTGTTATAACCTTATTCGCGACGCAAAAGGGTTAACTGTATGTGATCAGCTGACATATGTGACACAGGCCAGTAATACAGTTTAGCGTGCTAAATTAAAATGCAAAGGACAATACTGGCATCAACTTTGCACGTGGATAGCGCCCGTGTTATGGTCATCTGATCATAAGCCTGTTCAGACCAGAGACACAGTGTGTAAGAAAGCGGAGTTCAAGACTGGAGAGCGTGGAGACCGGGACTGTTAGCCATGAAGTCGGTCCTGGTGCAGTCCTCCAGTGAAACGTACGAGTCCAGGAAGAGACAGTAGAGTTATGAGTTGAGTACAGTGATATACAGTCTAACGTTGTAGCAGTTGATTGTGTTGCCAATTGTGTCGTATTGGCTGTTTTATTTGACCCTTATTAAAGTACCAGATTAATCAGAGCTCTTGTTGTCAGCTTCTTGATATTTTAGATGTGCTGTGTTGTGTTTAGAAGTGTTTAGAGAAGGCCTGAGTAGGAGAGAATCGTAACAATACAATAAAATAATCCAGGCTTATTTAGAACAGTTAACTCATTTTAATGTGAAAAACTATATTTTAAAAATTATCAAAAAGTATATTATAAATATGATAAACGATTACACAGAAAAATCATGTCAACAAGTTAAATACCCACTTTTATAATAAACATAGATATGTTATTAAAATGTATGACTAAGCGCATTGAAGATACATATATATATATATTGTGATCGAGTCCGACACAACTAGCTCAGTGTGTGAAGTCAGTCCTGAACAGTTTAACCCAGTGCAAGCATGAAACGAGACCTAGAGGCCAGTGCAACAGTTGATACGTCGGTACGGTGTTAACGGAGAAATATTTGTACAGTCTGTGTTACGTGTTGCCAATTGTACAGTTATGGCTCAGATTTATTCAACTATTAAAGTGTTACGTTACTTAGAGCCCTGAGTTGTCAAGTTCTTTAAGTTGGTGGTGTATGGTGCAGTTTGCAGAGAGCCTGGATAGTGAAATTCGTAACAATATCATATAATATTTTTTACATCATTGTTTAAAAAAAGGGATTAGGAAACGGGCATTACTCAGCTATCCAAATATACATTTGCTCAAATAAAATTAAACATTATAAATTTGTAAAAAGAAATTCATAGTAATTACTTATGATTGATAATCTAATTAGAAATTTAAAAACTCGGAGTATTTCTACACTCAGGCATCTCAAAATATTTGGGGTGCACCGGATAGTACTTTTGATATCCGGTCGGAGCCGGATATGACCGGATGGTAACATTTAATATTCGGCCTGGGCCGGAGCCGGATACCTAAGTGTCTTATAAATAGCTTGTATTGCTGAACATTTTACGAAACTGTTAAATAACATACCTATATTCGTTAGTATTATTTTTTTCCTTTTATATACCTTTTGTTTTAAACTATGCTACTGATTAATTTATTAAAGATTAACAGTATTTATATACAGAAATTAATCTATGTAGCATGAGCGTGTCTGTGTGTATGTACGAGGCCACCAACCATAAAAATTGTGTGTTGGAGGGTCAATGTAAAATATGTTAGTATATATATTTAACTAGGTACTAATGTAAATCTCTCATCTGGCTTGTATGGTGGTTGAATGTATGTGTTCAATTTCTGACCAACAACTTGTTATCAGACTTGTAATTTTAAGTCCAAAGACTGCTTCTGGTTCTGGCTTCAAGGGCTTAATACTGATAGCTGTTAGTTAATAGTTGGAATCTGAAGCGTAGTAGGTCATATATTTATTAATCCATTTGCGGCAAACGATATTTTATTAACAGCAGGAACATCCATTATACCTACTTATAGCCTGCGCCTTAAATGTTGCGAAGCATAGATTTAATTGTAGTCTGTATGCCTATTATTGGTATCTATGTTTAGATCTACTGTTATATAGATCTAAGAGAATTAGCAAAACCAACTACAGAAGGAAAACAAAAATTCACCTACACCCTCCCTACCAAAAAAACAACATGAATAGACTTTGTGTTCGACTGATTGTAACAACCTGGTCAGATAGACATAGTGAGCCTTCACATGCAGTCCTAGTGTAGTGTGTATAGATGATTGTGTTGACCTTCACGCGTTTTTTTTTCCTTGGGCAAACGCAATAGTGTTTAGTGTGCAGGCAAAAAAAGATAACACATTGGCATGGTCAGTCAAGCATATAGATAAATTATATCCGTACCTTAGTTACAGAGGTCAACTGTTTCCTAACATTCCAGCATATTTTTTCTTTGTTTGCTAGATCTAATTGTGGTGCTTTAGATCAATTTATTTTCTGCGATTTTAAATTTTACTATAAGGTTTTCCTTTATATATTAAGTCAATAGAATTAAACAATGAAATTAGGTTTCTTTCTGAAGGTTTTAATACAAGGGAAAAATACACACACATGCACATATTTGTTTTATTTTATTGTGCAACGAACGTGTATTCAGCGCCATAAATGACAAACAAACTTAGTGTCATCATCTAGTGACCTCTAGACAGTGTCAATATTTCTCAACAATCTGCGTTAATCCATTCTGGCTTAAGAATGGTCAATGTCTATCAAAACATTGTCATGGATTAAACAAATAAGAAGTTGGGAGTGTTGAGCCCTCCCTTTAAAGATACCCCTGGTCAGTGTCTGTTTGGCTTGTAGTCCAGCCTCCTAATTGAGACTTAACTCAAAGTAAACAAACTTATTACCCGATCAAAAGATGTGGCTTGTGGTCCTGACCCTTGATTGACAACCTATCTCATAATAAACAAACTCATACCAGATTAACCTTATAGAGATTTGGCTTGTAGTCCCGCCGCTAATAAAAATTCTTCTCCAAGTGAACAAACTCAGTTCCCTCATAAGATGTGACCTCTAGACAGTGTCAACACGTTGACATATGGCCTATTGTGTTCAGCCGCCTATCTGTGAACTCATTCTTATGGAGTAAACAAACAAAAAGAGGTAGGAGTTGCTCATCTCTACCTCTGGAGGTATACCCGCACATCTACACAGATTATCAACGTGACCCAGTTAACGAATATTACATGTTTACTAGACTACTCAAAGGTCAAGACAAGCTTTTAAAATATGCCAGACATTGCTGCTACGTATGTAATGCCAATTTATAATTAAAAGTCCTATTTCTATTTAGATTAACACGCCTTGTCTTTGTACTAAAAAATATTTGGTGCATAGTCATAGTTTATAGTTTTAAAAACAAATTTTTAAAATAATAATAATAATTATTATTATTATTATTATTGTCCGTACGGAAATTTGTCTTACAATTTGTGCATTACACCAAACAAAAAACATTATAACTATAAGAAACCAAAGTGTACATTCACATCAGACTCACTCATAATTTACATGTGACAAATTTATATCAGATTGCAACAAAAACGTTAACGTATTTCAGAAATGACATTATTGAATATGTCCACCTTTATGGATATTGGTATATTTTTATTAACATGGAGATTTAGTTTAAACTTCTTGTTGGACATCGTTTATCAGCGTCGACTACCTTTATATTGTTTGCCTTTCGCCTGTGTTGTTTCGATATTTAAGTGTTACCTCCGTTTGGCATATCTGGAAAAGACTTAGCGAGGAGGCACCTAACAATATTAATAGACATACAGGTGTAGCTTTTACTATCCGGTAGTGATATCCGACCGGAGCCGGATAGTGAAAAAGTGCTGAATATTCGACAGAAGCCGGAGCCGGAGCGACTATCTGGTGCACCCCTACAAAATATGGATATTTACCATTTGTGTTAATGCTTTGTTGAATAACTGACGAACTGATGAAATAATTTTTTTGTCTAATTTATATGTTAGACAATCTTTTCTGATTTCTGATAGGTTATAAGTATAGAAAGACAAAGAAAATAAAGTCTACTGATCTGTTGTTATAAATGGTGTCAGCAATATTATTGCTATAAACTTATCAATGAGATGTATTTAATAATATAATTGTTGACAGGAAATGAGATTATAATAAATCATACATACATACATAAAACACGATTTTTTTTTTTACATTTGAAAATATGAATTTAATTTATACTTCTTTACAAAGCTGATATGAACTTACTCTTTCTGTCTGTCTGGTAAACATTGTTAACACGATATTTCCCCAACATCCATTCTTGGATCAAGTTAAAACTGTACACTATTACTTATTGTACTTAGCAAAACAAATCAATAAAAAAAAAAACGCCCCATCCCCTTTTTAAAAAGTTTTTTCATACCTTCCTTGTTTATTTAATTGAGTTTCAAAAAGAGGTTCTAGAATCTGACCCACGCAAACAAGATCTTTTTCAAAACCCAATAAAAGAGGAGAATCTCAACGACATCAAAAATATTGACAGCAAAGTATAAATGTAAAACAAAAGATATGTCTTTTTTGGTTTATTTCTTTTAAAAATGTTTTTGTTTTATTGTACTAAAGAAAACTAACTATTAGGTATTATATATATATATATATATTGTTAGGCGCTCCCTTGCTGTGTATTATGCAGCTAACACTCAACTAACGAAATCCAATAACACAGGCAAAAGTTCAACAAAAGAAGTTAGTCGACGCTGATAGTTAGTGAATGCCGAACAAGACGTTTAAGAATAAAAACTTCTTTTGTATTATTACAATTGATGATCTTGTTAAGTCTCTCTCTCTCTCTCTCTCTTTTATATCTGTGTCCTAATACTCAGGGAACAGTTCTCGTTCAAGATAAAGCTCCATTGTTCATGCTGTGAGTTAGTGGAGCAAGAAGTGCAAGATTTATTTATCTCTAAAAGAAGAAGTTGATGTAGTCCACGACTCGTTGATTTGTAAAGTGGGTCTCACTAATATCTCTAGGTTCAACACCATAATGGAATTCTCTGAAGCCCATCTCTCTGAGCCTGGAAATTATCTTGAGAAAAAAAAAGTAATAATTTTAGATTGCGGATTTTTATCTTAGACATTAAAGATATTAATTTAAGAAAAAAAGATGATCTAATCATGCATGTTAATTAAAGACTCTTTTAAGTCATTGGTTTTACCGACTGATTTAGGCAATCTGTTACACGCTCTTATGATAGTCTTCTAGAAAAGAGGAAAGAAAAAGCCCTCTTATTAATTTCCTTTAGCATATAAAATAAGAAATGTGCCTTTATGTTTGGGACTTTCTTAGCATTTTATAACGCTGTTTTGTAAGATACACTTCAGTGTTTTATGTATTATTGCTACCTTCCAATTCAGTTTTCTGTCCTGAATTTTTATTTTAGTAATTTTACTGTTTTACTCTAGTCTAATGTGAATATTTGTTTGTTATAAAAGTCAAGGCTCTATATCTTCTATCAATGAAACATATATACTTATTCAATTACATAACCTGATAGAGATAGACTTATTCACTAAAACTACATGATATGAATATTCAATTGAATTACCTGATACAAGTAGACATATGGAATATAATTACCCCATACAATAAATTCAAATAGATTTACCTGATACAGATAGACATCTAGAATACAATTACCCCATGAAATATATTTAACTAGATTTAACTGATAGAGATAGACATAATGAATACAATTACCAAATGAAATATATTCAACTAGATTTACCTGATACAGATATACATGTTCACTATAACTACATGTTATAAATACAATTCAATTGAATTACCTGATACAGATAGACATATAGAATACAATTATCCCATGAAATATATTCAACTAGATTTACCTGCTAGAGATAGAGATATTCACTAAAACTACATGATATAAATACACGTATTCAATTGAATTACCTGATACAGATACACGTATTCTCCCTTGACTGGAAAAGATGGAAATAAGTGATACTCTATCAAAAACTGCCGGACATTTTTCAGAACATCTGTTTCTAACATGTTATCAACAACTCCCCATTCATAAGCTTCAATATCTATTTTGAGGACATCTACAGTTCTCTGAAAAAAACAAAAGGAATCTATTATAAGTTAGCAGTACAAATTCCACTATAACTCGTAACAGTCTAGAGAAATATCTTTTTAATTTTATAGGTGTCTAAAAACTTTTTTTCTACCTATAGACTTTTTTTTTCGAAAAAAGACATGACATAAATTTTTCATTTCATAATGATTTGTCATTTTAGGGACATCTTGAAACTGAATATAATTTAAATTTTATCATATTTAAAAAAACAAACACGGTGTATGTAATGAAAAAAATCTTTATGGATCCTATTGTTTTTTTTTTCTTTAAACTGTCGTGATGACGTAGAAGAGTTATCTTATTTTATTAAATACAAACGTTACTTCATAAAAGAAGATGAACCTTTCGAACTGTCATCAGTTACAAAAAGAGCATTACAAAAAAGTAATAAAGAAAATATGTATATATATATATTATTTTTGGCGGGGGGAGGGGGAGAAAAAAAATCCACATAAGCTTTATTTCAGATCCACATTGGCTTGCCCCCCCCCCCCCCCCCCCAAATTGGTTCCAGTGATATGTATAATCATTTTGAAGAAAAAACTGCGTTAAGTTGAAATTCAAGGGGCCCATATATTAAATAGATTAAGGCATAATCAAGTTTAAATCTGGTTACTGATAGTCACAGTTGAAGGCATCGTTCTAGGTATCAGTTTACTTGTTCACAAAATCCGAGTGTTTCTTAATATTAACCATTGTTACTGTCATGACAGATCTTTATTGTTTCATTGTTTATATTTCAAAAACTCATACACCTATTGAAATCGGATCACCCCCCCCCCCCCCTCAAGTTTAGGTCCGGATTGAAACTTAATCAAGTACTAAGCTAATAAGCTATTTGAGATATGGATCCTTTATTAGTCCAGATACTATACGTCAGTGCCTAATATGATATTTGAGTATCTAAAGAGCTAAACATATGTATCACTTAGACATACATAAATAAGGAAATAATACAAATTTAGCTATTAATCATTATTATTCATATATAATACATTGAGAATGTTTTAGAGAGGCCCTCAACAGAGTGGCGACCTTAAGCTGCAGCTTGTGCTCAAAATCATCATTCTCGAAATATAAAAGCCTGTCAGATTTCCTGGTTCGCTTACCAAAACAACGTACCCAAGAGAGATGCTAATGGATGGGGATATCTTATTATTTCAATTCTATTGGGTTTTTGAAACCAAAGTAAAATTCATGTTTTAACAACACAGATTGAAAACGTATCTGATCCAGACCAATCATTATATAATGCCTCAACACTGACCTAAACATGAAAATGAGAAAGAGGTTGCCCCAGGGTGGAATACTGGTTGCATGTTAGACAAATCGGCTTGTACCATTGGTGAGACAATATCAACTTCCCTGGACTGGTGTCTAATGCTGCAGAACCGTTGTCAGAACTGTCTTCTCATCTTAACGTAAGAGGGAATTTTAGAAGTCGTTTCTTACAATGTTTGTGACCAATACCGTGGCGTGGCGGTTTTGTGCAATGCCGGCGTTTCCGGAAACACTGGCCCCGAGACATCTCAACGTTTATGACATGCTGTTACCTCTAGCACGTCAGTCTCCAGACTTTTCGCCTCCATACCTTACCTTGTTAGTCAGATGCAGTGGCTACTAGGCTCGCCATGCTCCCCCATACGCTGGCGTCAGAGTCGAGTAGCTATTTTTACACTGGTCACTTGGCCTTTAAAACCGTAACAAAAAAAAACAGTTTCTTTTGGCCAGCCCAAGAGGTGTTCACACGGCAAGGAATTCACGATGAGGTAGGAGCTAAAACTGCCGACACCCGTTTGTCGGCACTTTGGTTTGACAGTTGAGACGCTTCGACAAGGACCGAGAACTTCATAAACAGTTGAGTAGACCAGACCAAAACGACGCATGATGGGAGCTCCACCGTGCGGAACAGGCCGTTCTAGCCCAGTTTCGAGTTTTCACACTGTCCAATAGGTGCGTACTTTGGATGGTGGAGGGAGAACTACGACACACGGTGCCGCCATTGCGTTGAGGACGATGAAACAGTAAACCATATTCTTTATGAATGTCGCGTTTTGCATGAGGGACAATCGGAATAAGAAAATGAGAGAGAGATAACTGGTCCATGTGCGGCATTAGGTTTGTCCTTGTACTGGAACAAGGCAACCTAAAAACTCACTGCCCGCTTCCTATTCCGTGCTGTAAGCACTGGCGGATCAAGTGGGGTAGGGGCGATCGCCACCACCACCCCAACTCGGACGGATTTTAGTATAGAAATCACATAATTTGTATACGAATTTATTACTTATATTAATAATATGCTAATTATTTATATTTCAACCTATTTTTAGATTATTATGTTGGCCGATTTGGTGGGGTTTGGAGGTGGCGATGGTATATTATATATATACATAGGGTTAGGGTTTGGGGAAAAATCGCCCCCCCCCCCCAACACACTCTAAAGTTATGGATCCGCTAGTGGCTCTAAGGGAGTAATTCTCAACATGGTTCGTTACTAATGGGGTTTCTGATTCAACACTGACCTGCGACGTCGCAACCTGTGGGGAGTTTAGACCATTAGCTCGCTGCCACGTCACGTGTAGGACATCATTACCTGTGACGTGGCAACAAGCATATGGTTGGAAGTATCCAAGAGGTTGCGACGTCGCGGATCAGTGTTCAGGTTTTCTATAACGGTTAGTCTCGATCTGATATCTTACCAGTCAATCATCGCGGCTGCTTGCCACCAGGTCTGAATAGTGCTGGAATTGTTTGGGTCTCCTGCGGGTGTGATGTTCTTGCCAAACATTCTAGAGTAGTCAGTCAGGAAAGCTGGTGAAGCAAAGTATGTGAATGAGAAAAAAAAATTATTATTATTGATTATTAACTGGTTTTTGTTTTGTTTTACAAAACTTATATCAACTCACTCTGTCTGTCTGGCGAAAAGTTTGTACACGTTATTTGTTAGACACCCAATCTCGGATCAAGCTGAAATTTTGAACAATTGATTATTTTACTTGACAACACAAGAATAAGTTTCTTAATTAACCAACTAATTAATAATTAATTTGTAATAATTTTTTTTTGATATCTCAAACAAGGGAAAGATCCCTTTCCAACTGTTCCAGACAAGTGATAGGATCATAGCGTATTGAGAAAGCTAAAAGCATGAAATTGAGCTAAACAAATACAACTGGTAAACAAGATTAAAAAGAGAGTTTGTGTTGTCGGTTCCGCCTACTCGCAAGGAATATTCAAGACGTGTTTTAATTTTGATGGTCAAAAGTAATGTTTCAAAGATTCATTTGCTGTTGTAAAAATGCTGTTTTTATTATGTTTTAAATGTTTCGGATGTTCCTTCTAAGTTAAAAATAATTAACTTCTTGCTGGACGACGGAGGATGGCAGCGAGCAGGGTATGAAACCTACCTGGTAATGCAGTTTGCGCGCTGGGCTATCGTTAGGATTTATCGATGGTCCCTGGTTTAAACCCTGTGAGAGGTTTGGACTAGGAAGTAAACTATCTTATACTCTGAAGGAACATCCGAAATATGTAAAACAAACAAACAACCCGGGACCGTCGAGATAATCAGTTCAGCACGCTAATAGCACGACCAGGAATTGCTCTTAACTTAATGGCAAACTGGTTATAAAGTAATAGCCTATTATTGACCAAGAGATATATTACACATTACGGCATGGCATCTACCGGATATGTACTAGGGGTGCACTGGATAGTACTTTTTGATATCCGCCGGAGCCGGATATTACCGAATAGCAAAATTTGATACTCGGCCGGAGCCGGATACCTAAGTGTCTTGTAAATAGCTTGTGTTGCTGAACATTTTACGAAACTGTTAAATAACATACCTATATTGGTTAATATTATTTTTTCTTTTATATACCTTATTGTTTTAAACTCTGTTTACTAATTGATTTATTCAAGCTTAGCTGTCTCGTTCCGACGCCGCTACAGCCAGGTGCTCTCTTCAATGTCAGCCAAGGAAAGTTGCCAGCTGGAGGTCACTCACGAAGGCCGCAGGATACACATTTGAGACCAAAAGAAAATCTGCTGCCAAGGACAAACGCAGACGACGAAAAGAAAATCTAAATCGACCAGCTGCGGACAATTGTTATGCTTGACCTGGATGTAGCAAAATATGCAGGTCACAGCTGGGGCTGCGCAGCCACGGGAAATATTGTATTCCTTATTAATCTTCAAGCTTAACAGTATTTATAAAAATCATTATAGCATAAGTGTGTCTGTGTGTATGTACGATGCCACCAACTGTAAAGGATGTGTGTAGGAGGGTCAATGTAAAACATGTTAGTATATATTTAACTAGTTACTAATGTAAATCTCTCATAAGTAAAGTGCAATCTGCATTTCATAGTTGTCGGATGTATGTGTTCATGAATTTCAGATCAACAACCTGGTCAGATATATGGTACGTAGTGAGCTTACACATGTAGTCGTAGTTTAGTGTGTATAGTTGTTTGTGTTAACCATCACGCATTGTTTTTTCCTTGAGCATACGCACGCAATAGTGTTGGGTGGTCAGTCAAAAAAGATAACACATTGGCATGGTCAGTCAAGCATATAGATGAATTATACCCGTCCACTAGTTACAGAGGTCAAGATTTGTTGTTTTTTACACTCCAGCATATTGTTTCTTTGTTTGCTAGATTTAACTGCGGTGCTTTATTCAATTTCTTTTGTGCGATTTTAAAATTTACTGTAAAATTTTCCGTTATTTATTAAGTCAAAAGAATTAAACAATGAAATCAGCTTTCATTCTAAAGGTTTTAATACAAGGCAAAAAATACACACACGCAAACCTGCACATCTTTGTTTTATTTTATTGTGCAGAGAACGTACGTAACAAACATTAAATGCAAAGAACGTATGTTAGAAACATCTTCCATAATTATTACTTATTTTATTCGTGGTTTCAGTAACTGTTACAAAAGGGAGCGATTGTAAACCTATGGATGTCAGGTGTGTAAAGTTGTCCTGGCCTGATACACAGTGGCTAAGTACGCATCTTAAATATAAAAAAATTGTAATAACGAGGAGTTAATTGACTGTCACAAATTACTAAGAATATCATTATCAAATCAAGACACTTAACTGCAGGAGTAATAGTCAAGTTAATACGTTAGCAAAATTATTTAACCGTAATATTTATTGACAGTGTAATATCCTTTGTTAGCACATTGTGTTTTTTCATTCTGGCTTAAAAATGGTCAATGTCTATCAATAAATTGGGTGTCAAAGACTAAGAAATAAAATAAAGTGTAGGGTGTGTTTAATTCTCCATTTAAAGATAGCCCTGGTCGTGTCTTTTACGCTAATATAGTTTTTTTTTCTACAAAAAATTAGTTACTGGCTTACTGGGCTATATATAATCTTGCGGTTTGTGTTCTGTGTAGCTAAAGGTCACTCGTTTAGTTGTATGTGATCTTTAGTCCAGCTTACTAATTAAGATTTATGTTCAAGTAACTCGGCACACTTGGAAAGGTGTGGCCTTTAGCCCAGCCACGTGTTTCAGATTTTTCTCCAAATTAGCAAACTCTTTGTCCGGATACCAGAGTAGATGTTTGGCTTGAAGTCCAGTCCACCCTCCAATAAAGATTTACTACTAAGTAAACAAACCTAGTTCCCTCGTGTGACCTCTAGAGAGTGCTTACGTCCATCGTATCTGACTTGTGGTCACCTGTCAATCAATGACCTCAATGTGATGGGCTAAACAAACAAAAGATAGAGGGAGTTGTTCATCTGGAAATATAACAGGTTACCTTAGTAGGGGTGTGGCTCTTGTAGTCCAGCCCCCCTAATAAAGATTAACTACTATGACGGACCTCATGTATGACGTGTATGAGTGGCTTGTTTGATGTCTAGGGGATAATTATTTTTGACTTGCCACACACTGGTCCATCAGAGATAAATCGGGAGCAGACACGCAACGAGACAAACAATGGAGAAAGATACAAATAATGTAAGATTAAAAGAATAGTTATTTTCACAAATAAACAAAGTAGAATAAAATAAATTAAGGATTTGCATCTATCTCGTTAACAATAATGTATCATCATACTAAGCACTTAATTTGAGAGTATGCCTCTTTCGTCCTCTGCAGTTAGCTGTGATCCTGGCTGGAGATCTTGCAGCTGGAGGTGGCGCTCTAGCAAATAGAGCGTCGCCGGTGATACTGTTCTTGTGGAGTCTCAATCTAAAGTTCTGATATCAGTAGTGGGCACAGTAAGGCGGGTGGTTGGCTACCGTGGGCACAAGAGTACTGCGGGCAGAGCTGATCTGCCATGGGCAGTGTCGTTAGCAGGATAAGTCCAATAAGTTGCAAATATTTTGCGAAGCTATGACGTCTCGCATAGACACGTGGTCTATAGGGACGTCGTGCCTAATAGGTTGACGACTGTCAAGTAGGCAGGCAAGTAGAGCCGATAGCGCCAAGTAGTCGAGCCAAATAGGCAGGTAATCCAATAAGCAATTGAGTAGTGTCAAGTGGGCAGATAACACTGGATAGTAGATTCAAGCAAATAGGTGATACTAGAAAGGCAAATAGATGATACTCAATAGGCGGGCAATGCCAAATAGGCAATAGGCAGACACATGAGAGAGGCTGTGGATAAACATAGACAAGGTAGGATATGTCTCTCATGCATCTTATTGATGTCTTCGACTGAGGTGCATTCTTCAGATTGGTAAAATTGCTTTTGAGTACAACGGGGAGATGATGATTAATGGGATAGGAAAAATAGATGGCTGATAAAAGTATAGAAAATACGAAAAACATGCATATACGTAACCCTGCCGGACCAAGTAAAACAAAGGACGTTTGGGCCACGAGGCCTTCATCAGCTAAAAAACAAACAAAAAATATAAAAAAAAAACAATTAACACAAAATAGTCTTAAGTTAACTTATCTGTCCGATGTTGTTCTCTATCGAGGCAAAAAAGAAATGAGCTACGCTGGTGTAAAAGCGCGAGAAAAACGGAAGGTAGCGGAGATGTCAGGCAAAGATGAATAGTAAAAGGGGGTACCGTAGTGTTAGTGCCCATCGCGTATTAAATAAAAGTGTGCTGGTTGTTGATCCCGTTAGGTTGGAGGGTGCCTGACATGTAAATAAGTTTGTTTTCGATCTGCAGACGGGTGTTTTTGTCGTTGCGTTGCTTTATAGCAGTGACGAGGAAGTCGGTGGTACCCCTATGATGTGTGTTATTAAAATGGATAGAGACGGGCTTAGTTGTAAAGTTACGAATGTCTCTAAGGTGTTCTTGGGTATTCTTGGAGTCGTATTTTTAAGGTCCTGCCTGTGTTTCCAATATAAACCATCTGACACCTTGAGCATATTATAGCATATATAAAAGTAGTATAAAATGTACATAGTAAGGGAGATAATAATCTCAATTAAACATCAGAAGTTGGAAGAGAAAATGGGGTGAGAAATCGACGGTGGTCAGCGACCAAGACGGTTTGTTTACATATGGCCGTCGGCCAAGAACAATGGAGTGCGCTTGAATGGAGAGTGTCAGTTCAAGGGGCGCAACTCTCGTCAAATTAAAATAAGTGAAGGGGAGATAATTCATATTTCTTTTCTAAACGCAGTATAAGTGCACTAGTAGAGTTATCAAGGGGACAGCCGAGATAAATGGAACAAAATAAGATGTACAAATATAGACATGGTTGCATCAACGATCAATTGAGCAACGTAGCAGTAATAGATTAATGCAATACATAAGTATATATACATATGCCATGTTTATGTTTCTACTTACACAGTGAGAAATACACAAAGCACTAATTAAACATCAATGAAAAAAGTAAAATACACATGATACTATACAGTGAGAAATATACACAAACGAATGAAGATGGAACTGTAATTAAGTTCGTCTTACCACCAGGTATTTCTCAGAGAGAAAGAATAAACGAAATAGTCCAGACTCGACTATCGCCGAGAATGAGAAGTGAAGAAGCGTATCTGTCCCGCCTTATTCTACCTTATAAAGGTCCGGAAGAGATGGGCGGAAACAGGAAATGCGATAGACTAAGGATTATCTCTCACGTGGGTAAAGTCCGACGAAAGATGCACATTGGAAGGGTCAAGAGGCTTGGTGACACGAATAATCTCCTTGATCAAAGAGAGACGTGGGTGGGAAAGAAGAAATAATGAAGCGTGTTCCATCCCAGGTGGTGTCGACGTGAAAGTCGGGCCGGTCAATGTGAGATAAACGAGAAGTCTTGGCCTAGTTGTCACCAAGGTGGTGGGCTAAGTCTAGCGAGAAGAGGAAAAGAGGTGGGGGGTTGGTAGGAAAATCGGGCCTAAAAATAAGAAATACTTAAATTAAATAAATAAATAATAATTAATAATAATTAATGCCGTGATAATTCGAGTGACTCTGTCAGAAAGCTTTCGACTTGTGACAACTACTCAGTAAACAAACTCAATTCCCTCGAAAGGTGTGACCTTAGAGAGTGTCAATACGCTGACATTAAACCTACGCCCATCGTATCTAACTTGTTATCACATGTCTCACATGCCTATAAATAAACTTAATGTGATAAACTAAAAAAAAAATAAAAGGAGGTGAGAATTGTTTATCTCTACCTCTGGAGATATACCGCTCAGCTAAACAGACGTCTAGTCAGCATTACGTAGTCAAGGAATGAAGCATTTTAACATGTTAACTAACCTACTCAAAGGTCAACACAAATTTTAAAAATGTGCCAGCCATTACTGCTCTGTAAGTAAAGCGCATTTATGATGTAAAGTTTCATTTCTATTTATAATAAACGATGTTTGGTGCATATTCATAGCGGCTCTATTTTTAAGCACATTATTTTGTTTTAATATAAACATTAATACATTCTACGACAGATATTAATAGAACGAGGTCCACTTTATGCATATTAAATAGATGTACTTTTTACTGTCCCGTTTACTATTCGGTAGTGATTTCGGCCGGAGCCGAATATCGCCGGATAGTGAAAAAATGCCGGATATTTTGCAGAATCCGGAGCCTTAGCAACTATCCGGTGCATCCCTAATATGTACAATATGTCAGACAAGCGATTTTAGATAATCTTTCAGCATAGAAAAGAACAGATGTATCGTGCTTGTACTTCGATGTCTCAGCACACTTATTTAAACGGAACAAAAATAACTATGTAGATCTACACAAACTAAACTATTGATTTAGCGCTCTTAAGATCTATATCTATTAGATCTAGATCTATAGTATAAATTTGGAATAATTTAGATGTAATTTAGATTACATTTATGTAATAAAAATCCCAGATTACCTATCAATACAACTTAATGCATCATTAAATTTAAAAATAGTAGATTAGTTTTAGTATATTATAACATTGCAATATTGATCTAGACTTTTGGAAATCAAAATCTATAATTTAAGACTAGAAATTGAAATTTTATATCTTGATCTAGTCAGTGGCGTCACTAGGGTGGGTGTCACCCGGTGTGGTCAGCTCCGGGTGTCAACCCCGTCCTCCCATTTAAAAATTCTTTTTTTTCGTTGGTTTGTCGCGCTGTAAAAATATAGTTTGATTGTTCAACAAAAAACTATAAAATGAGTGTCTATTAAATTTTAAATTTAAAGTTCACTGGGTTTATTTGTGAAACTCTGCGCTCATTCTTAATCATTAGAATAGACATTACAATAAACTATAGTTCGATTTTGAAACAATGCAATCGTAAGTAAATTGCACTGTATTTTTTCTGGATTTCAAACTTGAAAACGTATCATTAACTTGAATTTAATGTCTGTAACAATTTCATTTTTTAAAGAGTGCCGTGACAGATCAGATGAACTCGTTCCAGGCGGTACGTGACGTTTTGGCGCCGCCGTTTTGGCGACGGGACATTTTGGCGCGAGCGTTTTGGCGACGGGGCGTTTTGGCGCGAGATATCATCTGACGATTATTTAATAAGCACGTAGCTTTTATAACAATGTTTATTTCACTCAACCATAATATTGTATGTAAAGTATGAATTCTAACACTGTTCAGCGAATTCTTTTTTTTGTAAATTATAAAGGTTTTGCTTATTTCATGAATATAAGTCAGATTGCTGAATTGTAATGACATGCTATATTTGAGTTCTAATCGCACTGGATGACATTTTTGGATTTCTTTCCAAAAATTTTTTTTTTATTTGACATTATTGTAATATACGAACTAGCTAAGTGTCACACTTTAATATAACAAAAACCATGTTAACATCTAAAGTTCTATTACGCTGAATGACGACATTAACTCCACACATAGTAAAGATCAAGACACGGGATGTGGTCAGTACAAACTCTAATGTAAATCCACAAATATAAACAAACTTTATGGGTGACAGTAGATAGAAACCAATTCACGACACTAAGATACTTTGAAAAGATATATTTTGAGAAATTGGGCTGCTTCATCCACAGAGATCCCATCTTGAATCATATACAGCTCTCTACAGGGAACTACAGCAGCAGTGCATGCAAAAATGCCAAAGAAAGACTCTTCGCGTAAAGTAATTCAGCGTGAAAGAAACGAAATTCAAGGAGCTCCTCCACAGCCTGAACAAATAGGTCAACTTGGATCATTCCAATTGAATACCAAAATTATATATTTCACCTGACATGACAGAAAGGTTTCTTTTGTATAACTCTGGAGAAAATCACAATAAAAAAATTGTACTATTTGGTAAAGAATCAAATGGCAGTTGGAGTAATCAAATGAAAAAAGCTTTACGTGGATGAGACATTCATAATCACCCCTTCTATATTTTCACAGATCTAAGTTATTATGGCAGAAAGAGGTGGTTTTGTCCTGCCTGTCCTATATGCACTACTGCCTAATAAAGAAGGAGAAACATATTGCAACATGTTTGAAGCAGTGAAAGAGTTGTGGCCAGATCTTAACCCTTCATCTGTTTCTATGGACTTTGAGCAGGCTGCTATCGGCGCTCTTCAGTCAACTTATCCGTTAAGTGCAATACTTGGCTGCTTGTTTCATCTGACCAAAAAATATGAAATTGGCAGATGAAAATCTTCTTTCAATGTATAACAATCCAAAATTTGCTTTGGAAGCTAGAATGATAGTTGCATTAGCATTTGTTCCCCTCGAGGACTTGGATATGGCTGTTGAAACTCTGGCAAATGAGCTGCATTTACATCTTACTACGATGATCAACTGGTTTGAGGACACTTTTAATGGACATCTAAACCTTAGTAGAACTCGACGATGTGATCTGTTTCCTCCTCCTATGTGGTCTATCTCTCAGAGAACACTAAATGGGGATAATCGAACAAACAATTTTGCGGAAGCAGCACATCGGCGACTACAAGCCGAGTTTGGAATGAGCCACCCAACCATGTGGAAATTCATTGATGGAATAAGAGCTGTCCAGAAAGGACGTGACCTTATATATGAACAATATATCCGGGGAGACCAGTCGCCTTCTCAACGAAAAAAGTATATTGACACAGACAAATTAATCAATGTAATTGTACAAACTTATCAAAAGAGGAACATCATTGAATACCTCAAGGGACTTGCACACAACTTTTTAATGAACCCTTGAATTCCAGCGACTTAGGCAAATAACCATGGTGTCTATGTATACTTAACTTAAAGTATTTTGAGAAACATGGTACATGTATTATATTTTTAATTATTATTAGCAAGTGTTTGAGATGTATAGGTGGAGATATCACACAGTCATTATATAAACCAATGTTAATGTAAACAAATAATTGCATCCAGTTTTAGTCTATCATCGTTTCATTTTGTTTTTTATTTTTGTTTTTAATTTTAAAGTAATATCTTAACAAACTTTTTTGAAACTAAAAGTGTGCCTCTTAATAAAAACACTTACACAAGCCAAAATGTTTATTAAAGAAAATGATGTGAAAAACAAACACACATTTACATTTAGTACGTGAAAAATATGTCTTAACACAAACACTCATGTAAAACATAGATATGAATAATTCTGTTAAAAGAAATAATACAATAAACGTACATAATGTATTTAGCGCCAAAACGTCCCGCAGCCAAAACGAATAGCGCCAAAACGACCTTCACGTCAAAACGGCGTCGCCAAAACGTCATGCTTCGCGTTCCAGGTACTGTTGGGTACTAGGCTGAAAGAGGTCAACGAACAGATCTGTACCATGATTAAACGGATAGGTACCATTACCTCACTGAACAAGATACCTCGATGAGCAAGACCGACGACTAGATGGCTACCATGTCGACATGTATAAACAATCTGTTACTCAACGGAGACGCCGTTTCTGGTAGCGCTGTCTATGATTGTAATAGCGAGCCGTGCAAGCTTGGCTCTTACGACAAGAATCCTAACATTTGTTGTGAAAGCGCTGAGCACTGATCATGTTATCGTGATTCCTGCCTGCACACAGACGTTCATCAAGAAATGTGCTGATGGGACCGCTTCGAAAGGAAAGTGCGAGCACCGGAAGACTTGCCAACAAAGGATTTGTCCTGATACCAGTATCAGCAAGAAAAGCGCTGATGATGGTGCAGCAGATGGACACATAGGACGTTGCAAACGTGCTCTACAGGTATGCCTTCCAGACACTCTTAAAGATTATGACGTGTTTGACAACCTGGCCTCCTGGGGGCCTATGGCGCATCGAGGAAGCGTGCTGGAGCAACGTGTAAGACAAATGGTCTTGATGTCCAACGCCATGAGGCTGCCGTCGGGGGTGACTAGGAGAAAGGCTAGACAACAAAAACGACGTTCCCTTAACCAAAGGCAGATCAATTGGAGCAGAAGGAGAAAGCGGCACCTGCAGAGAGCAGTGTGGATTGCTTTGTGGGGAGCACGATCCATGCAATCTGTGATTCTCACCGGCCGACCTCCACCTGCACTGACCAACCGTGAACATGTTTCTTTTCGGAACGAAAAGACTAAGGTGGGGGTAGTGTTGTAACCCTGCCTTGCACCAGTGCTTGAGATGCGCACTGTTGAACGTAAACAGGAAAACACTAGAATGGAGAGAAGAACAGTGCATCCGGGATTGTGAAGAGTCTGAATGTTTGAGAAACTAATAGGCCAACTTTTGTGCTGCCTGAAGGTTGTAGTAGGGAACTTGAGCGAAGCGGGGAAGACTGTCGTTGGTCCACATTCGGGTTAAGTAGCAAAGGACTGGTATACTTAGTAGTAAGACTCTGAGGAAGATGAAGAATGTTATGTGTTTACCCTAGTGAATAAACACAACTATTTATTTCCTGTTAAACTGTGTTGAGATGCTTGGATTTTTGTTGAGTGCCTACCCTAGAGTTGCAACAATACATATATATATATATATATAATTTTTGGCGGGGGGAGGGGGAGAAAAAAAAATCTACACAAGCTATATTTCAGATCTACATTGGCTTGCGCCCCCCCCCCCCCACCCACCAAATTGGTTCCAGTGATATGTATAATCATTTCGAAGAAAAAACTGCGTTAATTTGAAATTCAAGGGGCCCATATCTTAAATAGATTAGGGCCTAATCAAGTTTAAATCTGGTTTCTGATAGTCACAGTTGAACAACAATACATATATATATATAGGATTTAAGCCGTATTTTTTGTGCACTTTGTCTGTCAGTCTGTCTGTTCGTCATGTTAAAATCGAACAAAATGTACAACTAACACTATTGAAAATTTAATTAATCTTTAATTTCCCTTCCGAAACATCGCAATAGTTTTAAGTATCTATAATAGATTGTTCCGGATGTTTGTATATATAGTGAGAGAAAAAGTCAGAATTCTAGAAAAATCTAATACCATTAATTAAATTTTTAGAATGGTCTCGTATGAAAATTAGATTCCCATAGCCTTGTGAAGAGATTTTTTATAACATAGTTTAGTATAAGGAAGTTTTTTTCCTTAAAAATTGGAAAATAATATTACAATATTTAGATTTTAAAAAGTTTAGGTAGAAAATTAAATGTAATGTTCGACATATGTGCGATTTTACATAAATAGAGTTAGAACGTTTTTTCATAAAAATCCGGAACAACCGATTTTCGTAAATGAAAAGAAGATTATTTTTTTTATTTGTTACAAAGGGATTTCAAACAGTTATCTGTGTAAGTAGATTTTTCATATAAAATTCGGATGTTTTGGTAACGATTTGTAAGAAAATTTTAGTAATGTAGGTTGATTTCTTTTTCAAAACCAAATCCGGAACATTCTTGACAGATAAAAAAAAAACAACTTCTGTTATGTTTCAGCAAGAATCTTCAATGTAAAATAAGTCTAAAAAATGTTTTTCAATCATCGTTTCTAGTCAATGACTTTCTGACTTTACAATCCTGAACAACGTATTGTCGATAGTTTTGAACAAAAAAATCTTTTGACATCCATTTAATTTAAGTTGAAAATACGGAACAATTGGATATCGACAATTAAACCTATAGTGACTTATAGTCCAAGAATACAAGAGTGATAAAAGTCAATGATGCTATTTCAAATAATCGTCTGACACAATTTTTTTTATATAAAACAATATCCGGAACAACTTCATAGTTCTTCATAGTTCATAGCACGGAAATTACATGTAATATAAGTTAGAAGAGCAAACAAACGTTCGTTGGCATTGATTTGTTTTTCATAAAAACATCTGGAACAATCTATTATAGATTCCTAAAACTATTGCAATATTTTGGAAGGAATATTAAAGGTTAAATCAGAATTTTAATAGCGTTTAGAGTTTTTTTTTATATATAAACGCGATGGGCAGACCGACCAACAGACAAAACGCACAAAAATATGCGGCTTATATCCCGATGGGGTCACTTAACAGAAAATAAAAAAAATCTGATTAAAAATGTTTATGGAATTAGTTTAGCACTATATCATGACACGGCGGTACGCTACTGCACGAAAGTCGTTGCATAAAAAGTCCATTTTAAAAAATTATGCGTGATATTTACATACAAAGAGCATTCTTAGCCATTATAAACAAGCATAATCTGTTCTTTTAATTTTAGCAGCTAGTTGACCAGAAAAAAACACCTTTAACTAATATTTATAATTGTTTAGAAAACCAAAAGTAGCAGTTGCACCTAAACTTTTCAAGCCATATCGCATGGTGAAATAATACTTTTCATTTCTCTTCTAGTTTTTGAGATCTGAGCATGACAGACGGACAGACCGACAGCCGGACATTTTGCACAAACGCTAAAAATATCTCTAATCGCGCAGATTTATTGTTGTTAGTTTATATCTATTACAAATTTAATTACATGACTAATCCAAACTAGTTAATACAATTAATATAGCTGATATATATATATATATACATGGGCGTAGCCAGGATTTTTTTACATGATCCTTATTACATTCTGACCCTTCCTTCTTTCGAAAGACGTTTATTAAGTTTATATTGAATAGGAGATTATAAAATCAAAATTTTCCCCAACTGTGGCTCTTGGAATTTGATGATTGTCGTTTGCTTTTATTTTTTTTTTAGAAGAGAGGGATTTAACTGCAAAAATCCCTGGTAGGGGTTTTTTAACTCAAAAACCCGCTGGTAGGGGTTTGAAACTAAAAAAACCCTGATAGGGGTTTTGAACTCAAACCCCCCTGGTAAGGGAATTTAAAACTAAAAACCCCCTGATAGGGGTTTTAAACTCAAAACCCCTTGTCTGACCTGGGGCAAGTGATGGTATAGTATTAAAATGTCACCCACAATAAACAAAATCAAAGCAAAAAATCAATTCCGATCCTCCCCTGCATGGAGAAGGATTCATTGCGTGGGGGTTTGAACCCCAACCCCCCCCCCCCGGCTACGCCCATGTATATATATATATATATATATATATATATATATTTATTTATTTATTTATTTTTTGCTTGTTTTCACAATAATATTTTCCATACTAAGTTCTCATTTAATTTTTACTGTATGCTTATTCTTTCTTTGAAAATGGACGTTGAGATGGTGAGCAAGTTTTTTATAAGACATAAGAGAAAAGCTTTAAAGTTTAAAAAAAATTGCCAAAACGGAATCGTTTATTTTAAGCTAAGACTTCGCACATAGAATAAGAATGGCTGGATAGTTGAATAAACCGAATAACGTAGGTTCGATCCCCATAGTGGCCAATTATTTCTCTCTTTATTTTTAAATGATAAATAAATTATGTATGTCTTCTTTATAAAAACGTACATAGACGAAACACAAACAACGAATGATAAATCGTTTTGAAGAAAATAAAATGTGGCCGTTTTGATAGATGTTGTTCTAGGCATGCCGTAAGTAATAACAGATCAAATATTTTTTTTTCTTTCAACCCAGGAGGGAGAAATAGTTATGAGTAAATCGATCAATAGTAATATAGATTTTTGTCATTATATCATAGATTCCAAAAGCGACATTGTTTATGTTTAATTCTTTACAAGTTTGGATGTTCTTGCAGAATTAAAAAAAGAATACTTTTTTAAAAAATAAAAAACTTATCTAAAGGGACCGCTAATTACTACCATTTATCTTAAGATTATAGGGTTTAGTTCCCTTTCCGCTATATAAAACAAAATAAATTACTAAGTACTAAATGATTGACTAATTGGTAACTTTTTTGATTGCACTAATGACTATGAATTATGCACAATTTCAACTAGATCCGAAAATGGGAAGTGGGAGAAAAACCGTGTCAAATCGTGTAATAAGGGGAGTAAATCTCTATAGAAGTAAAGTAAAAAGTAAAGCTCCTCTTTCCATACATACATTCACATATTTTATAGAGTAGCATTTATGTCCCTTATTTTGAAATGAAACAAAATAATTAATTATCAACAATTGATTCATGTCTTGTCAGGTTCATTAAATAATTGTGGAAAGTTTTAATTTGATCCTCCAAGAATGGGAAATGGTTAAAAAAAACATGTTGAAACGTTTTACCAGACAGACAGAGTGAGTTGATGTAAGCCTTGTCAATTAATAAAATATTACATCCGTAATGGTCCAAACCTCCTGCAGAACGGTTGGGGAAGGTATTGAACCTGCGACCATCGAGACGACAGACAAGAGTGTATGCCAAACGAATATGAAGCTATTAAGCGTTTAAAATCACGCACACAATCTGACTATACCAGTAAAACTTTTTTTCTAAATATTAAATATTACTTTATTCTATTCAAATTTTTTTAAAAATCTTACCTGCTGCTCCCGAGTTATCAGGTTTGTCTTTCATTTGTTTATCTTTCTTTTTTACAGCTTCTTTGTAGGTCAATGACGTTTCCGATTTTTCCGCTGGCGCCTCAGGAAAGTTCGTGCAAATTTTGTTTCTCAGCTCATTCACCAAAAGTTCAATATCCCCGTTGGGCTCTTTATTTAGGGCCTCTTGGATGGGCTGTAATCCCATGGCAACGTAAATAATGCTGATCACTATACATACACAAATAATTGTAAGCATGAACTGCTTTCTTGATATCGAAAAGAAAATATCTTTTCTCCTATTCAAAAAAAACAACAAAAAAGTATATTAATGTATGAAATATACAGTGTAGCTAAAGGCATGGAAGTCAGAACAATGGTGTTTAAAAATTAAGGCGCTGGAAATTTAGGCACCGGATATATAGACACCGGATATTTAGGCACCTGAAAATTTAGGCAACCGGAAATTTAGGCATATGGATATTTAGGCACCCGGAAATTTAGGCATCCGGAAATTTAGGCACCCGGAAATTTAGGCACCGGTAAATTAGGCACTTTTACAAGGTGGAAAATTATGCACCGGAAAAATTAGGCACTCTTTAGTAAGGACCTTAATTTTGAACATAATTAAAAAGTGTTAATGTATATTAGGCTATGGAAAATTGGTGACGTTATCGAAGAGAACAAGTATGACTGTTCTAACTTTTTCATGATACAAAACAAAAGCTGACAAAACGGGGGAAAAAAATCACAATCATGAGAATGTGTGGAAAAAACAACAACTGCGGTTTAATTCATTATATAATATAGACATCACAGGATTCAGGGGAGGTAGAGATTATTCTCCGCTCATTGCTTCACCTCCATCACCAAACCCCTAAGGTTATGCAGCATAGATTTTATAAGGTAATCAAAGGTAATGCACTCTTGAAACCACAGATTAGGAGGGAGAAAAAAATTGTTTGGGGGGGGGGGGCAAAAACACGAACGATGTAAAGAGCCCGTGAATCATCATTTACTAGTGCTTTGATACATTACAATGATTTTATGTTCTATGTTGTTTATTTCGGTCAAAGACCTATGCCCTTCCGTATTCTAAATTGTAATAGAAATGGCCTGTATTATAACACTTCCTCCAAACATACTTTCGACTCGTGAAATCTACTTTATCCCTATACTTTATCTATCGCTATACTTTATCTATCCGTATGCTTCATCTATCCATATATTTTATCCCTATACTTTATCTATCTCTCTACTTTATCTGTTCATCTGAAAAAAAAAAGAATTTGATTTTCTGACTATTCTTTAGCCTTCAATGTGTATGTAGCCCTTATAGCTTTCCCTTTTTCATTTTCTTTTTGTACACACAAATAGCATGCACCTAGGGAGGATTATCTTATCTTATATAATACAGACGTTACTTCAAAAAAGAAGATGATTACGTCCTAAGCGTCATGCATATTAACAAATGACTTAAATTCTGCCAAGTCACTGGTTTTCCTGGCTAGCTCAGGCAGAGGATTTAAAGGAAGGAGAACGGGGCTACTGCGTCGGGGACTCTACAAGTGAAGGACCCTTCAGCAGATATTAAAAATATCCAAATTTCGACGGGTTGAAAAATTTATTTATTTAAAAAAAAAAAAAAAATCAGAATTGTTTTCAGCATTTTCACCGACAATACTTTAAATTAGAGATTCTCTAACTACAGGGCTCAAACTCGGTGGGTAGGGGAAACAAATTTAAATGTTTTATCTTCTAATAAGAACCTTTTCAGACTATATCTTCTGCAAAAACAAAAAAATCTACTAAAAAGCATTTCAAAAAGTACTATATTTTACGTGTCTTAGCGACACACAATAGTTGACGGACTTTGAGGGTTCCAAAGGACTGTCAATGCCGGGGGTGAAAGTGGGGATAAGCACCCACTTACCAAGAAATGCTCCCATGACTTGCGTCTCTAAATGCCTCTGACAGTCAACCTGGCCTTCACGTGTGATTTTCCCGAAAATCCGGCGAAATCTGTTCTTACAAACTGACAGGAGAAAGGATGAAAGGCGGAACACTGGCGCCTCAAAACCAGTTCAGCTTCGTGTTGATGGGGCACGTCAGCCTAAATAACGCAACCCATCTAGTAGAAGGAAAACTCTGACTCCAAACCTCCACTCTGTGGCGATACTCCCCCGTGTGGGTATCGGGGCTTGGAAATGACCAAGAGAAATAAATAACCCCACTGCCTTTCCACTTTCATTTAACTAATGAATAATAGTAAACCTCCCCCCCTTTCCCTAGGTGCTTTTTGACGGAGGTCTGGATTGCACTACAAAAGACGGAGGTCCTTGTCTCACTACATTCTAATACTAGATATAAACCCATCATGAAGTGTTTTTTTTTCTGGATCTGGTGAATGTGATATCGCGAAGGGGCCTGGATCCAGGATGTGACGATTCCACAGGGCATACCCAGGGCACAGTCCACTTAAAGCTTTCTACTACAGAAAAGTTTCATTTGGAGAGCTCTATGGATGGCGGAGAGTGGACCATTGGCCAACCCCACCTTGTCCCATGGATATTCCAGTTACAGTCTTCAGACCTAGATGTTTCCTTTTATGTCAGTATTGGTGAAAATTGCCATGACCGAAAACTCCCTTATAATGCAGGGACTATATATTTTTAATAAAGCCTGAGGAAACACCCAACTACACTAAATGCCAAAGAATTTAACGAGAAATCCATACGAGCTCAGACGTCGCCTCGTAAAAGGTCTGCGCATGGCAGTTTCTTCCAGGACTGCCTGTGATAAGTCAGCTACTGGAAATAAAAAACAGACTAGCAGCAAACGCCTAAACCTTTTGCGACTCAACATCTTAGGCCTACAAAACAAGACAACAGAACTCCAACACATACTCAAGAAGCATGATAGACACATAGCGCTATTGCAAGAAACACTACTGCCCAAGAAAAAAATAAACATCACAGGCTACACACAGTGCAGATGCCTTGGCACCAAATGCCAGGGAATTATGACCCTCATAAGAAACGACACACAAGCCACAGTAAAACAAATACAGAACAACACAGACATCGACACGCAGGAAATACTTCTTTGAAGAGGAGGAACTAGGTACATCATCAAAAACTACTATTGCCCACCATCATCAACAGCAGAAATAGACATACAACTACCACACTACACAAGGACAATAATAGCTGGCGACTTTAACGCACACACACCTTCCCTAGGCTACCCACACTTCAACAAGCGTGGCAAAGAAATAGAGGATGTAACAAATGCCTCTAACCTACAACTTCTGCAAAACAAAACTTCACCTCCAACATTCCTCCACAGAGCACACAACACAACTAGCAGACCTGACCTAACTTTTATCTCTACAGACATTACCGACTCTTCTAAAATAACAGTACTTGAAGTCATAGGTAGTGACAACAGGCCTATACTCCTCAATATTGGAACGCCAGGTAGATACCAAACCATCAAAACAACTAGATGGAACTATCAAAAAGCTAACTGGGCAGCTTTTTCACAAGAAACAGACACAAGACTATCAAGCATAATGGAGACAGACGTCGACTCAACCTACACAACTATAGTCTCCAACATCTTACAAACCCTTCTGCACTGGCTAGCAGGATAGAAACAAATAACAAACCCCCAACCTATAAAAGACACTCACGACACAATAACAGAAAACCTTAAAAAGGCTGAAACCTTCAATAAATATTTTGCCAGCATTAACAAGTCAAAGCCAAGAAAACAACTGGACCAGGCCTTTAGTAATATTTTAAAGAAAGAAGAAAAAGCTCCAACAGTCAACTGTCAGATCTTTGACACTCCCTTCACTCTACATGAGCTTAAAAGCCTCAAGTCAAGAAAATCCCCTGGACCCAATAAAATAACAAATGAAATGATCCGGGGACTAGGACCACAGGCCCAAAACTGTATACTTAACTTTATCAACCATACATGGAAAACTGGAGACATACCACAGAAATGGTGAACCGCAAACATAATACCCATTTTAAGAAAAATAAACCGCCTGGAAACCCAAAAAGTTATAGACCAATATCTCTAACATCCAAGATTGGCAAAATGGCAGAAAAAATGATCAATAACCGACTTTATTGGTGGCTAGAAAGTACTTGCTCACTCCACAATGCACAAGCTGGCTTTAGGAAAGCAAGTAGAACAGAAGACCACCAGGATGGCTGCCTGGTCGTGCGGTTTGCACGCTGGACTGTCGTTCGGATTTATCGATGGTCCCGGGTTCAAACCCTGCCCGCTCCCATCCCCCGTCGTCCTGCGGGAAATTCGGACTAGGAAGTAAACTATCTTCAACTCTGAAAGAACATCCGAAACATGTAAAACAAACAAACCTCTTTCGTTTTATCCAGGACACAGTAAAAGGATTTCATGAAAACAAGCACACTACAGCAGTATTAATAGATTTGCAGCAAGCCTATGATAGAGTGTGGAGAAAAGGTCTATTTTTAAAGATGAAAAAAATGGGCATCCATGGAAAAATGTACAGCTGGATCAGGGCAGTCTTAAAAAACAGAACCATCCAAACCCGATTCGAAGGTGCCATCTCTAGTAAAAAGATTTTGGAAGAAGGACTACCACAAGGTTCAGCCCTTAGCTGCATTCTCTTTCTAATCTTCATGAATGACCTCCCGGACCTCATTTTGGTTAATAAGGCTCTTTATGCAGACGACCTTTTAATTTGGACTACAGAGAAATATCCAGTGCTGACTAGATCCAAACTAAATAGAGCCCTCACAATTATCTCCACGTATTCAAAATTATGGAAAATGGAAATAAACAAAGAAAAGTCAGTTTATTCAATCTTTAGCCACAGCAACAAAACAGCAAAAAGAAACTACATCGTAAAATAAATAAAGAAGAAACTCCAACATTTCTTGGTGTAAAACTAGACGAAAGACTGTCTCTAAAACACTTTATGGCAGATTTAAAAGAAATGGCATTACAAAGATTAAACATAATAAAACACCTAGCAGGAACATCCTGGGGAGCTGAAATGAAAACCTTAAGACAGTTATACACTGGATACGTCGGATCTGTAATTAGTCACAATCCAAAACAAAGCCTTGCGGCTAATTAGTGGAGGTATGAGAACTACTCCCATAGCAGCCTGTGAAATAGACTCTATTATTGAACCTCTTAAGTTAAGGCGTAGCAGAGCAGCTTCAGAAGCTATGGAGAGATACAGAAGTTCGGAGGACGACCATCCAACTAAATTACTAACACAGAGAAATAGGAAAAACAACCAAAAAAAGCAAAGGACTCTGATCCAACCTACTGACGAACTAGTCCAAAAACACCACCTACCCAATAACAGAGAAAAAATTACCAGATTTTCAAACATTACAACCAACCATCAAAACACATTTACTAAATAACACCTTAACAAAAGAATTAAATCCACTGGAGCTCAAAGTAGGCACGCTTGAAACAATTGAAAGTTATCAAAAAACAGCTATCCATGTTTATACAGACGAATCGGCTTTCAAAGCCACCATCAAGCCTGGTCTTGGTGCCTTCCTGGTCCTCCCTAAAAATTAACACTTTGAGATAAGCGCACCCTGTGGCGATTAATGCTCAAACTTCCAAGCCGAAATTGAGGCAATTACCTTAGCACTACAGACAGTGGAAAACAAATTATATGAAGGAGTGCAACCACCATCAGATATTGTTGTCTTTACAGACTCCCAATTTACTATGCAAGCACTTAACAGCAACACCTCAAACAGCCCAAGAGAGTTGACAACACTCTTTGAGATAATCCATCAGATGATATCAAAATTAAATATCAATATCACACTACAGTGGATCCCTGGAAACATTGGCATCATGGGAAATGAAAAGGCAGATAAGCTGTCAAAGGCAGGTTCATCTATGGAACAACCAGATAGACCTGTTAACTACCTCACCCTAAGGTCAATGTTAGTCAACAATCACAAATAGGAGTGGCTCAAATCAGGAAACACAAGCAGAGCCATGTACAAAGAAATGACTACGCCTAACAAACTGGACAGTATTAACTTCCTCCCCCGCAAAGAACAATCTACAATTTTCGAACTATGAACAGGAAACACACCACTATTGAATTACCACCTGAACAAAATAAACTCCACACAACTCCCCCTTTGCAGACACTGCGCCCACCCCTTTGAAACCGTAAACCATATCCTCTTTGAATGCCCCTCCCTAATCCACCTTAGGCAGACCCTACTTCCACTACAGCCCAACATAACCAACACCCTGTACGGCAGTGCTAAACAACTGAAGAAAACAGCACACTTTTTTTCCTTTGCACAGTCTGCAAAAGAGCTCACAGCTCAGCAGCAATAAAGCTGGCTAGAAGAAGAAGAAGAAGACGGACTTTGAACGCGACATGTAGTGAATTGTATATTACGACTTTAAGGCGATAATATCTATTAGCATCAGAGACTCCATTGTAGCTAAATCTGCATTAAACTTCACTTGCATTGTTAAGCAGAATGAAATGAAGTCTTCTTCCACTTGTAGTTTGTATCGTGTTTGTCCACCACACTCGTAGATGGTAATACACCCCGAACCAGACATTCAAATATCCAAGGCAGCTGGTTGTCTAAGCCTACTCCTGAGTAGGTCAAATTGAACATTCATAGAAGCAAAACACATCTTGACAGTGGCAACCACTTTACAAAGCTATAACACGATTCTTTACGACTATCTTGAACAGCGTTATGCTGAGAAATAATTACTGAAGTTCCACTACAAGACGTTTCATTGAACATGGCAAAACACATCGCCTTTCATCATGGTAGCTCAATGTTAAACTCGAGCAACTTTCTATTGCTCTTTCACAAAACTTATATCAAATCACTCTGTCTGTCTGGTAAAAAGTGTGTTTCAATCCATTTTATCTTTAGTAGAAAAAGTATTTCTTATTACTAAATCCATTTTATTTTAGCAGTTGATGAAAATGTATCAATTATGGGTTTTACATCTCTCTAAAGTTAAGCATCTTATGTCACCCCACTTTCCCCATCACGTTATTTAACATCCTATCTTGGATCAAGCTGAAACTTCGCACAATTATTCATTGACATAGACAAAACATGAATCAATAAAAAAAATAACCAATTAGACATGTAATTACTCGTAATTAATTATTTTGTTTAATAGCAACTGTGACTATGCATGGAAGTCATCTGCCAAAATTTAGAAAAGACTAAATGTGGCTCAACAAAACTGGCTGGGACGAATTTTGGGAGTAAGTTATACAGATCTGGTTTCAAACAATTAAATCCTATGCCGAACTGGAAGTCGAACACTTAATGAGGTTGTAACAGAGTGTCGCATGAGCTTTGCTAGACATGTTTCCGACAAAATAAACTACGCATACCAAGACTTTCGATGACATGGAGGCCAATTCGAGGTGAACACAAACAGGGACGTCCTCAAATAACTTGGTGCACACTTTCTTGAAGGACCTCAGAGCAGTGGACACCAGGTGGGAGGAGGCTTCAGACATTGCCAATGACAGATCTTTATGGAGACAGCTTGCCGCCCAATGCGCTGAACTGCGCGGGAGGACCTAAATCTAAATAAGTCTTAGAAAACTGCATAGCTTTTTTTTTTAAAGTCTTATAATATTATTTGAAAATTGATTAAAACTAAAATTAACATTTTTCAAATTATTTCTGTGAGTCTGTGACACACCGCCCTAGTCATATGTTACAGCTATGTAAATAAATGACCATCAACTCACAGATCTTCTCAACACAAAATAAACAAAAGATACACATACAAAAATAGTATGGTACACAGCTCTAGTCTTATGTTACAACTATGTAAATAAATAGCCATCAACTCACTGGCCTTCTCAACACAAAATAAAAGTTACTCTTTCAAAAATAGTAAGGCACACCTCACTAGTCATATAATATATACACTATCGTCACATTCTTGGAATCACACATTGGAGTAGAGTGAATAAAAATTAACGTCACATACCTTAGGTCAATACACGACCACTTTTGGCCATTCTGGGGTTACAGGCTTCAGGCCGACACAGCCACTTTTAGCCAGAAAAATAAAAGGGTCATGATGTACTATAAGCTTCAGGGAAACCTATGAGCCTACAAGCTTCATAGAATCCCACCTATAGACATCCGTTCGGTAAAGCTAATCTGATAATTCAATACTGGTTGAATCCATCAGAGACAAGGCTATACAAATGTCACGTTTGGAAGTACCCCAGGATGCAGAACATCAGGGTAAAACATACTGCCAGGAAATTATTTGAGGCCATATCTACTGAATAATCATAAAATACAATAATAATTAAAAATATACTTAGCCCAAAGATCTCCAGAGCAGGACACACTTCCCCCGAGTACCCCAAGACACACGACCACTAACAGAAAAAATACAATTTACAACACAGGTCAAGTGGTCAAGCTGGTAATTCAGGAGCAAGTGGCAACTAAACACGGTCTGCATGCCCTTATATAAACTTCTAAAGGGGAATCACTCCTATAATCAAAATTACTATTAAAAAAAACGTATTTCTCCCTTTGTCACAGGCGAAATGGCGCCTCATTAGATCATAATAAGCACTTACGAGAGAGGCACCTTTGTAACGCCGCCCTCCTCTAAGCTCGCCAAAGAAGATCGCCCTTGGCATGCGGTCGTCTCCCACGTGGGATAAGTGCTATTGACAGTATAAAAATCGACGTATTGTTTACAGCATTTTTTCAAATTGGCCTTCTCATGCTTTCTTATGTCTGTTTTACTTAGAGTTTGGCGCTGGCGGACTTTTTAAAAGAAAAATACGAAAAGGGGGCGGTATGGGACCAATGACAAATTAAATTGCATGACTGATACAAACTTATTAATGCAACTACTCTTAATTTTAGCTTTTTTAAAAAAATATATTTTAGGTATTTCTTGTTTTAAAATTATTTGCGTAGTAGTCTCCCTTGAATTTATTACTCATCAGGCTTACAATGGCAGCTGCAATGACTTCAAAGGCCAGCTATAATTATTTTTTTATGTCTTTCAATTTCAAAAAATGTATTTGATCAATACTTGTCGTCACAAATGAATGCGTAAGTGTGGTAACACAGGCCCCAAGATTTGCATACATGTAAAACTACTGACGATGAAGTGTTTACCTAGATAAAATTGAGCGGGGGTGAGGGAACTGGGTTCTGATTTCTGATTATTCTTTACTGTAGAACGCCACAATAATGCTTCTTTGTTAATCTTCACGATTGTGTTGAGACACTAGCTGATCGAGAACTTTGGAGTGTGTGTTTATATATATATATATATATTTGAATATGAACAGCATGTATGCTCTCCTGACACAAAGAAGATTACGCTGGCTCGGACATGTCACCCGCATGCCAGATGGTAGAATCCAGAAAGATATCTTATATGCTGAGCTTGTGGAAGGAGTCAGACCCAAGGGCCGCAAAAGACTAACATATAGAGATGTCTGCAAGCGAGACATGAGAGCCACAGGCATCAGCGAAAGTATGTGGGAAAACATAGCCAAAGACCGGAGTGCATGGAGACAGACTGTGCGTGCTGTGACAACCCTTGCTGAGAACAAAAGAATTGAAGCGGCCTTAATCAAGAGGGAAAAAAAGAAAGCTGCCCTGTCCGCTAGCCCTGAATCAGAGGCATACACATGTATGAATTGTGGCAAAGTCTGCCGATCTAGAATTGGCTTGATTAGCCACACCAGATTCTGCCCCGTCTCAAGATTAAGCCAAAACCAGTGACTCATTTTTTCCAGACAAAAGGAGCCATATATATATATATATATATATGCGTGTGTGTGTCTGAATTAAAAAAAAACAGTCATGTTGGTGGTTTCTCTCTTGACATATAGGGGGTCTGGGGGAGAGCTGTAAGCTCCCCAAGTGGGGTTCTGGGCGAAGCCTGGACGCCATGCGTTTTCTTGCATTCTTCACTGCAGAGCCGCATTCTACTGACATCTACAGCTCATTATTCATCCAATAAAAAAGGCAGGTCGAATTAAGTAAAATAAAGTAACATGGGGGCGAGGGCCGATCCTGAAGTGCGACTGACAATCGAATCACAGTAGCGTAAGTATGTTTTTATTAAGCGTATTTATCGTAATATTATATCTTGTAGTTGTTTTGGTCAGCTGAAGACATCAACTGAACGATTGCGAAACGATCAAAAATATATAATTTAATTTTCAAAAACCTTTAGAATAATGTTTTAGTTGAAAAATGTTCTAATATAAATTTATAGGCCCTAACTACATTGCAAATACAACAGATTTGTTACTTAAAAAAGATTTAGATTAAGGTTTGAGGATCACCGCCGAAATTTATTATTTGACAAATAATATTTTTAAAAAAATCTCATTTGTAAGAGTTGAATAGGCCTATTAGTAGGCCTATCTTTGCTTTGTTACAGAACTATAATTCAAAGCTCTTAGTAAAAAATTTCGGAAGTGGGAGGAGACATTAAGTGGACCAATTAGATTCTACTCTAAAGTTTTTGCATTTTTAAGATTCAAAAATATATTGTGAGTTATTGTCCCAAATTTATTTTTACAATAGAAAAATATCAGGTTGAGATGGTGTTATGAAAATTAGATACTAAATAGGTTGTCGTTTACTTTTAGCTGCTCCCGAAAAGAGAAAAGACGCTGTTAGTTTAGTGTGAAATGTCTGTCTGCCTGTTCGTCTGTCCGTCTCGTTTAGATCTCATAAACTATAAGAGATAGTGAAAATCTGACATCATAATATTTTAGTCCATTCAAAGTTCTTATGCAACGACTATTTTTTCTTTTCAAAAAGCGAAAAATCTAATTTTTTAAATCACTTATGCAAGCAGTTTTTTTTAAAATAAAAATACACCACTTTTACAACTATTCACTATTAATAATAACAACGAAGGGAGGCTCTTTAGTAGGGGAGATATCGATTTACCAAATTTTTTACACATTTATGCAAATAGTTTTAGACTATTTGTTTAAAAAATAATTTTATCAAAATTGTATTGCTACGTTTTGTATGTTCTGTTCTACTAACTCCTACATTTACCCCAAAAAATGTTAACTTTTTTTTAAGAGAAAAAATAATCTATTTAGTATGCATATCAGTTGGACATCATTTAAAACAACAATTAATAAGTAGGTTTTCATATTATCGCTTGAACTGCAGTGCTATACTATATATAAAGAACACTTAAATAAAGGAATTTTTTTTTTTGAGGATTTCAATAAGAGATTTATCCTTTACAGACAATTAGATCAATTAGATATTCATTATAAGACATCAGTTAGGCCAGGTTTGCATTTAACTCCACATTTACTTTCACTTATCCTTTGGTCTGCTGGACCGCTGGGGCACCACACAAGAAATGTCAACCTTCTTTTTCCATTCTTCTCTGTTATTTGTCTTTGATAGAATTTAATTCTGATGTCCTTTCTGAAAATGTTGATACCTGCCTTTTTACCTGCCAGGGCGCACCACTTTGGGGGCCGATTGTTTCCACACAAACTGTCTTTGTAACCTTGCTTTTGCATGTGCTTGTAACTTGTCCGTAAGAATGTGTTTAAAAAATGTGTGTTGCTAATCATTCAGTGAATTAAAGCCATGCTAAGCGGACTTGTTTAGTCATTCAGTGTATTAAAGCCATACTAGGCGAACATGGTTTTCAACTCTATTATTTTTATTATGTTCATGACGGAAAAAAGCGACTAGGAAAAGACTATTTGGGTTCAAAACTATACTCAATTGTTACGCTCGTATGAATTTTAAATTTTCCAAAACAAAGTATTTCTTAAAATAATTATGATAAATCAAGGGCAATTATTTAAACTCTGTCGCCACATATTTGACTATTCTGTTTTAAAACGTCGTTTTCGTCTGGAAAGGGTATGACCGGTAAAGTGAAAACGATTCATCCTCGCTCCTTTTTATAATTTCTGCTAATGATTGCATTAGGCATTAAAGAATTGGAGATGGGGCGACTCGATAGAAGAATTTAATTTATAGCATATAAAAATAATTTTAGTGACATTTTTTTAATACTTTTGTAATAGTTTAACTAAAATACAAAAAAAAAAAAGTATGATTTGTCCGATGGGCGGAGGGACACGTAGCGCCCATCCAACCTGGTACTACTATTTTTTCATTTTATATTTACTAACAATAACATTTGAGATTAAAGTCTGATGCGAGATAATATACAAATGGGTTCAAATATTAATGTGTAGTTTATATTATATAGATATTCAACTAATTTTGTTCACAAACTCTGATTTCTCCATAAAAATAGGCCCGCCCCCACCACTCAGAGGGCTAGAGCGGGGAGGGCAGCAGATGCAATCGCCTCCCCCACCCACACACACACCGAATTGGCCGAAGCAAAAAAATATAAAAATTATATAGTAATTCAACTAATTTTGTTCACAAACTATGATTTCTCTAAAAAAAAAGTAGGACCGCTCCCCCCCCCCCCCCGTCTTTTCCGCTCTAAATGGTTTAGATGCCAAGGACAGTAGAGGTTTTCGCCCACCCCCCTTTCCCGCTCTAAATGGTTTAGGTGCCAAGGACAGTAGAGGTTTTCGCCCACCCCCCTTTCCCGCTCTAAATGGTTTAGGTGCCAAGGACAGTAGAGGTTTTCGCCCCCCTTCCCGCTCTAAATGGTTTAGGTGCGAAGGGCAGTAGAGGTTTTCGCCCCCCTTCCCGCTCTAAATGGTTTACGTGCGAAGGACAGTAGATGTTTTCGCCCCCCCTGTTCCAACACCACCCAATCGGCCAACAGGGGAGAGACATATTATACAGATAGTTACAATACCAATAACAAGTTTCAATCATATAGATATTTAATTGATTCTGTTAGCAAGTTGTGACAATCACTACCGCATATAACAGCGTCCCCCCCCCCTCGAAAGTTAATATGGTGAAAGATCGATGCCGTCGCTCCCTCCTCACCCCCACAAAATCGGCAAACACACTAGAGGGGGGGGGGCGAAATGATCTAAAAATAGGTTGAAATATAAATAATTAATATATATTATTAACATAACATAAGTAATAAATTCTTATAAAATTGTTTGATTTCTTTACTAAAATTCGTCCGTACTCCTTACGGGGAGGGGGGTCGCACCTAGATCCACCAGTGTGTGGAGAAATGTTATGGAACCGCCTCTAGGGCTGTGGCCACCGTCCGTTTGAAATATTAAAGAAATCCTCATTTCTAATATTTTAATCCTACTTACGTTGAGGTTGATATATCTATTGCTTGTCTGCATCTCATGTTATGTAAAGTATTTATTATTGTATAAAGTTTTAGATCTAAGAAGATTATAAAATCATCATAGTTCTCGTAATCAAACCTACGTTTTCTTGTTCTATTTTTTATAACGGTAATTCAGTATTGTGTTTTATCGAGATCTAACAATTATATATGGCTCCTTTTGTCTCGAAAGGCAATGGATGCGCCCAAATGAGTCACTGGTTTTGGCTTTATCTTGAGACGGGGCAGAATCTGGTGTGGCTAATCAAGCCAATTCTAGATCGGCAGACTTTGCCACAATTCATACATGTGTATGCCTCTGATTCAGGGCTAGCGAACAGTGCAGCTTTCTTTTTTTCCCTCTTGATTAAGGCCGCTTCAATTCTTTTGTTCTCAGCAAGGGTTGTCACAGCACGCACAGTCTGTCTCCATGCACTCCGGTCTTTGGCTATGTTTTCCCACATACTTTCGCTGATGCCTGTGGCTCTCATGTCTCGCTTGCAGACATCTCTATATGTTAGTCTTTTGCGGCCCTTGGGTCTGACTCCTTCCACAAGCTCAGCATATAAGATATCTTTCTGGATTCTACCATCTGGCATGCGGGTGACATGTCCGAGCCAGCGTAATCTTCTTTGTGTCAGGAGAGCATACATGCTGTTCATATTGGCCGATCTCAAAACTTCCTGATTAGAGACATGGTCCTTCCAAGAGATGCCCATTATGCGTCTCAGGCAGCGCAAGTGGAAACTATTCAATCTGTGCTCTTGGTACATGTATGTTGATTAGTTTTCACTGCCATAAAGGAGAGTGCTCACAACACAGGCGTTGTAGACTAGGATTTTGTTCACTGTGGTCAATTTACCATTTTCCCAGACGCGCTTGGAGAGTTTTGCCAATGCTTTGGTAGCTTTTCCTATCCTTTTTGTCAGCTCGATGTCTAAGTCTAGGTTACTGACAATTGTTGAACCCAAGTATGTAAATTCCTGCACCACTGAAAGGGTGTGGTTCCCAATTTGTAATATATGTATTTCTGCGACGTCTTGTGCCAAGATTTCGGTCTTGGAGAGACTTATAGTAAGGCTAAACTCTTGACAAGCAGCTGCTAAGGCGTTCACTAGCTTCTGTAGACCTCCTTGTGAATGAGATACGAGTGCTGCGTCATCAGCAAACAGCAGCTCCCTTATCAAGATACGACGCCTTTTCGTTTTTGCTTTAAGACGTGCCAGGTTAAAAAGCCTTCCATCGGATCTGCTATGGATAAATATTCGTCTTCCAGGGATTTAAAAGCACTGGTTAGTACGACTGAGAAGAAGATGCCAAATAGTGTAGGGGCCAGTACACATCCTTGTTTTACACCGCTCTTAATGGAGAATGGCCTGTAGGAAGAACTTTCAAACTGAACAGTGCTCTGCATATTCTCGTGAAAAGCTGACACTAGTTTTCTTAACTTATTTTAGCAGCCGATTCTCTCTAGTACAGCAAACAGACCGCTTCTGCTAACAAGGTCAAAGGCCTTGGTCAAATCAATAAATGCTATGAAGAGGGGCTGCTTTTGTTCTCTGCTCTTCTCCTGTAGCTGCCGCAGAGAGAAAATCATATCTGTTGTAGATCTACCTGCCCTAAAGCCACACTGCGACTCTGGATAAACACGATCTGCCAGGATCTGTAATCGCTTTGGTAATACTCTAGCAAAAGCCTTTCCGACTATGGTAAGCATGTGAGATGCCTCTGTAATTGTTACGATCAGAGCGGTCGCCTTTATTTTTCTAAATTGTAACTATGTTGGAGTCTTTCAATTCCTGGGGGACCATTTCTTGTTCCCAGAACAAGCTTAGCAGTTCAAGGAGTGGTTTAATTAGGGCATGTTTTCCAGCCTGAATGACTTCAGCAGAAATGCCATTTCCTCCGGTTGTTTTCCCATGTGCAAGCATGTCAATAGCTATGCTCAGCTCCTTTACTGAGGGCGTTTCGTCTAATTCCGTCAAAACTGGAAATTAGGGAAGTTGGAAACAGTATTTGGTGAGATGGCGTTTTTAATCTGGTAGAGTTCTGCATAGTGTTCTACACATCGTTCCATTTGCAGCTCACGATCGCTGATGATTGAGCCATCTTTTGACTTGAGCGGAGCACACTTTTTGGTGTAAGGTCCAAAGGGTTTTCTCATGCCCTCATATAGTTCTCTTATGTTACCACAGTCGGCACAAGATTGTATATCTTCGCATAGCTCCTGCCAGTATTTGTTAGCACACTGTCTCGCTACTCTTTGGGCATTGTTACGTGCAGCTCTGAGCCTTTTTAAGTTGCTTAAGGTGGGATCCTTCTTGTAGATTAGCATGGCTGCTCTCTTGTTCGTAGTGGCAGTTTCCATTTCTGGTAGATTAGCTTCAAACCAGTCTTCGCTTTTCTTGGTTTTGTGAGACACAGTGCTATGGTTTTGTTTTGAAGTATGTGTTGGTAATGCAGAGCTTATGGTATGTGCAGAATTCAAGCAGTCTTTGTCCGTTCTCATTCATCTTTCCGATTCCAAAAAGCCCAAGGCAGTCTGGCCAGGTAGTGTGATCTGATCCTACGCTGGCATTGAAGTCACCTAGAAGGATCACATGTTCTTTTTGAGGAATGTTTGTAATGGCTTCTTTGAGGTCTTCATAGAACTTGTGTTTGTCCTCCTGAAGCGAGCATAGTGTGGAGGCATAGGCACTAATTAGAGTGACTTTTCCAGATGCTATCATCATATTTATGCTTAGTAGCCGTTCCGAGCCACCAACTGGAGGGACTATCATGGGAAGAAGACTGTTCTTGACAGCAAAGCACACACCATGTATTCGAGTCTCATCCTGTGCTTTCCCTTTCCAAAAGAAAGTGTAGTCAGTCTCGCGGAGCATGCCGTTTTCGGCCAGTCGGGTTTCTTGCAGGGCTGCAATGTCAATATGTAGCCTATTTAGCTCGTTGTTTATAACTGCCGTCTTCCTTGCGTCGTCGATCTGCCTAAGATCATCAGTGAGACCAGAACACATTGTCCTGACATTCCAAGTTGCCAAGGATTTTCTTTTTCAGTTTAATTTTTCTTGTTTTTGTTGCTTGGTGCAAGTTTCCAGCCTACTTGTCGTTTTAAACGACAATTCAGTATTGTGTTTATTGAGGTCTAACAATTACGAAGCCAAAAATTAACAAATTTACAAAGACAGTTTGTGTGGAAACACAAACTCAAAATAGGCCTCCGAAGTGGTCCACCCAGGCAGACAAATGACAGTGAAGAATGGATAAAGCAGATTGGTGCCCCAGCGGTCCAGCAGACCAAGGGATAGGTGAAAGTGAAAGTGAAGTTAAATGTGAACTTGGCCTAACTGATGTCTTATAATGAATATCTAATCGATCTAATGTTTTGTAAAAAAAAAATTCCTTTAGTTTAGTGCTCTATAGATGTATTGTAGTGCCGCAGTTCACGCGATAATATGAAAACCTACGTATTAATTGTTGGTGTAAATTATGTCCAACTTATATACATACTAAATAGATTTTTTTCTCTTAAAAAAAAGTAAACATTACTTATGGGTAAATGTAGTAGTTAGTAGGACAGAACATACATAACGTAGCAATACAAATGTAAAAAAAAAATTAACAAAACCATTTGCATAAAGTGTTAAAAATATGGTAAATAGACATCTCCCCTACTAAAGAGCCTCTCATCTTTGTTACTATTAATAGTGAATAGTTGTAGAAGTGGTGTATTTTTATGAAAAAACTGCTTTCATAAGTGATTTTAAAAATTAGATTTTTTGCTTTCAGAAAAGAAAAAAGTAGCCGTTGCATCAGAACTTTGAATTGACTTAAATTTTATGATGTCAAATTTTAATTATATTTCCTAGTTTACGAAATCTATACAGGACGGACGGACGGGGGCGCCGCTAAAAATAAAATAACGTCATCTAGATTTATATGCTTTTGAATGTTGGTCACTACCAATTAATGCTATGTACTGTCAAAATAAAAATGTTAACAATAACTTTATAGTTATATCACAAGGTCTTTGGGCAAAGACTTTTCTTCTGGGAACAGAACCAGGAAAGAAGAAAAGGCAAACAGAGAACACGACGGGAAGACAACAAAAAAGAATGGGCGAGTCTGTGTTAAATAGAGGAGTGTAGAAAAACGGTCGACATAACATGTGTGGTACCTCAATGATTCAACAGAAAAGTAAAGGTGAACTAAGGTAAAAGGCTTAGCTTGTTCAGGTTGAGCCTTTTGACAACTAAACTTCAAATCTGTAGGACGGTTGGGGCACCATGCACGATTTGTCGACCGTCTTTCTTCATTCCTCTCTGTATTTCGCCGTGGACAGAACCTCCCTCAACGAAGGCCCGTCCACACTTCCATGGCGACCTTTCACTGCCCTCTCCGTCTGCCTCCTCTAGACCATTCCCAAAGGAAAGCTTTCACGAACTCCGAATACCCTGTAACACGGCTACAGAGTTCTAGTCTTCGTTCTTCCACAATTGCTAGCAGGCCATTTTGGGGTCCAATCACTGCAGTAACCCCGCGTCCAATCTCGTCCCCGATTTGTTTTTTTTTAAGTTGGCCCCTAAATTTATCCACCTGGTTGCAATGCACACACTGCACAATAAGTTCCGGCTTCCTTTGATTTTGTTAATGTATATCTATCGTTCGTTATTGAATGGTTAAGGACAAAGGCAACTCGCTATAGATTTTCTGATAAGGTGAAGGGCTCCTTGGTAAAATCAATTTCGCTTTTTGTCCTAGAGTTTTCCTATTACGCCTCACCTCTTCACTATTAAGATAAGTTTTACCTGGCCTCACAGTGCGGTACAAGTCTTGCAGCACAATCAGCGAGAAAAATCAATCAGTTTCTGAAACTGTCTCTGCACCAGAGGGAAGTCGAAGAGGTGTTGTCCTATGTTTTTCAGTGGAACTTACCACAAAATTAATTGTCGGTGACAACACTTGAATCGATTTTTAAAAATTGACAAATTAGTTAATAAACTAGTCGTAATGAGTGAATTTTGTTTTAAATAGAAAATAAAATGTACAATACTATGTTAGATAAACCTTAACAATATACCATCAAAATAGTTCTATTTTTAGAAGTACTTAAATAGCCCAGTGGCAAGTACGTCAGCCTTTCATAGTGAAGGCTCGAGTTCTAATTTAGGCTTGAGCAACTTTTAAAAAAATTTCTTTTGAAAATGCCAGCACGGTAACCCTTTTCCAGATAGCCTTCTCCTAATGGGTCCACAGAAGTGATAGTACAATTGAGAACTGAGCATTTTATAAGCATAAAAGTTGGACTATATTTCCAATCGCAAACATTTGAGTCCAAGTAATTTATGCAATTCAATCAATACAAGCTTTTTTTAAAAAATTGATTTTTTTATATTTATTTTATAACAACTCTTCTTATCTTCTTATCTTATATTATATTATACAGACGTTACTTCAAAAAACAAAGATGATGACGTCCTACATTTAGTCATGCATATTAACCAATGACTTAAATTCTGCCAAGTCACTGGTTTTCCTGGCTAGCTCAGGCAACCCATTCTATGCGCCAATAGCACTAGGAAAGAAGAAGTATTTGTACAAATTTCTCCTAGCATATGGGACGAGGAATGCACCTTTATCTTTGTTTTTCAGAGTATTTTATTAAATTTTGTTTTTGTATTTGAAGATTATGGTTCAGTGTTTTATGTATAATTGCTACTTTACTTTTGAGTCTTCTGTCCTGAAGGCTTTCTAAATTTAGTGATTTTACTATAGGTGTTACTCGAGTCAAATGTGAATATTCATTTGTTATGAATCTCACTGCTCTATTTTGTGTCTGTTCCAGTTTCTTAATGTTTTCTTGATCTGAGTGGTCCCAAACGGAGGATGCATATTCTATTATTGGCCTAACTAAGGTTAAATAACATTTTAGTTTAATGTTCTTATTTGATTTATAGAAATTTCTTTTAATAAAACCTAATGCTTTATTTGATTTTAATGCTTTATTGGATTCCATGAGAGTTTTTTTTATTTATTATAACACCTAGGTATTTTGCGTGTTACTGGTTTGCCATGAATAAGATAAGGGAAATTAATTAGTTTTAGTTTTTTGTTACTCTTAACTGACAATTTTTTGGGTGGAAAGACATTCTACAATTTGATTCCCATTTCTGTAATTCATCTTATTCTCTTTGTAAAATATCTGTTTCTTGTGTTGTTTGTATTGTTCTATATATTATGCAATCGACTGCAAAAATCTGACTTTTGTTCCTGAAGTAATGCAATTTGTTAAACCATTTATGTAAATTAAAAATAGTAGTGGACCCAAGACTGTTTCTTGAGGTACACCTGAGTTTACTGTTATCGGTGTTGATTTAGAGCCATTTATTATTTACAGTTTGTTCTCTCCCAATCAGAAAATCTTTAATCTACTAATGCAGTGTACCATTAATGCCAAAATATTTTTTAAGCAAACTATGGGGATGAACTTTGTCAAAAGCCTTAGAAAAATCTAGTAAGATAGCATCTATTTGTTCACTATTATCTAAACCTTTAGAAAAATCATCAGTCATATTTGTTGTGTTTCACATGATCTATATTTCCTAAAGCCATGTTGGTATGGTGTGAGGACATTTTGTTTGTCTAAGCAGTTAATGATGTTGCTACATATTATGTGTTCTAGGATTTTACATGTGATGCTGGTAAGTGATACTGGTCTGTAGTTTCCTGGGTCAGATTTTTCTCCTTTTTTTTAAATAGGGGGCAACATTAGCTTCTTTCCAGTCCTTTGGTACTCTGTTCTGGTTAAGCAAAGCCTGAAAGAGTATTTTGAACAACACTGGGGCTAGTTCAGTGCTTAGTTCTTTGAGTAATCTAGCTGGAATACCATTAGGTCCAGACGCTTTATTTGGTTTGGTGTTATCTAATAGTTTTTAGATTCCATTTTCTTGTACTACTATATCTTCTATGTTGTCTACTTTGGTTTAAATTAAGTAATATGTCTTGTCTCCTAGGGCTGAGAATGCTGATGCAAAGTATTTTGTTCAGGATGTTTGCTTTAGTTTCATTATCATTATGTATTATGTTATGTTCATCTTTTAATGGCGCTATGCCTGTTGTTTTTCATTTTCTTAGACTTAATGAATGACCATAGGTTTTTGTTGTTATCTTTACATATTACATTGTTTATGTATTCACTCTGCAGCTGTCTGCTTACTTTTTGGGTTTCTGCCTTAGTTTCTTTAAATTTTCTATATAGGTTTTTCTTCTGTTTACAAAGCTTCTTTAGTCTATTATTAAACCAGCATTTTTTATTTTGTTTCATGTGTATTTAGTTGGCATATGATTTTCTATAATGCTTTTAAGATGGTTTTTAATGAAATTCCAGAGATTATCGACTGGTTGGTTAATGTCTTTTTCTAATAAGAATCTATGGTTAGTGTTTTCCAATGTATATCAGGTAGTCTATTTGTTGAATATAACATTTCGACATGACTCCAGTTCACTTATATGTAGATTAGATAGATAAGAGAAGTACATAGATAATGCTTCAATTTTTTTTGTGGGAGAATGATCAGTGTGTAGTTATAACAAAGAAGTAAGGTAGCCCTTTGACTATTAACAGGTGGCCAAAAGGTTAGCTTATGTAGTATGTTGGTCTTATTCGTTTTCTAAGATGTTTTCTAGCCTAGAAAATACGAAAAACATGCATATATTCGTATTTTCTATACAGTCATATAGCCCTGCAGCAGTAAATCTTTGTTTTTTAGTCTTCTAGCGTAGGTTGGGCTTATTATTACTTTAAAAAGGTACTTAATTCTCATTTTATGTGGAGATCTGGTTTATGGTATTCAGAATAGCGAAAAAAGAGCGAAAACATTCCCGACAAATAGCGCAAGACAAAATAGCGTGGACTTATTTATGATGTGTATAAAAGTATCGGATTATTTGTAACTTAATGTCTTAGGCAGCATTTTCGTTGATGTCTCCATCTTTTCAATATTAATAGATCTGAAAGTATTTGCAGAGAACGTGAGTACTTTAAATTTTATCTCATTCCTTTTTTTCACCAATGTTTAAAATTCATAACTTGTTAAAAATAGAATTTCGAAATGTGGTGACCCCGTTCAAGGGTTAGAAGTTAATCTCTCACTTCCTCAGAGAACAGGAGAACATGCAATGCTAGAGAACGAAGTAAAGCTGCATGCAAAACAAAGTTCCACCAACTTGACGACATCTTGCAGCTTTATTGCTAATGTACGGTAACAAGAAAGTGATGGACTTTCTACGTGACATTTCCAAAAATTTAACTTTGTGAAAGTTTGTGTGTGCGTATAAATATGACAAGTATCTTTGCCTGTTTTCAAAGTACACTTTGGGAATGTAAATAAGTGATATATTTTGAAATTATTCATTTTAGCTTATTATAATTTTTGTTAACTGTTAACATATTTATGTTTTAAAGATACCAAAAGTGTTTCCTGCAAAATGACTGAAAAATAATGATAACATTAAAACAAAGAAATATATTGTCGCTATTTCTATTTTACGGTATCCAAAGTATTTCTTTCAAAATGACTAAAATATATTTTTCTGCTCTTTTTGTTCGTGCTATTTTGTTCGTGTCACGAGTCGAGTCTGTGACCTATTTCGACCAGTTTCTAGAAGCTCAAGTTCAACCAGTGCAAGTGTCCAGCGTAAACAAGTTAATTTTAGATATCCAATCGAAGAAAGAGGTTAAGGGAAAAAAATAGCACACGTCAGCTTCTAGAAGGTCAAAGTTACTAAAATAATTATCGGACAAGGTTCCAGGATTCTGGAACGTACGAGCAAAGAAAGTATAAATTAATGGAAAGTCAGTCAGACGGGGTCCTCGCATAGTAGTAGTTCTTGTAGAGCGTTGGTTCTCGCTCAGTAATAAGTTATATGGTATTAGCGGGTCCATTAAGTAAAGTTTTAGTAGTTGAAGTTGAAGTTATACTAAGTGAAGTTTCATGTATCATTTAAGTTTTATTTATGATGTATCAAGTCAAGTTGTTATTGAATTAAGAAGTTAATTTGATGTGAAAGTTGAAGAAGTTATTAAAGAAGTTAGAAGAAAATACAGAGAGAGATGTTTCTTTCTTCATTTCATTGAATTGTCAAGTTTGATAATATAATCCCCGGCAAGTGTGCACGTCACATATATTGGCACCACGAAAAAAGGCATCTACAAATAAAGACACAGACGAAGACAAGTATCACATACTGCATTTACAAAGAATAAAGTCGGCACATTCTATCAAGGTCTACGAATTTTTATAAAGCATCTAACGAGTGATTTATAGCCTCTCTGAACGACAAAGCCTCAAATAAAGCCTTACAAAAAAGCCTCTTGCAGAATACTTCAACAAGACGGCAATCTTTGAAACGAAACGGGAAAGATCATCTGTTTTAAGGTCAGTACCTTACATTTTCCATTCACTAAGCTGTGAAAGCTATATTTACTTAGCTGTGAAAGCTACATTTACTAACCTGTGAAAGCTACATATACTAAGCTGTGTAAGCTATTTTACTAAAGCTGTGAAAGCTATATCTATCAAGCTGTGAAGGCAACGTTACTAAAGCTAGTGTACACTAGTTTGTTTACAAACACTGGCCACTTACATTCCTCAAGAGGAGACACCGATCGATATTTAACTAGGTCAGCTCTCTTTCACTTTTTACCTGTTGGCTGGCTAGATTCTACTTAATGAGAGTGTCGGCAGAACATTTAAACACCTACATTTCTGCTATTGTTAATTTCATACTATGGCGTCTCAAGCAGACTTATTTAAAGTATATTTAAAATTAGCCAAGGACAGTGGTATTCCACAAGAACATCAGTGGGAATGGTGGGAAAAACAAATTAAAGAAGACGAGAAGTAACGTAAAGAAGAAAGAGAGGAAGAAGAAAGAAAACGTAAAGAAGAAAGAAAGGCAGAAGAAAGAAAATTTGAAAGAGAAGAAAAAAGAAGACAAGAAGAAAGAGAAGCAGAAGAAAGGAAACGTAAAGAGGACAGAGAGGCAGAAGAAAAAAGATTAGAAGTGGAAAAATTTAGACTTCAACTTCAGGAAGAGGAGTTAAAATTTAAAAAAGAAAAAACAGAGGTTCAATCGACCTTACCTACTAGCAATGCTTTTGACAAGTATAAAACTTTATCTAAAATATTACCCTTTCAAGAAAATAAATAATATAGATTCGTATTTGATGCGGTTTGAGGAGTTAGCGAAAGCATCAGGCTTACCAGAAGAACAATATGCACACCATCTCTTGATTTTATTACAGGGTAAAGCATTAGATGTATGTGCACAAATACCATCTCATGAACAGCGTACTTATGAAGAAATAAAAGAAGCTTTACTAAGACAGTTTGGAGCTACGCAAAATGCTTATCGCAAGAATTTTTTTTTCGAAAGACCAAGGCAGGAAGATGATCCACAGTTGTTTGTCTCTGATATGGTAATGTGTTTTGATAGGTGGATATCTTTAGCTAATATTGATAGAACGTATGAAGCATTAAGAGACCACATATTAATTGATACCATTACTCACGCATATGCAGAAGATATTCGATCCTTCATAATTGAGAGAAATCCTAAAGATCTACAGACCCTGACAACAATAATACGTTAATATAAAATTGCTTATCCAAGTAAGCAAATCAGATTAGCAACCGAAGACAACTTTATTTGCTTTTCAAGAGACAACAGAGCATTGCCATCTTTTCAGACCGACAAAACTTTAATATGTTATAAATGCAATACTAAAGGTCATTTCGCCTCCCAGTGTAGAGTGAAGGTTATAGAGTGCAGTTTTTGTCACATGAAAGGACATTTAGCAAAGGATTGCAGAAAGAAACATAATAGTATCAGTGACAGATCTAGTGACCAGGCATATTCGCAAAACAGATCATTAAATGTTAAGAATTCAACATATGGAAATAAGAAACGGATTTTTACAAAAAATTCGAAGGCACATCACTCAACAATGACTGTTATCACCAAATCACAAGGACTTCAGTTTTATCCTGGATTAGTCGGTTCTCAAAGAGTACAGGTGTTCCGAGACACAGGTAGCACTTCAGTTGTTATACGTGCAAATTTTGTGAGATCAAATCAATATACAGGCAATGAAATCGAAGCCACTGCTTTCAACGGTACTGTAAGTAAATTACCAGAAGCTTTGATACATATTACGACTCTATTTTTCAGTGGACATGTAGAAGCTTTAGTAGCTCAAAATCTACCTGTTGATCTCATAGTTGGTAATATACAGGGAGTGCGTGACTGTACTACACAAGATCTTATTGAATGGAACAATACAATAAAAATGAGTCAAGAATGCAATGTAGTAGTCACAAGGTCAATGCAAAAAGAAAAGGAAAGACTTGAAACTAAACATATTGAACACAAGTATTCTGATAAAGTTGTTCAAGAAAATGAAAATGATAAGAAGGCAAACCATTCCCATATACAGACAAATGAAATTGAACAATTTCATAGTGAAGAATTCAATGTTGACCAAAAAAGAAAAATGATGAAACATTATTTAAAATGTTCAAAAAGGCTCAATCGAACATCAATCAGCAAGAAAATAATGATCCTTATTTCAAAGAAGGAATACTTATGAAGAAAAGTCAATACAAAAATAAAACTGTTGAGCAAATTGTAGTTCCAAAAGTATACAGAAAGACCATTATTAATACAACCCACGATGTACCGTTTGCTGGACATATGGGAGTTACCAAGACCAAGAAAAGAATACTTCAAGATTTTTACTGGCCAGGTGTCACTAAAGATGTAAAGAAGCACATTAGTACCTGTCATATTTGTCAAATGAAAAGTCCAAAAGGTAACAACTCATCTCAATCTCATCTCAATCGTTACTCTTTTACTGAAAAATTTCGTATGAATTCAAAATTTTCCAAAGCTTAGTCTTTCTTTAAAAAATTATGATAAATTCGTGTGAAATTACATAAACTTTGTCGCCATATTTGACTATTCTGTTTTAAAACATTATGTTTTCGTCTGGAAAGGGGAGGGGCAGTAGATTAATCCTCGCTCCTTTTTTTATCATTTTTGCTAATGATTGCAATTGGCATTAACGAATTAGTAAATATTATTAAAATAAGTACTATATTCGTATACAAATTGTGTGAATTCTATACTAAAATTCGTCCGCCCCCCGCCCCCATTTGGAGGGGGGGTCGACGAGTGGGGTGGACGATCGTCCCTACCGCCTTCCTGGATCCGTCAGTATGTGGACGGGACTGTCTCTCTAAAATAGGGCTGCACAGCCACATGAAAAAGTGTTCGAGAGGAACCATATTCGCTCTACGACTGAAGGAGGCCAATATATATTAATCTATAGATTCACTGTTGCAAAAATGAACTCAAATATAGCATTTCCTGTCTAATGTGTTATACATTATTGGGTTGGTTGGTCCCAGGATTTCACCGCTACGGTTTTTACGCCATTAGGGATAGAGAAGATTTTTGAGGATAATACTATGAACAGGACGATGAGTTTTGTAAGCGATGGAGGTGAGAGCGATGAGAAAAGTCTTGTTATAACCCTGCAAGTGTTATTTCTGAATTGTAAACAATTCCATTAGATTGACAGCTATGTGTTTTGTAACCATAGGCCTGGCTTTTGAGTTGGTTAAACAAGTCTCCCCACATTGCAATATTTTTAGAATAGGCTAAAAAGCATTTTCGTACAAGAACACTTGCAAGGTTTCATGTTTAGGTCTGCTGGAAAGTTTGTTAATGAGGGACCTTTTTAGACATAGATTTATAATTTTACTGCAATTTTTTTTTTGGCAAAGCATTCCAGCAATATTTGCTTTCTAAACTTTTTTATTGCTCTTTGTTTGTGCTTTTTTTTCTATTCTGATGCATATTGACAAAAAGTATTTGGTCACATTGTTACTCTGCTTAACATAATAATTGTGCAAGTTTGAAGGACATCTCATGTGATAATTCAACCATACCAATAACTTCTCCATCTATAAGACTAGGAGCGTTGTGATGTGTCCCTTTGTAGATTCACATATATATTTACACCAACGTGAATTTATATCCTTATAAGAAATATAGGCTTGTAACTTATTAATCGCTTAGTGTATAGGCTCCATAAAAGGGATGAAGTCTATTAGAAGCACTGTATTCAGATGTATTCTATTATATTATTTCGAAAAATGCATTAAATTAGGAGCCTTAATACACCCAAGAATTTGCAAATAATGACGCTTTGAATGTTCCTAGAATATTATACAATCTTTTTACAATTTAATACGAGCCTTAGTATGATCCATCTGGCCCTACCGACGCAATATTGTACGGACCCTTTTGTGTGAAAACCCTCAATAAAGGTAAAATTTATATGTTTTAATCGAGATTCTTGTAGTACGATTAAATTCATATACTATTCATTTAGATTGAAACTTCCTTTTTTGAAGTAATAATACGTGTGTTTAAATTGCCAGAGAGAATAAAATTGTGTGCTGAACAACTGGCTGAATCTGCTATAGATATTCTCTACATTTGATTAATCAAGTATGAAGTCTCTACTGTGTGTAAGTCGTCCACAAAAATACGCCCACCTGTTCCAGAGGTTGCCAAACCGGTGAATAAGAACGTCTATGTTCCTTTATATAACTTCAATGGCACAAGCTTAGTAAAACCCCCATGAGCTATATGTAATGAACAATCGACATACAAAGTTAGACGCATTACAATTTGCTTACCAAAAAAATAACTAATGATATCGTATATCGTGTGTACATATATATATATTTATCATGGGCGTAGCCAGGGGGGTTCGTAGGGCTCAACCCCCCTTCGCTGAAAATAGGCAGGGATGTGGAATTCTGTGACTAATTTTTAGCGGACCTGTAAAGGGAAAAGCCGCTATTAGGTTAGTGTAAAATGTCCGTCTGTCCGCCTGTCACACTCAGATCTCGAAAACTAGAAGAGATATGAACAATATTATTTCACAAGGCGATGCGGCTTGAAAAGTTTAGTTGCAAGGGCTACTTTGACAAAATGCATGACGCGTATGACCTAATCATCATCTTTTTTCTTTTTAGTAACGTCTGTATTATATAAGATAAGAAGAAGAATATATTCTTCTCACACGATACATATTAAAGTTCTGCATTGTGTGTAAATGATACTCTAATATGAAAGGTCTTTTCTTCTGTAAAATATGTAGTCAAATCGCACTACAGACTGTGATTTACTATGTGTTAAATCAAATCAATATATGTCCAGTTTTTATACACCAATTCTAAAACAATTACGTATAACGGATAAAACTCTCTCTTCTAATAAATAAAACCAATCATGTCCCCATTTACAAAAATTAGTTGTTCCGATTTTTTTATATATATAAATATATACATATATAAATATTTTAAATATTTTACCTCTATTTATGTAAAATCGCACTTTTCTCTTACGCTGCATTTAATTTGCTAGCTAAAACGTTAGAAAATCTAATTATGGATAATATGGATAATATTATGTTTCGCATTTTAAGGAAAACAACTTCCTAAAACCAAAGTATGCTTTGAAAATCTCTCCACAAGGCTATGGTACATCTAATTTTCATATGAGATCATCCCACAAATTTAATAAACGGTATTTGATTAATCTGGAATTCTTATTTTCTCTCACTAAAAATAAATAAACATCTATTAAAGAAACTTAAAACTTTTGCAATGTTTCGTAAGGGAAATTAAATTTTAATAATATTTTCAATAGCTTTTAATCTTTTTTTTATATTAACATGACGGACAGACGGACTGACTGACAAAACAAACAAACAAAAAATGCGTCTATAATATATGCATATTTAGTCTAACTAGCTCATTGCGTATTATGTAGTTTATTCTTTAAATGAAATACTACAAGAACTTACTCGGTGCACCAATGTCTTTGAACACTCGACAAGCTGCTCGTAAAGATGACATTTTATAATCTAACTAGGCCGTCTGTCGTATTGATTTTTTCCCTTGACGTCACATGGAATAAATTCTTCAAATCAAATGATTAAAAAACTCGGTGTCATAATGTTTATTAAACCTCGTAACCTGTCTCGTAATTTATAAAGATTTAGATCTAATCTAGATTTTTTTAAAGCTAGATTTTTAAAACTATATTTAGATTTATATTCTAAATAAAATCATTGTAGATTTTAGATCTAGAATTTCTTAGTCTAGTTTAGAATGTTTGTTGTTTTACATGTTTTGGATGTTCCTACAGAGTTGAAGTCCAAACCTCCAGCAGGACGATGGGGATTTGAACATGGGACCGTTGATAACTCCAAACGACAGTCTAACCCCCAAACCAAATAACCAGGCAGCCATGATTTAGACTAAATAAAGATCTATAATTTTAATTTCTACACTTCTAGAAGTGTAGATTTTTATTTCCAAATGTCTAGATCAATATTGCAATGTTATAAAATACTAAAACTAATCTACTATTTAAAAATTTAATATTGCGATTAGTCTATTAATCTAGTGTGTGTTTTTTTTACACAAATCTTATCTAAATTACATCTACATTATCCCAAATATATATTTTATATCTAGATCTAGTACACAAAGATATTGGGAGTGCTAAATAAGAAGTTTGATATAGATAGATCTACATCCTTATTCTTGTTCCATTTAAATGAAAATGCTCAATACCAAAAGATTATCGAAAATCGCTCTTCTGACATATTGTACATATCCGGTAGATGTCATGCCGTAATGTGTAATATATCTCTTTATCAATAATAGGCTATTAGTTTGTAACCAGTTTGTTATTAGGTTAAGAGTAATAGCTGGTAGTGCGGTTAGCGCGCAGGTCGGATTATCTCGACAGTCCCCGTTTCATACCCTGCTCGATGCCATCCTCCGTCTTCCAGCGGGAGATTTGGAAAAAGAAAGTAAATTATCTTTAACTTTGAAGGAACATCCAAAACATGTAAAACATTTCACAAAAAAAAAACAACAACCTTTTTACAACATTATTACTTTTGACAATCAAAACAAATTCATATCTTGAATATTAATTGCGAATAGGAGGATCCGACATGGATCCGACTCCAACGGATGACTCTCTTTGTAATCTTGTTTTGCTTTGATTTTGTTTATTTTATATAAGATGTTATGTTATGTTATGTTATGTTAAACCATCGCTTGCGCCAGCTTCGCCAAGGGGGTTTTAAGTTTTTAAAACCCCCCTCAATGTGGTTTTGAGGTTCAATCCCCTCTCTTAAAAAAAAAAGCAAACAACAGTCACCAAATTTCATGAGCGTACACAAGGAGATTCGGAGTTTCAACCCCCTCCAAAAAATTTTGTTACCGTAAAATGCCTATTTAATATAAGACTAAAGCATACAATAGTCTCCAGATTCTATGAGCGTTGCTAAGTGGGGTTTTGTGTTTAAAAACCCACTCCAGCGAGGTTTGAAGGTAAAAAGCACCTCTTCAAAATAAAATTAAAGCAAACTACACACACAAAATTCTGAGTTTACCCTACGGGGGATTCCACTTTAAATCCCTCCCCCGAGGGCTCTAAGTTTAAAACCCCTTCCAGATGGTTTTGAGTTTACCTCCCCCCGCACAGAAAATTTTGTGATTGAAAAACTCCTGTTCATTATTATTATAAAGCAAACAACAGTCACCAAATTCTACGAACGTAGCTAAAGGGGTATTGAGTTTTTTGTTTTTTTTAAACTTCCGAGATTTTTTAGTTTAACCCTCCCCCTACAACAGATGGTTTTAACGATAAAACTTTCCTTTTCAATGTAAAATCTAAAGCAAACTAGTCACCAAATTCCATTAGCGTAGCCAAGAGTTGCTAGGCTCCATTAATAAGGTGCAGTGAATAGTAGATTTTGTTTTTGAACTAAACTTTTTAATAGCAGGATAATGCACCATAGAAACTTCAGATTAGGCATTATTTTGTTTTTAATACCAGAAATAATTTCTTGGAGGTGGGGCTCCGCCCCAACCCCACTGGGTGGAGCTCCCAGAGTTCCCACAGACCCCCTAGCTGGCAAGGGCGGGGTATCTACAATCTTTCCACTAACTCTAGAAATAACTTATTCCAGGGTACAATGAACGTCTTCCGAAAGAACGAAGTGTCAGAATGTAATAAAGATTATCTACGCACACACACAAACACGCACACACACAAATATATAAACTTATTCCACTAGGCTGCGAGTGTTTTGTAAACAATGAAACGTAATAATTTTTAGTACATGATTCATGAATGAATATAGGCCTACCTCAACACGGCTTCGCAGCTTTCGTAAACGAATGTATTAAAAATGCTTTAGAATACCAAATCTGAATGTCAATTAGATCAAAATATGAAATGAATGGACTATAATTAGTATGTTCATGTGCTAAAGTATAAAACTATATGTGCGAAGAGAAGTTATATCATCCTAGAGTTGAATTAGAGTTTTAGACCTAGGAATGGAAAGATGTGTAACATTACGGTATTGTCTAATGAGAGAATGTTCGTCAGGAAATCTGTAGTCACAGAGATAAGGAACTAATTTATGTAAAAAAAATGCTTTTGAAACACAAACGTGAAGGTTAATTATATTATATAATGAAATCAATGGACCTTTTTTTGTAATTTCATGTTTCAAAGTAAAAAACTATCTGCGCAAAGTGTATTTTTTTAAAATTATATCTAGATCTAGATCCTTTCGAGCTTTTCTCATGTCTACATTGTAAACAAAGCCTAAATCTATAAATACTATAGATTTAACTTTATTTTTTTTGTTAGGGTTTTAAATTTGTTTTAGGGCTACAATACGTACACTACGGTCTAAGTTAGTACCCAAGGAACAGTTTTATCAAGATCGGTCAAACGGATTTGATTTCTATATGGGGACATACATACATACATACGCCTCACATTCTACTTTATACATATATATATATGTATATAAATTTTATTTTGAAAACGGCTCTAAGGATTTTCTTAAAAATTTCAAGGTATGTGCATATTAGGAAAAAAAAATTCTCAACTCATTGGCTACATCGGGAAAACTCGAGGTCGACCGTTATATCAGTTTCTTTTATGAATGAAAATTTTCCATGACGTTGTCAGGTCTTTGTTGAATGAAATTACTGAATTATTATTAAGTATTATTGAGTATTAAAGTAATTGAATTACAAATGTGTGTTTTATTTTATAATTACATCAAAACTTGTATTATTTTAGGCCCAAGTTCAGCCCGACATCCAGTTGTACATAAACTAATACACTAGGTGTATGATGATTTTAAATAAAAATATGAATTTAATCTAATGATATATTTTGTTAGATAGCTAGTTTAGTCAGTTGGGTTGCGCACTTTATTAGACTAACGGTGAACATACATTTTATAGTGACGACATAGACTTTGGGTTAGAGATTAGAATAGACTTTTATTAAATCAGTTACTGCTAGACTCTTGAGGGGATAGCATCGTTCTATAGTGACAGACTAGACTGTGGCCCATTCTGTAATAAACGTTTGTTTGAAGTTCACCATGAGTTAACTTGGTCATTAAGTCTGTGTTCCTGTTTAGTACCTGATCAATCTTGTAACGTGATGTTCATGCCCCGAACTTGCAGTCCTAATACACTCACGCACTTAGTCTAATTAAGCATCTATTAGAAATACTTCAACTACATCAGACTTACACATGCATCCGTTACAATTTACAATGATAATGACATCTGATCTATGAAATAATAAAGAAATAAGAGTACATATATTATGGTATGCAAAATCATTACTTATAGTAAATACTGAAGTATTTAAAAATAACAAGAATAATCACCTTAATTATAATGTTCAGTACAATTGTCTACATGAACTTTCAAGACAACAACTGGTAATACACGTAGATCTAGCTTCTAGCCCGATACTCTTCACCGACGATTATTAATCGAAAGTTTATAGTTCACACTGTAACACCAGGTCTTGACACAGCAACACGCATACTGGAATCTGGAACCCAGACTCGTGAAAACAAACTTGAACGTCAGACAGACCAACTGAGATGAAAACCTCAGTCCTGTAGACTCAAGCTGAAATCTCAATATTGAAAACTGAGACTGAAAACTGAGACTGAAAACTGAGACTGAAAACTGAGACTGAAAACTGAGACTTGACACTGAGACCCTATAGAAAGATAAAAGAACAAAGTCTTCTAATCTTCCAGTCTAATTATAAAAAATACAACTACGATCGAATCCAATTACAAACAACTATAGAATGTGAAAATAAAACTCACCCTAAACAGGGGTCAAGAGAATCCAATAAGAATATATCCAAAGAAACAATGATAAGACTATTCAATATCAGATCCAAGGAAAAATTCCAAATGCGACTTGTCTCTTTAACATACGATGGAGATAATGAAACAGACGATTGATGACGAAAGTCATAACGCGGACTCACTCTACGTCACAAGATATAATGACGAGCAACAAGGGGAGATCATTCATCTAGCCTACACAAGAAAATATAAATTAACTCAGATGACGTCATCAACTAGTGATGAACGTTGTGCTAAGCAACCAATTCATTAGGTGCGACAGAAGAAAACGAGAAAAACGCTGCTTACGTCACTAGTCTTACCGCGGTATATTAAAATATTTATTTGCAAACAAGAATGAGTTGTAAAGAATCAATAGACCTAATTAAACATTCGCACACCATCTTATTGTAGATGGATTTATTGTAGAACTATGAAAGAAATGTTATGAAATTAAAGGTGCCAATGTATAATTACTTATTGTGTTTTAAGTGCTTAATAAATTGTTTACACTTAATTTGCGTAGAGCGGTGTAGATACCCTTTACTTTGTTGTTTATTTTGCTGGTGACCTCCAGCTGTCTCGTTCTGAGGCCGCATGCAACCATGTGCTCTCTTCTATGTCAGCTAAGGCAAGTTGGCGCATAAGCTGGTATTTTAAGCGTTTCGGTGTTACGTCGACCACTTTTTTAGCTCACCAAATTGACATGCGTTCGTATGAGATTCGTCTCCCATACAGGATACTGCTCTGTCCAGAATAACTGTCGGACTTAATGAATTTCCTCTACACAAAGGCCGAGGATACACATTTGAGACCAAAAGAAAATCTGCTACCAAGGACAGACGCATACGCGAAAAGAAAATCTTAATCGACCACCGGCGGACAATGGTTATGCTTACCCTGAATGTGGCAAAATATGTAGGTCACAGCTGGGGCTGCGTAGCCACGAGAAATACTGCAATCATTATTAATCTTCGGATTCAAAGACAAGCCTTATTATTATTATGATTTTTTTCTGGTGAATTATTATCATGTGTTCATGCTTCGGTATCTACTGCCCCGTACCAAAACAAAGAAATGGTCATAACACAGCTTCTCTTCCTTACTTGCTCACACTAAACATGATATCTAGCTAGCGGTCAACGAGTTTGCGAACGCTGCAGCCTCTTTTGATTTAACTCTAAACCTTGGAAAAAGCTTGGGGTTAGGGCGTGGATACGGAAGGCCCAGGAGAGTTCTGAAATCTGAATGGAGGGCTAAATAAAAGCAAGCCATATCCCTCCACGGGCTGTAGCACCACTGGGATGGATGGATGGATGGCAAAAGACGGTATGAACTTCTTATAGTCCGACAGTCACGCTGGGCAGGGCAGGTATCCCGTATGGGGGACGAACATATTGTTCGGAGTAACAGAGGTGCCCCAAGGTAACGTTTCTTTAGAAAACTAATGCAATGATTTAAGTCTATTAAGAAAAATGCACCATTTTACTTTGTCACAAAGTGCCTGTTTTAACCTATAACGTAGAGATTTCCGTCACTTAATGTTTCGTACTAAAGCCATAATGAATATACTAATTCCATAATTAAATGTCTAAACGTAACCATCTAAAGTTACACTGCAAAGACTTTCTTCCAAGCCAATAATAGTAGGCCTACAATTGTTTTACACAAAAGATGGATTGTAAAACTATAAGACGGACGTGAGGTGCGGTTTGTCTAGACTGTAGGTGAACTTAAGAGGCTTTATATTTAATCGCCATGTACAATTACATTTAGAACTAACATAACACTAAAGTAACTCTTCAGATTAGTAGTCTTTATCCGATCGTTTATTTTCGAAATTACAAAAATATTCCCAAAATGACCGGGTATATAACCTTAAACCTTCCTTAAGAAATTATTTAACCGAGCGAGGATCGGCCACCTGATATTTAAAGATAAATATCGCAACATCAAACGTATAGTTAACAAAGGGGCGTTCGAGGGGTCGTAGCCTCGCCCTTAGGCTCAATATAGTTCAGAAATATATTTTGACACGATAGTCCTTTTTGATCCTTCAAAAAGTTAGCAGTTGATGCTCTTTTTCTTGTTCTGTTACCAGAGAGCTCATACAAATAAGGTAACCCTTTCAAACCATGTAGTTCATAGGGCAGTTGATGTAAAAGTAATCTGTTTCTGTGGCCCACGTTTAACGAGGGTATCACGTGGCCAGCACAACCACCAAACGCTTTTACTTTTCCCTATCTAATGTCTGGTAGCAATTATAGCTGGGTGGACACAGAGACTCCCAAACCCAAAATTTAAAATTCAAATCTTCACCAGGATTTAAACCCATGAACCGCCGGTTCGGATGCCAAGCGATTTACCACTTAACTCTGCACCTCCTGATATAAATAATTATTATAAAAATGTATTTAAAAATCTAAAAAATCTTTTGTGTATTATTAAATTAAAAAAAACCACAAACAAACAAAGAAATAATACTTGACTTGAAAAAAAAATTAAAATAAAGGATGCTAAGTGTCTATCGAATGGTATTAAAGAGCCTCCCGTGTTTGTTACTACTAATAGTGAATAGTTGTTGTGAAAATCCGACATCATAATATTTTAGATCATTCAAAGTTCTGATGCAACGGCTACGTTTTTCTTTTCTAAAAGCGAAAAATCTAATTTTTTAAATCACCTATGCAAGCAGTTTTTTCATAATACCACTTTTACAAATATTCACTATTAACGTTGATAACACGGGAGGCTCTTTAGTGGGAAGGATAATCATCGATCATATTTGTAACATATTTATGGTTTTAGATTTTTGTTAAACAAATTTGTTTTTAAAATTTGTATTGCTATGTTATTTAAGTTCAGTCCTACTAATTACTACATTTACCAAAAAAATAATGATTACTTTTTTAAAAGAAAAAAAATCTATTTAGTATGCATATAAGTTGGACATAATTTAAAACAACAATTAATAAGTAGGTTTTCATATTATCGCGTGAACTGCAGTGCTACATTACTGCATTAGAACAAGTAACTAAAGGATTTTTTTTTTTTTACGGAAATGTTTTTTGTTTTTTTTTAGGATTTGAATAAGAGATTGACCCTTTACAAAACAATTAGATCAATTAGATATTCATTATAAGACATCGGTTAGGCCAGGTTCGCATTTAACTTTCACATTCACTTTCACCTATCCTTTGGTTTACTGGACCGCTGAGGCACCTCACAAGATCTGTCAACCATCTTTCTCCATTCTTCTCTGTCATTTGTCTTTGATCGAATTTAATTCTGATATTCTTTCTGAAAATATTGATACCTGCCTGGGTGTTCCACTTAGGGGGCCGATTTTGAGTTTGTGTTTCCACACAAACAGTCTTTGTAACCTTGTAATGTACAATGTTTTTGCGTCTTTTTAATTTCTCTTTGAAGACTAGTTAGAATAATCTAAACAAGATTCTATTTTCTACTAAAATAAATGGTATTTACAATACGTAATACTATTTTAAAATAAGATTTAAATAAAGTAAAGGCTTAAGACAGATAGGACTAAAAATACATTTTCAATGTTATTTAAATGCGTCTTAGTTAGTGGCTTCAGTAAGTTGTTAACCTTATATTAAAAACTATTAAAAACTCCAGTTAGCTGGATGGACGGTTATGGTTGGGTGAATAAAGAGATGTCAAAGATTGCATTGTGGAGACGGTAGTTGATGTTAGCATCGGCAGACCGTCAAATCAATATTCGCGTGTAGTATCGCTGCCTTCCACTGCGGACGGAAACGTTGGGCCCCAGATATTGTTGAAGAATGTCTATCAATTATGTATATAATAGTGACCAATTGATTTTACCATTAATGTAGGCCTATTAATTCTAGTTTTTATACCATAGAAACGGTACACACTTTACAGTCAAGGACTAAAGATCATTCATGTTTATTATTTGTACACACATTACAGTCAAGGAATAAAGATCATTCATGCTCACTATTTGTACACACATTACAGTCAAGGAATAAAAATCATTCATGTTCACTGTTTGTACACATTACAGTCAAGTAATGTCAAGTCAAGTCACTTTAGTGTTGTGATCTTGTAATTGTCATATTTTAATATGACCTACTAGTTCCTTAGGGCGGACTAGCTCTACGAGCATTGGACAGCTTTTGAAATTAAAAAAATTGGAGATATTCAAACGATTCTAGAAATTTGACAGTTGATGTATGTTGTTAAGAAATTAATTACTAGCTCGTTAGCCACACTAGGCTAACTCTAGTTTGACCGTTATAATTTTTCCAATTACAAAAAGAAATATATTTAAATTTGGCTGGAGAGCTAGAAAATGTTATCATCAATGGTCTAGACGTCTTCAGGTATTTCCGCGAGTAGGTACTATATTACATAAGAGTTTTAGTAAATTAATGTTTAGGAACCACATACCTATAAATTAGTATAAATTATATATATTGTCACAGTTTTCTTTTTATGTTTATAATTATAATTCGATAGAATCTTAGGTCTCGATACGTCAAGGTGTCCCTGGTTCAGTTCTAGTTAACGAAATAAAACAATGAAACCACTAGATCAAACACATAAACTTTAATCAGCTTTACTGTATATCACTCACGCTGGTCTCTGTCTGACAACAATACACACTTCCGGTCATTCGCGCTGATTGTAAAAAGAGATTATACATACATACACACATTCATATGTGACAATACATATATATTAACATGTATATGTGTGTATATGTCTGTGTTAAAAAAGTGGGGGGGGGGGGCATTTTAAATCTAAAATTCATTTTATTAAGTGCTTTATTTATTATTCTTTTTTTTTTTTTGAAGTAACGTGTTCAACTACATATACGTACGCGAATTATAATTCACGCAAAACTACGTTCAGTTTTTATGGCATTAAATAATTTACCTTATTTAAGGACAGGTAACAACAGATGCCCAAAAAGGAGACCCAATTGTGGCGACAAAGGCTGAATTTGACACCCTGTCCGCCCCTGCAAGCAGTGTTATACTAAGCATGTAAAGTCGTTATGATGAAATAATAGAAGAGAGTATGCTTTTAGCTAGAAGCTGTCGTAAATGTTGATATCAAGTTCCTAATAATAAGTTCACAAAATTATTTACTTTTCCAACTATTACTTGATCTATATGTAGGCCTATGCAGTGACAAGTAATGGAAATCATAATTATTCATTTTAAATTGAAACTGACAAAAAAAAACAACAACAGCAAACGAAGTCTTATACGGACAGCATCAAGCTACAAATAAATGTTACAAACTGTGGGATAAGACTAGACCTAGAATCCAAATCAGCTTTTTTATGATGCTTTTTTATTAATTCTAGAATGCTCAAAAACGTATAGACTATAATAATTGGCTAGAAATATAGCATAAATAGGCCTACAAATGAATAACTCTAACAGTTTTAAGGTTCTCTATCCAATGTCACCTATTTTCCTTATAGATTTATTTCTTAAGTCTAAAAGTTAACTTTCCAGACATTCTCAACTAGTTCATCTACAAGTCATGGATTTAGACTGAGGCAGTTTGACTTGGTCGTATTATTAACTGCTAGGTGACGGGTTTATAGAATGATGAGCTACATTTACTAGCCATGGGTTTATGTAATAGTAAAAAAAAAATAAAACCACATTTTACTTACATTTTAATATATATATATATATATGCTTAATCAGAGTGTGACAACCAAACGCTCACAGCTTGTAACTACATAAAAGTGTGGAATCTAGATTGTGTTTTGTCAATTAACATAGCCTACGACGCCGTACGACGAGGAAGAGCGTAGTGACATGCATGGTAGCTTTTGGTCAAAAAGAGGTGCGTTGGGGTTTCTTTTTTATTGTGCGTATGGGACATACACGGCGTCTAACGTGTAGGAAAAGGGTTTGAAAATTTAAAAAATGTTTGACATTTTTATAGATATTTTTTTTTCAACTCGTGACTGCTAAGTTGGCTTTTATAGCCTTAATTGTCGCATATAATATAAGCCTGGGGTGAGCAAATTAAGAACCGCGGCCCACAGGAGTGTTTTATGCAGCCCCACGGACACCTACAAAAATCAGGTCTCCCACAGATTACACATATAAAATGCAAATATATTAAAATAATTTTAAATATCTATAGAAATTGTTGAAACTTATGATTTTCATCACTTACGATGAAGAGGCTTAAGAAACAACTAACTCTAATTCATCTAATTCCATGAGCGTAGCCAAGGGGAATTTTAAGGTTAAAACCACCTCCAATGTTATTTTTATGATAAAACTCCTTCTTCAATATAAGACTAAAGCATACAACAGTCACAAGATTCTATGAGAGTAGCCAAGAGGGGTTTTTGATTTTAAAATCCTTCCAGAAAGCTTTAAGTTAAAACCCCCTCCAAATGGTTTTGAGTTTAAAACCCCCTCCAACTGGGTTTGAAACTAAAAAATACCTCTTCAATACAAAACTTGAATCAACCAACAGTCACAAAAATCTATGAGAGTAGCAAAGGGAGGTTGAAGTTTACCCCCTACCTTTCCTGAAGGTTTTTACGTTTACCCCCCCCCCCCCCAAAAAAAAAAAAAAACAACACCAGATGGTTTGGAGTTTTAAAAACCCTTGCAGAGTGTTTTAAGAGTTGAAAAACCCTTATTCAATATTATTCTAAAGCAAACTACAGTTACCAACTTCTATGAGCTTAGCTAAGAATATTTTTTTTGTTTAAAAAATAATCTAGATATTTTTTAGTGTAAATATTCCCCCCCCCCCCCCCCCATAGATGGTTTTGACGATAAAACTTCCCTTTTCGATATAAAATCTAAAGCAAACTACGCTCACCAAATTCCACGAGCGTAGCCAAGAGGGTTACTAATTTTTACTAGTCGATGGGCTCCGTTAATAAGTGCAGTGAAGAGCATATTTGTTTTTTTGAACTAGCGTTTTTTTAAATAGCACTATAATGCAGAATATAATGTTTTATTTTATTTTAAATACCGAAATAGTGCTCACAGCGCTCCCCCAGACCCATTGGCTTTCGACTAACTCCAGAAAGAGCCTATTCTAGGGCAGGGGTCGGCAACCTTTTGAGTCGTAAGAGCCAAAATTAGAATTTACAAAAATTTAAAGTTTTTACATTTTTTTTCTTACCAACAATAAATAGTACTCACACAATATTGAATGAAAAAAAAACGAATCTATTTATTCCTATATAATGAGTGCTTTTCACAACAAATTATAAAATAATAATTATTAGATATTTATATTATATATTTATTTCGGTAGCAACGAAAGCAATGAAACATTAACTTACAGCACTAACTTGTATGTCACTAACAAACGATTGAGCAGACAAATTCAGTGGAGGCGATGGCTTTGCAAGGTTTTAGAAAGTTTTGATACATTTGGCTCATAACTTGTTTTTAGTTTTAAACACGACTCTAAATTTTCATTTGGTATTTAGCTTCTTACTTTTTATTTGATTATACGCTTGCAAGAGAACAATTGCTTGCACGAATATGTCGATCCAAAGATAGTCAGTACTCCAAAGGCCAACTTCTTCAACCTACTGTAGCATTTTGGAAGATTATTCCATGCGTCGAATCAACTCGCGCATTCCTTTTAACTGTCCACTTTTGTTGCATAACTTACATACAATTCTCGACCTCCAACGCTTCCAACTTGATTTTCAACTCTGTAAATTGTCCATCCCACAAAACTTTACTTTTAATCTATCAATTGCGTTTCTAGAGATCCAGTATCAATTCCAAAAGGAATCAATGTGGATTGTGCTACTATTTATGTTGAGAGGATTTAATCTGAATGCTAGAATGGTTTTGTTGGTTTTGAATTTGCTCAAATCTATCAAGAAATTCATCTTTGATTTTTTTTATAACTGTGCTGAAGTACTTTGTGTCGAAAGTTGCTCTGATTTTAACGAGATGCTGCTTTAGACATTGAACAAAAAGTAACTTAACGCTTTGAATATTGTTACGTATCTAGGCATTGTTACCTAGATACTATTTTTTTTCTTGACCTGTAGGTTGTCTGCCCCTTGTGTAATAAGTTTTTTTTATTTTATTTTTCACGGTGAGTCAAGCCACACAGACAGTGACCGGTCCTTGACCTATGTGTGTACCTCTGGTTGAAAGGAGGGTGTTTTTTTTTTTCTTCTGTCTCTTTGAAGAGCGTTCTAGATCTGGGTGTTGATGACTTATTCTGTTCTAGAAATTACTAGATTTGTCTTGATATCGACGCGCGGTATATTATATAAAGACCGCCCGTGTAACGTTGACGGACAGACATACGGAGACAGCCGTGAGACAGAATAGCGGAGACATTGCGTGACCCGTGCGTGGTATACCAATTGATCGTGTAAGTTAAGATTTTTTTTTTCAAGGCCTTGCTTGTATTTGTAGTTATATTTTCAAACTATTGAATTGTAATATTTTTACATGCCATTTTTCTAAAAGGGTTTTGGTCAACCCTCCCATTTTGTATTGAGTAAATGTTTTGTTTTTTTTTACTTTATATGATTCAGTTAAAAGTACTATTTGAGTTATATTATATTAAACATTAAGTTGATATTTTACCTTCCGATTTCTTGTGTCATTTTTTTTTTGTTATTCATTGTAAGTCTCTGATTAAATTCAGACTTAAGATAAGTGACACAACAGCTTTTTCTATTGTCACGTTCCCCTAGGCAAGCCATTTAAAAATTAGAATTCAATTCGTAATACGTGACAAAAGAAGTTTGAGGGCTTTCGTCCCGGATATTTTTCTGAACCTATTTTCGTCTTACTTGAGTAATTTTGTAAAGGCGAAGTTGACTTTAAAAAAAAAAAAAAAATTTTTTTTGTGTCAAAGAGTCGGAAGTAAAGTATCAATAGTATTGACCAAACTCTCTTAAGGTTTTTTTGTTGTACTGATTTTGTACTGTATATTTACATTGTATACATTTTTTTTGCTTGTAATAGTTGTTAGTTAGCCATGGATATTCAGGTTTTTCTTGCAAATCCCTCTGTGAAAGAGCTTGATGCTTTTACTAGGAAGGAACTGGTCCTTATTTCTAAACATTTAGGGTTAAAAATAAAATCAAATGCCCTTAAACAAGAAATCAGAGATAACATTGTAATCCATTATGTAGACGAGGAAGTGTTTTCTGAAGACCTTTTAGAAACCCTTAAACCCGATGAGGGTAAATCAGATTTAGAACTTCAGATAAAATTAAAACAAATGGAAATAGAGTTTAAAAAAATAGAGTTAGCTGCTAATGTAAGACCAGATTCTTCCCCTGCCAGTCATACTGCTGAAGCAACAAAATTTTTGAAAATAATTCCACGCTTTAATGAAGCCACAATTGACAATTATTTTCCACAATTTGAACTTGCTGTGAAAAATTTTAATGTACCTGAAACTTTGTGGCCCATTTTGCTGCAAACAGTTTTGACTGGTAGAGCTGCAGAGGTATTTTGTTCTTTGACCATTGAACAACAAAAAGATTATAATGTTGTTAAGGCCTTAATTCTTAAGGCATATGAACTTGTTCCGGAAGTTTACCGAAAGCAGTTCAGGGATTGTCGCAAATCGGATGGCCAAACCCATGTAGAATTCCTGCGGGAAAAGGAGCGACGCTTTGAGAAATGGCTCACTTCCAGGGAAATCGGCACCGACTTTGAAAAATTCAAGAACCTAATGCTGATGGAAGAGTTCAAGAGTTGTGTGCGGCTGGACGTCCGTACGCATATAGCTGATCGTGGCGAGGAAGATGTGCACAAGGCTGCAGTGTTGGCAGACGATTATATAATATCACATCAATTTGCCAAGTATACGACGGATGTCAAGCCAAAACAAGTCAAACAGCCTGAGTCCATTGCTAACAACTCCATCAAGAACAGCAGTACAAATGACAGAAAACCTACTACAAGTAAAGCTACTTGTTCCTACTGCAAACGAGAAGGCCATAAAATTGACGATTGCTGGAAATTGAGGAAGAGAAACGAAAAAGCTCCTTCAAAAGTCAGCGCTTGCACAGTACAGTGGTCGTCGAGGTTTACTCCCTCATCATCAAGTCATATCAAGAATACCTCGACACCACCTGTTTCAAATGTATTGACTGTACAAGACTCTCCGAAAATGTCTCCACGATGTTCCAATGACTCAAACAAGAGTTTTTCAAATACATCAAGCCGATGTTCCTATGACTCAAACAAGAGTTTTTCAAATACATCAAGCCGATGTTCCAATGACTCAAACAAGAGTTTACCTAGTACATCACCCCGATGTTCCAATTACTCTATCCAGAGTTCCCATAATACATCACCCCGATGTTCCAATGACTCTATCCAGAGTTCCCATAATACATCACCCCGATGTTCCAATGACTCTATCCAGAGTTCCCATAATACATCATCCCGATGTTCCCATGACTCTATCCAGAGTTCCCATAATACATCATCCCGATGTTCCCATGACTCTATCAAGAGTTCCCATAAGACATCCCCCCGATGTTCTAATGACTCCATCAAGAGTTCTCCAAATACATCCAAAAGATGTTCTACTGACTCAAGAAAGAGTTTCTCCACTGCGTCTCCTAGAGATGTCAATGACTCCAGCGAGAGTTCGACCCAAGTCCAGTCTGCATCAACCAAAATTGATGTTTTATTAGAGGATTTTAAGCCTTTCATTTCGGAAGGATTCGTATCACTACCCGGTGAATCTACAAGTCTACGACCTATCACCATTTTGAGAGACACAGGTGCCTCACAATCGCTACTTTTAGAGGGTATCTTGCCCTTGTCAAAATCATCATCGACTGGTAAGAGCATCCTGTTACGAGGCGTAGAGCTTGGATGTATAGATGTGCCTCTACATCTAATCGACATAAAGTCAAATCTCATTACTGGACCGGTTGTTGTAGGTGTCCGACCAACATTACCATTGGAAGGCATCTCGTTGCTGTTAGGCAATGACTTAGCAGGTGGAAAGGTGATAGCCGAACCCATCGTCACTCAAACACCCGATTTATCTGCCACACCCGAGGAAGACCTAGAGTTATATCCAGCGTGTGCAGTAACAAGGGCAATGAGGTTGAAAGCATCTCAAGAAGAGAACGTTATCAAAGCCAACAGTAACCACGATGATGTGGACTTGAGCACCACATTCTTTGCTTCTCTTGAAGAAGAACCAACGCCAAATTCTGAAAAGCCGGCATCAACTCGAAAACAGTTGATTGAGGACCAAAAGAAGGATCCAGAGCTCGCCAAACTCCGAGAAACCGCAATGACATCACAAGAGGCAGAGCTAGCATCAACGTGCTACTACATCCAAGATGATATGCTCTTCAGGAAATGGAAACCTCCAGACGCATCCAACGAAGAAGAATGGAGAATATGCCATCAAATCGTGTTACCAGAAAGATACCGAGCGTACATCATGAATCTGGCTCATGACACACCAATGTCAGGTCATCTCGGCATCCACAAGACATACCACAAGATTATGTCACACTTCTTCTGGCCACGTTTGAAGAAAGATGTCATCCAGTACTGCCGATCTTGTCATGCCTGTCAGATGGTTGGCAAGCCAAATCAAAAGATCCCTGTTGCTCCTCTGAAGCCGATTACAGCCTTTGAAGAACCTTTCAGCAGAGTACTTATTGACTGTGTTGGTCCTCTCCCAAGGACAAAAGCTGGCAACCAATACCTGTTGACCATTATGTGTGCTTCAACTCGTTTTCTTGAGGCTATTCCTCTAAGGAACATAAAAGCATCAAACATTGTAAAGGCCTTAATCAAGTTCTTTACTCTATTTGGTCTACCAAAGTCCATCCAATCGGACCAAGGAACGAATTTCACGGCCAATCTTTTCAAGCAAGTCATGACTCAGTTGGGCATCAAACACTGCATGTCGAGTGCGTATCATGCCGAGTCGCAAGGCGCTCTTGAGCGATTCCATCAGACTCTCAAGAACATGATCCGAACCTATTGCTTTGAGCACGAAAAAGACTGGGACGAAGGAATCCACATGCCGCTGTTTGCAACCCGTGAATCCGTCCAGGAATCGTTGGGATTCAGCCCTTTTGACTTAGTCTTTGGCCATTCGGTGCGCGGTCCCTTGAAATGTATAAAAGAGACTTTGTTGTCACCAACAGCCACTGAAGAACTTTTAGACTATGTAAGTAAGTTTAAAACTAGACTTTATGATGCTTGTGTTCTGGCCAAAAATAACTTACAAAACACCCAATCCAGCATGAAACGCTGGTATGATAGAAAGGCCCGTGTTAGAGAATTTTCTCCCGGGGATAAGGTGCTTGTATTTTTGCCCATACCAGGTCAACCCTTGCAAGCCAGATATTTTGGTCCCTATGAAATTGAGACCAAAATTAGTGACCTCAATTACACAATCAAAACTCCTGACCGTAGGAAAAAGACTCAGCTATGTCATATAAACATGCTGAAGCCTTATGTATCTCGGCCAGATCACTCAGAGAAGAGTAACTGTGTTTTAAATACAGTCAAAAGTTGTTCAAATAGCCATGTTTCTCCTATTGATGATGATATTGTAAAGGAGAAATTTGGACAATACAAAATACCTAATTCTTTTGTATTACAGAATTTGGATGTAAAACTGTCTCATCTGTCTTCGACAGAAAGGCCAGTAATCATGAAACTCATTAATGAATTTAATGACATTTTTTCTGATGTACCAAAACAGACTAATGTTATAATGCATGATGTAGATGTTGGCAAGGCTACTCCAGTCAAGCAGCATCCTTACAGGATTAACCCTGAAAAACTTGCCATACTTAGGTCAGAAATCAAGTATATGCTTGAAAATGACCTCATTGAACCAAGTTCCAGTAGCTGGAGCTCCCCATGTGTCTTGATACCTAAACAGGACAAGACTTATCGTTTTTGTATAGACTACTGTAAGGTAAATGCTGTAACAAAGACCGATTCGTTTCCTATCCCTAGGAAAGACGATCTCATAGATCGTATTGGTGAAGCTAAGTACATCACCAAAATAGACCTACTTTCAGGTTATTGGCAGGTTCCCCTGACTGATAGGGCAAAGGAAATCTCCGCCTTTGTCACCCCTGATGGTCTGTACCAATACAAAGTGATGCCATTTGGCATGAAGAATGCTCCTGCCACTTTCCAGAGAATGATAAATGCCCTGCTTGCTGACATGGAGAATTGCCACGCATACATAGACGATGTAAAAATTTTTAGCCAAGATTTTTCTAGCCATTGTAAACAACTGCATTGTCTTTTTACTAAACTTTTACATGCAAAAATTACTGTAAACCTGAGTAAGAGTGATTTTTGCCAGGCTTCCATCCAATACTTAGGCCATATTGTAGGACAAGGCCAGGTGAAACCTGTAATGGCCAAAGTAGAAGCTATCCAAGCTTTCCCTATTCCTGCTGATCGGAAACAACTCCGAAGATTTTTGGGAATGTCTGGATATTATAGAAAATTTTGCGAAAATTTTTCTGTCATTGCCAGTCCTTTAACAAACCTCCTGAGAAAGAACGTCCGATTTACTTGGACGGATGAATGTCAGAAAGCCTTTAACCAAATTAAGCAGATATTATCTAGCTCCCCCATTTTGATGGCTCCTGACTTCGGAAAACCTTTTAGGTTAGCTATTGACGCCAGTGACACAGGTGTTGGGTCAGTCCTTTACCAAGAAGATAATTTCCAAGTAGAGCACCCTATTTGTTTCTTTTCCAAGAAATTTAATAGACATCAAAGAAATTATTCTACTGTGGAAAAAGAATGTCTTGGGTTGATTCTTTCTATACAAAACTTTGATTTTTATATCAGTGGGTCCAGATGGCCACTGGTTGTATTTACTGACCACAATCCCCTTACATTTATCCACAAAATGTCTGGCAAGAATCAACGACTTCTCAGGTGGAGTTTATTTTTACAAGAGTACAACCTAGATCTTAAACACATAAAAGGCAGCGAAAATGTTATCGCCGATGCCTTATCTAGATTGTAAAAAGTATTTTGATGTATATTTTTTTTTTATATATATCATGATAAATACATTCTGTAATGTAAATATCATTTTTGTAATTATTCTAAAAAGATTTCCATTTCGTGGAAATGTAAACTTTTTATTTTTAGGAGGGAGGTGTTACGTATCTAGGCATTGTTACCTAGATACTATTTTTTTTCTTGACCTGTAGGTTGTCTGCCCCTTGTGTAATAAGTTTTTTTTATTTTATTTTTCACGGTGAGTCAAGCCACACAGACAGTGACCGGTCCTTGACCTATGTGTGTACCACTGGTTGAAAGGAGGGTGGCTTTTTTTTCTTCTGTCTCTTTGAAGAGCGTTCTAGATCTGGGTGTTGATGACTTATTCTGTTCTAGAAATTACTAGATTTGTCTTGATATCGACGCGCGGTATATTATATAAAGACCGCCCGTGTAACGTTGACGGACAGACATACGGAGACAGCCGTGAGACAGAATAGCGGAGACATTGCGTGACCCGTGCGTGGTATACCAATTGATCGTGTAAGTTAAGATTTTTTTTTTCAAGGCCTTGCTTGTATTTGTAGTTATATTTTCAAACTATTGAATTGTAATATTTTTACATGCCATTTTTGTAAAAGGGTTTTGGTCAACCCTCCCATTTTGTATTGAGTAAATGTTTTTTTTTTTTTTTACTTTATATGATTCAGTTAAAAGTACTATTTGAGTTATATTATATTAAACATTAAGTTGATATTTTACCTTCCGATTTCTTGTGTCATTTTTTTTTGTTATTCATTGTAAGTCTCTGATTAAATTCAGACTTAAGATAAGTGACACAACAGCTTTTTCTATTGTCACGTTCCCCTAGGCAAGCCATTTAAAAATTAGAATTCAATTCGTAATACGTGACAATATCTTCTGAAAAAAGAATTATTTTTTCTTCAAAACAAACAAATTCTTCTTTCAAACATTGAATGGGTTTCCCTTTCCATGCTGTTTTAGATTCAGCTCATTTAATTTCTCTGTTATATCAACCAAAATAATTTTTATGCAAATATTTATCGTTCTCTAATTATGTGTGATTAATGCCTATTTCATTTAGAAATATATTTATTTTATTCAAGCACAAAGCAAGACGTTTCAGCCATCGCACTTTATTGGAAAGAAACATCTCGGAATACTTTAAAACTTACAATGGTTAAGTGCTTTTGACAAGATGATGTCAACAATATTGTTTACCAAATTAATACCTTAATTATTTCGGCCTGAATTCTGTATTATTTAGTGAAACGTAAGAATTTCGTGGTTTATTTTGCTCTGAAGAATCGTAGTTGGCTCTTTATTTTTTCCTGTCATACTTCAGGCTCCATATGTTTGCATTTAAACGATTTTATTTAAATTGATCTTAATGTCTTCAAGGTATTTTTGCATAGCATTCGTTATATCCTCACCTCTAGTTTGTCACGAAAACGCTATCAAACCTTGAAGTTCTTCCTTTGGACCATGGGAAGAGATATACCTGACAAAAAGGGCAACTTGTGCTGTGTCTTTTACGTTGCAAGACTCATTTATAGCAACTGATAGGACAGAAGAAAGTTGAATATCTTCCACCTGCAAATATGTTACATTTGAAGACATTTTAGCAAATCTATTTTGTACTGTTTCAGAGGATTGTGGCAAATCTTTGATTTTTTCCCCAAGATTTCTGTTTTGTTTTTTAAAATAAGAAAAAGTTCTTTAGATGCACGAAGAAAGCAGTCCTTGGCATTCTCACCATCTATAAATGGTTTGCTTTTTGTGCAACTTCTAGTGGTACTGCAAAGCTTGCCATAATAGCATTACTTGTAGATTGCTTCTAAGTTTGAGAAGATAATCGCTTCTAACTCATTTACTTGAAACAACAAACTAAACGCCACAACCAAAGCTCGTAAAGAAGCCTTTTCGTCTTGCGTCGAAAGCGAATTAAAAACTACATAGAAACATGCAACGACGGCTGAGAGCTTCCGAGGAACTGACAACAGTGAAGACGCGTGTAATGAGGGAGGGGCAGTGGTGAAAAGCGAGTACAAGTGGCTCAGAGATAGAACCGGCGCCTAATTTTCGATAAAATAAATAATATTAGCGTATGGAACTAAAGAGCCGCAGCTTCACACCCAAAGAGCCGCATGTGGCTCGGAGCAGGTTGCCGACCCCGGTTCTAGGGTACAATAACAGTCCTCCGAAAGAATGAAGGTCCGGAAAATAATAAAGATTAATTACGTACACACACACACACCCAAACATACATACATATATGGTCCTACACGTCACGCTAAAATTTCATAACGTTTAAAGTAAATGAAGATTATTCTTATTGGCAACATTCTGAAACATTCTGTCAAGACACACAATCAGTCCAGTATTTATTCAATGCTATGAAGAACTGTGTTGAAAGTGTTTGGCTTGGAACAAGTTGATAAGGGTAACAACAGATGGAGCCCGTGCTTTGACTGAGAAAAAACAGAATTTGTAATAAATTAATTAAAGAACTATATCCCAACCATAAATTCAGAAAGACGCAAAGATAGAGGCACATTTCTTATTCAATATGCAGAACAAATTTGTACAAGTGCTCCTTCTTCCCTAGTGCCGTTAGAGAATGGAATGGATTGCCTGAAACAGCCAGGAAAACCAACGTCTTGGCAGAGTATAATTCATTGATTAACATGCACGACTAAATGGACACATGAAAGACGAAGGACGTAACTATCTTAATTTTTGAAGTAACGTCTGTAATATATAAGATAGGATGATTAGAGAAAAGAAAGTTTGCACTAAGCTGCATTGTATATCAGAGATTTTAGTGATCAAACCCATCAGTGCTAGCGGTCTTTAACTACATGCAGCAGTATCCGCTGGCTTAACATATGTAAGGTATCGAGAAAGACTTTGTTATTTATATTTAATAGTAATATACATTATATATCGCTTAATTAAGATTTTTTCTCGAGGGGGAGGGAGCTTAATGCCTCAGTAAAAACACGCCACTCTCCATGGTCTCTTGCTGGACTTTTAGTTTTCTTCTCAGATTTATCTAGTACACTGCGTTGCTATGTTGTATGTTTTTTTAATTATTTTAATCTTCCTCTGCGTCTTGTACCCTGTGCCGTGTGCACATGCCACCCCCCTTCTTGAATTTCGAGTAGCCAAATTCTAGCCAATTTCTTCACTATCAAATTAATTAACTTCTAAGTAGCAAATGTACAATTAGCGCTTTCACTGTTGTAAGAATAAAGTAATGTTGTAGTTGAGCTGCTCAGTCGACAATGCACGTGCGCCCCTTTGATTTCTAAGTAGAGAGTTTTTGCCCCTATTGTACGAAGAGACGTACTGCCTGTATTTAACGTTATTGTCAACGAATACATTATGTACAGTGTAGACATGGACAAGCTACTTGGTCAAGGCTACGTTGGCTTACCCATGATGGCTAGCATTCAAAACTGGATTCGTTAAAAAAAATTAAAAGCAGCCTTGTACGTTGCGGGTCTTACAGATTTAACTTTGTTATCAATGACCTGAATGACGTTTCGGATATACGTGATGTTGGTGTCATCAAGAAGATTATAAATTTTATTTTTCCGTAACAGTCTAAGCGAGAAAATTGGTGCCGAATTTATCTTTATGTGAGCTGGCGCTCCTAGATCTAATTTTTGACCTAATTTTATTTAATTTATATTATTTATATAGGCCAGGGCTATTATGTTTGTAATTTAGTGTCCTTTTTTATTTTTATAGTTCAGTGCTGAGTATTTTTTTAGTTTCCGCTATTTATAACCTTCTGCTAGTTTTAGTCTTTTTCTGTTATTTGTGTTTTACTCGTAGAGGAAAAGTAGTTTTTAAAATTGTTAACTAGCCTTAGAGCTGTGGATGTTATTTCCTATTTTTTGTCCCTGGTTAGTTCTGCTTATTTTTGTCTTTGGCACTAGCGTTGGATTAGTTGTTATTTTTTTATATCAGTTTATGTGCAGGTCTGTAAACGGTATAGAGCCCCCGTATGAGTTTAGAATAGAAATAACTTTTTATCTTCCTTTTGGTATTTTTGTAGATTTAAATTTTAAGATTCTCTTTTTAATGCTGTTTAATTTGGTATATAATGTTGTGTAGTCTGTGTCTTTAGTAATTTGCTAGATTTTATTGTTGTATAAGGCTAGATACAAATTAGGGAAATAGGTAGTCCAGTTTAGTTTTAGATAATTAGCGTGACGTCATGCTCTCCGATACGTTCGCGCTGACCAGTTATAGTTAGCTCCGGAACCACGTTGAGCTCTCTTTTGTGTAGTGTAATTTCAGCTGGGACCGCCTGTAAGTTGGAAATTGTTTTTATTTTTGCTTTCTTTCGTTGTATTTGTATTAATTGTTTCTGCATCTATTGCTATAGTCTAGATGCAGACTGATTAGTGTAGTGGCATCACTGGCTAGTTAATTAGCCATGATTGCCTCTGATGGAGCCGGAAGCTCTGTAGACTTGGGTAGTGTCACCCAATTGCGCCAGCCTTAATGCTTTTGCTTTTCTATACTATGTCTATGTGTAAATATTTTATTATTGTATGTTTCCTATGTATTTTTATTAATATTTTTATCGTAAGGATAACCACTCTATTCAAGTTGGCGTTTTGTCCCACTTTTTAATGTAAAAGATGGCTGCGGCCCAAGCATCGCTGTCATGGCGGCTTGTTTAGTCTAATACTAATATTTAGATCTAGCTTATGTTTATTGTAGTCTAGCCTGACCTGTGTTGGTTGTGGCTGAGACTTTAATAACTCAGGTATTGCTTTTATTAGCTACATGTAGGTAATTGAAATTACCTCATGCTTGTATTATGTGTATGTGCTAGACTAGGTCTAGTTCATTTTTATTTTTTTATATTTATCATTATTTCTTATGTTTGTTTATTTTGTAATTGCAGGCTATAATTCCTGTCTAGCTGTCTAACTGTCTTACTGCATTACTGTCTTACTGCCTTAAGGCCTATCTGCCTTAACGGTCTAACTGCCTTATTTCGGCTGTAGTTCTGCTGTACTGCTGCTAGTAGTTTATTGTTTAGTGTTGGAGTAATTTAGGTTATTTGGTGGTCGGTTTAGATAATAATAGTTGTAGATTTAACAACATAGATCCAGAGGCGGCAGAGGGTTTTGGTGAGTGGAGTTGTTAAGTTCAGTTCAGTAGGGTTGATTAATTATTTAGTAGTGCGTATATATAGTTTTTGTTTATTTCTATGTTTATTTTAGTATTCCCCTATATTTTTATTGCTTTGTAAGTTGGTTGTAAATAAAGTGTATATAAGTTTGTTTTATAATTGTAGTTGGTTATTTTATCTTTAGTTAGCTAGTTTAGTTTAGTTTAGTTTAGTTTAATTGTGCTGTCTGGTTGCTTAGGCCACTATAGCCCCTTGGTCGCAGACCGAGGTGCACATTTTGGGCCCACCCAGTAGAGCTACCATCTGCCTACTGTTTTAAAAATGAACAAATGTTGAGCAGCAGCAAGTAACAAAAAGGGCCTCACTCAGTAGCGCCACCTTGACCTGCTCACATTTAGACACAATGGACTGAGAAATACGAATCCATTCGCGCTTTAAGTCACAACTCCGAGAAGCTCTTAGTTGGTTTGGTGGATCTTTAAATAACGGCTGCAAGTGAAACCAGACAAACTGCACATTTGTAATCAGTGCCTGATTCTGATGTGTTTATTATCTGCTCTAGAACCAGTTTTCTAAATATTGCTGTCTGCTCACCTTAACATAGTGACCGCTCAACAGCACATCAGCAGTCTCATTGACATAATAAAAAACCTGCCTAAAATTTGCATTCGACAGACACACCGAACTAAAAATCATATGTTTTGACTTTTGGAGTTATTACAGAACATGGCTTTACATGTTTTGACTTTTGGAGTTATACAGAACACAGCTTTACATGTTTTTACTTTGGAAGTTATTACAGAACACGGTTTTACATTCCCTTGGTGGATTGGTTAGTTTCTTCAATAACGTTTCACTTTTCGAGCAATAAAATGCTTAGTTCAATGAGTTTGTTTGTTTTTTTCTTCATCCAAAACAAAATGTAAGAGGTTCAACTTAAAAAGAATAAGCGTTCATCGCCAACGTGTGCGTCACCACGAGAAGCAATTCATTAGTAAAGTTTTTGACAATTTCGTAAGCCACAGTCAACGTTTGCAGTTTTTGTCTGGATCGACCGTAGGCAGGCACTGATAGAGTTAACAACCTGTTTACGTTTATTTTTTTACTCTCATGAAACAAGTATTTATAGTGCATTTAATATCGCATGGATATTGGGGGGGGGGGGGGGGCACTTTTTTTCTTTAATATTCGCCGTAACAACAGAATGAATTGAAGCTTCAACTTTGATCCATGGGTGACAACATGCACTCCCTTTCTCTGCAAAAGTCCAGCTGGCTCCTCTGTTTCAGCAACATACAGTAAAACTGCCTTGACGTTAGAGTACTTGCCAATGTACTTTGGTTCAAATCTTGTTTTAGAACTACAATGAACATATTTTTTTCTACCCTTGAAAAAATAAAATAAGCGGCTCCCCACCCCAGCTTCTTTGTCAGGATATCACGTCTCCTTTCCCCCTCCCCTTTCCAAATGGGGTGCGCCTCACAGTTTTAAAAACGCGGGCGGGTGTAGACCTAAATCTGTCAGGCGCTAACACACTGTCGAGTCATAACAAAAGAGGGGGGGGGGGGAACTCAATCATCCATGTAAGGAGGCGGGTGATTGTATGTGTATTAGTGTCTAAGCTAAATATTATTTCCTACATTGATATTTGAAACCATTCCGACAGCATGACGCCTCGCTCTAATTGAAAATGCAATCATTCGAAAAATATAAAATTGATCGAAATAAGACGATTGGCGTCGTCAATTTGACCTCTGGTCCCTTTGAGTCTGTGTTCCAATTATAATATGTATTTTTACAATACCTCTATTCAAGTCACTCCTTCATGGAACCTGGATCCAACATCCAACACAAACCTGGATCCAACACAAACCTGGATCCAGGAACTCGGACAGCTGGTAAGCCGAACTTAATCACAGTTCCATCTTAATTAGCTTGTGTATTTTTCTCATGGATATTATCATGTGTATTTTACTTTCTTCATTTATGTTTAACTAGCCTGACATTACCCGCGGCCTGCGGGTCTAAGTCGTGTTTACTAATGTAGTGGATTGGATTTAGATGTATGTTAAACTTAGCTAATGATACTTTCAGGTTTTTTTCTCTTTCACTACGAAAATAAAATTAGTTTTGCGAAAATGGGTAATAATTTTTAGTACGCGATTCATGAATGAATATAGGCCTATCTCAACACGGCTTCGCAGCGTTCGTAAAAGAATGTGTTAAAATGCATTAGGAAACAAAATTTGAATGTTAATTTAATCAAATTTGAAATGAATGGACTATAATTAGTATGTTCATGGGTTAAAGTATAAAACTATATGTGCGAAGAGAAGTTATATCATGTCAGAGTTAGAGTTTTAGGCCTAAGAATGGAAAGATGTGTAAGTTACACTGTAACATTACGGTATTGTCTAATGAAAGAATGTTCGTCAGAAAATCTGTAGTCACAGATATAAGGAACTAATTTATGTAAAAAATGCCTTTAAAACACAAAATTGAAGGTTAATTTTATTATATAACGAAATCAATGAATCTTCTTTTGTATTTTCTTGTGTCAAAGTAAAAAACTATCTTCGCAAAGTGTATTTTTTAAAATTAGATCTAGATCTAAATCCTTTTGATCTTTTCTCATGTCAACATTGTAAACAAAGCCTAGATCCATAAAATACTATAGCTGTAATAGACTCGGACAACTTTATTTTTTTTAGAGTCTTAAGTTTGTTTTAGGGCTACAATACATACACTACGGGCTAACTTCCAAGTTTTATCAAGATTGGTCAAAGATTTTGATTTCTATTCGTCACATACATACACACATACACGCACGCACACACACATACATACATACATACATGTCCGTACTTGTCAACCTACTTGGCGCTATCGGCTCTACTTACCTGCCTATTTGACAGCCCACCTGTCAACCTATTATGTACGACGCTCCTATAGACCACGTGTCTGTGCGAGACGTCACACGCCAAATCTCTGCAACTCACTGGACTTATCCTGCTAACGACTCTGTCCACGGCAGATCAGCTCTGCCCGCAATACTCTTGTGCCCACGGTAACCGCCACCCGCCATACTTTGCCACTACAGATATCAGAACTTTGGATTGAGACTCCACAAGATCTGAACACCGGCGTCCCTCTACCCGCTAGAGGGCCACTCCCAGCCTTAACACCACAGCCAGGAGCCCAGCCAGCTGCGACCCAAGCAGGACAACCAGCTAAGTGCAGAGGACAGGAAATCTGTAGTCACAGATAAAAGGAACTAATTTATGTAAAAAATGCTTTTGAAACACAAAATTGAAGGTTAATTTTAATATAAAATGAAATCAATGAATCTTCTTTTGTATTTTCATGTAAAGTTAAAAACTATCTATTTTAAAATTAGATCTAGGTCTAAATCCTTTCGATCTTTTCTCATGTCAACATTGTAGACATGGCCTAGATCCATAAAATACTATAGCTGTAATAGAGTCGGACAACTTTATTTTTTTTTAGTCTTAAGTTTGTTTTAGGGCTACAATACAAACACTAAGATCTAAGCTGGTACCTAAGAAACATTTCTGCCAAGTTTTATCAAGATTGGTCAAGCGGTTTTGATGTCTATAACTCACATACATACACCTCACATTCTACTTTATAGTATAGAAGATATATTCATGTCAGTGTTTGTGAGTACGTAATAAATCTTTATTCTTTTGGAAGACGTTTATTGTAACCTACAATAGGTTCTTCCTGGAGTTAGTATAAAGACTGTAGACACCCTGCCCTTGCCTGATAGCGGGTCTGGGGTAGTGTTGTGAGCCAAGTACTATTTCTAGTATTTAAAACAAAGTTAAAACCTCCTTAGCTGCGCTCATAGAATTTGGTAACTGTAGTTTGCTTTAAAATAATAATGAAGAGAGGGTTTTTAACCTCAAAATTCTCTGTATGGGGGTTCTAAACTCAAAACCATCTTAAGATGCTTTAATCTTAACATATAGTCTTCTGGAGGGGGGATGGTGAAACTCTGCAGGGGGGGGGGGGGGATTTTTCATCCCGGCGGGGGTTAAACACCAGGGGATAGTGTCATTATTGCTAAAAAAATGTAAAAGGATATTAACAAGCAAAGCTCAAACAAAGAGCACGTTTATGTGATTAACTTTTAAAGTGAAAATCAAAAGAAAGACTAGAATCACATAGATCTATACATTTTCTTTCAACTTTAGATGTAAAATGATCCAAATGTTATCAACTCATCTGCTCCATAAAAGGATACAATGGTGTGAAGGGAGGGTCATTCCACAGATGAAGGACAAATTAAAAAAAAGGAGAAGTGTGGGGTTTCAAGCCAAACTAAACAAAGGTGTTTCATTCATGAGCCAAAGTAGTGTTTAAAAAGAGCATTTTCACACCACTGTCTGATCATGCAATGTATCAAACGATATGTTAAAGACATATGTGATAATTATTTAAATTAGATATTTACGTTTCTACTGAAATTTCATTAGTGTATTTGATCTAGGATAGCTACATAAAGAATTTTGGATATTGTTTTGAAGGTATGAGTATATACACACACACACAAATAATTTCTTTTATAGTTCTCATATAGTTTGATCTTTTTTTTTCATGACTATAACTGGCATTGTTTTGTTTGCTTTGACTATGTAGGTTGTAAAGATAAAACAAAATAGATCTAACTAGAGACTGTCAAGTTTAACGAACAAAATCACAGAACATGAAAGTATAATAATTTAACGTTAAGTATCAAACAATGTACTTGTTTGTTTGCTTGTTTTCTTACAGAAAACAGATTATAATTATCTGACAATAAAATTGTGAAAAATAATAAAAATAAATCTATATGAACATATGCAGAATAAAGTATATATAAAGCTTTGTCAAGTCATTTTGTCTTGATATTTATTGAAATACAGCTCATATGATTGTACTAACTCAAAGTTCTACAATGAAACAAATGTTGCTAAAATGTCATTAAAATAGAAGCATAGACATAAATAAATATAGACTGGCCGAAGAAAGTAACTTCATGTAACTTGAAAACATATATATATATCTATTGTATTCGGATTTCCCAATTATGAAATATTGCATGATCTTCATTCTTAGAGATTAAACAAAACTACACTGACTCCTTATTTACAATATTTATAGGTGTGTGGCTGAAATAGATATTGTTACGTATTTCTGAATCTTCTGGCTTAATGTATTAGTAGGCACACAAATAAAAACACTGCAAAGAACTTGACGACTCAACTTTCAGTTTCATATAACTTTAATGACTAGTTAACTCTATCAATTCGTCACTGCAACATGTAGCGTAGAAGACTGTACAATATATGTCAGTATAAGTTAGCTATACTTTTCATCTCTTCACTTCGTTGCAATTCATCTCTTCTCAACTTGCATCGAGCCGTATTCCACAGAACAGACCAACGACACACTTTCCAGTGTCGCTCCAGGTCTCCCAAAGCTGAACCAAGTCGTACTCAAGTCTACCGAATCAGAGCCGCACATGTCTTACATCGACTGTATCGACTGTAACGGCTCAAGTCCACTGTAGTTCGCTGTATAGACTTTAACGACAGTAGTCCACTCCAGTTAACTCGACCCTAGTTAACTTGCATCGAGTCGTACACATTTCCCTTCCACTAGAGCCGCACACGTCTTACATCGTCTGTATCGACTGTAACGGCTCACTCACGACTGACTTTCACATTAACTCTCTGGCTTATATAGAGTCCCTAATCGCTCCTCCAAAGTTGCACAAACACTGCTAGTATGTCTGGAACAACACGTGAGGAAACGTCACATCCTGTCTATGTTTTTGATGTAGATTCCAGAGAACACCTGCTGCAGTGTCATCAAGCCGGGGTCACACGTTGTGACCTCTATCTATCACTGGACATTGCTAGTACCTTCTGGAATAACACGTAAGGACACATCACATCCTGTCTTTGTTGATACATGTACATTCCAGAGAACACCCGCTGCTGTGTTATCTCGCCGGGGTCATACGTTGACCTCTACCTATCACTGATCATTTGTAACAATATGAATGCTTAACTTTTATACTGCTCATAAATGCTGTATAATAAAGTACACAACATTGCAAGTCACAAATTTTCGTTTCATAAAACTCTTTAATTGGCCAGTCTATATTTATTTATGTCTATGAATAGAAGTAAACCATAACACTGAGAGAATAAAATCTACTTTGTGATGCAAGAAAGACAAATTAATAGTGGCTGTATGGAACTATCAGCAAGAAGATTTATTTGAAAATTAATTTTTTCTTGATTAGTTCTCTTTCCTTTCATCTGTTAGATGCAACAAAAAAAAATGCTATAATCTTCTAATTATGAAGGAAAATCCAAAATAAAAATATTAAAAAACTTATAGCTTTTATTAAGCGCTACTTTCATGCTTATAGTATGTTCTGAGCGCTATGGTCCAATCTCATTTGTGGACCAGTAGGGGAGAGGTGGTTTCTGGGAGGTTTTCCGTGCTGCCTTTAAGCGCTTAGTAAACTCTGCCCAAGACAGGTGTCGAGCCTGGAGCCCATTTTATAGGTAGCCAAGCCAAGTTTAAGTGTACTTAGCCTCTCAACTAGCAAAACAAAACATATAAAAACAAAATCTGTGAAGGAAATTGACAGAGCCAGTGAGTGTGATTCAGATGGTGATGTTTGAAAGTATTCCTCAAGCTCAATATTTATCTTCGTGGACGACGCAACGGTATTGGCACACTCAAAAGAGGAGCTTCAGTCATTAATGTCCTGCTTCTCTAAGGCTTGCAAAGAGTATGGTCTAACCATTAGCACAAGGAAAACTAATGTTATGGGACCACCTGCTACAGCACCACCATCGATTCTCATTGACGATAACAAGCTAGATGCCGTAAACGAATTCTGCTACCTTGGGTCTACAATTCAAGGTGACCTGTCATTAGAAGAGGAGATGAAAAAACGCATAGGGAAGGCCGCATCAACCTTTGCTAGACTCCGACCAAGAGTTTGGGAAAACCAGAAGCTCACCACACCGACCAAAATGGAGATCTACAAGGCATGCGTCCTTAGCACCCTTCTATTTGGCAGCGAGGCGTGGACAACCTACACAAAACAAGAGAGAAAACTAAACTCATTCCACTTGCGCTGCCTTCGAAGGATCTTAAAAATAACATGGAAAGAGTGTGTAATACTGAGATCGTCGCGAGAACAGGTCTTCCCAGCATCTTTACGGCAACGCCGCCTGCGCTGGTTCGGACATGTTCAACGGATAGAAGACAATCGCATCCCGAAAATCATTCTGTACGGGCAACTTGCATCTGGCTCAAGAAAAACTGGTCGCCCCCACCACCGTTACATTGATGTGATAAAAAGGGATTTAAAATCACTACACATTGATACTAACCATTGGGAAGACATAGCTTAGACCACACTAGTTGGAGAGAAACGGTGACCAAGAAAACTACAGACAGCGAGAAAACATGGGCCTCGATTCTTGTAGAAAAGCGTGCCACACGGAAAATGGCTAGCTCCTCTACCACCAAAGCGAAAGCCACCTTGGCATGCAATATATGTGGACGGGAGTGTCTCTCCAAAATAGGGCTCCACAGTCATATGAGAAAGTTTTCGAGAAGAACCATTGTCGTTTCACAACTGAAGGAGGCCAATGATGACTATGGCTTCTGAATTGTGGTCACAGATTTTTAAAAAGTCAAATTACAAAAAAAAAAATATTTAATTACTGACATTTTCTTTTTAGATATTTTCTTAAGTACCATTATAGCTTACTTGTCTTGTTTAATGATAAATTAATTTGGAAAGCAAAAAAGTTATCATGCTTGGCAGCAAAAGCAAAGGATACTGTTGCATTGTTGGTACCATTGCTTGTAACTGCTGGTCCAGTTCTGGCCTGTGAATAGTTTCTTTTGTTCATAATTTTATTTTTGTAAATGTACAAATTTTATTAAATTTTAGGCATGAAGTTGACAAATTAAGTAATTGAAAGAACTATTTGTTTGTTTTGGATATGATTTTATAGAGTCTATTTTCTTCTAGGGCGACATGTTATCTTAGCTTCCAAATAATGCATTTGAAAAACAAAGTTAACTGGACAATACAATAACTTTTTAAAAAGCTGAAACCATATTTAATTGATGTTTAAGTCTTTGAAACGACAAACAACATATTTCTCAATACAGCTGGCTGAGTCAACCTTGTCTAGTAATGATGTATTTTTTTAATTCAAATTATTATGGCTCAAGAAATCCACGAAAAACTACGCTTTTATAATGATACTTAAGCGCATTAATATTTAATGTTTTGATGAACTACTTCAAAAAACATCAAATCCCTTTAGGAAACATAATCTCCGTAGCAATGGATGGCCAGCCTGCAAACCTTTAAATAAAAAGTTTCCAATGTGTTTAGTGATAGTTAACGATACATATTAAAATTTGAATTTTATTAATAAATTTATTTTTAAAAATTAATTCAAATTAAAATGTAGTTTTTTCACTCCTCGTGTCACTGGTTAGAAATTATTTTAAACAAAATGTGTAATTTGAAATTGGTGAATTTTAAAAAATTCAATATAACTTAAGCAGGGGGTCTACGGAAAACCAGAAAACATGTCAAGGGGTCTACGAGACAAAAAAGTTTGGAAACCACTGATTTATACAATCTCCAGTTCGTATGAATATCAATCAAATAATAAATTAAAAACTTGAAACATATGACTGTTGATATATGATGTAATGTTGTGTGATAGTTAGTTCCCTTAGAGGACTAGAAAGTGTGTGTAGCTGTTCGTTATCTAATATGGTTTAAGAGTATATTAAAATGAATATATATCAAATAATACAGAGCTCAAGGAAATAGTGAACTGTTTTCTACAAACCAATCATCCTAGCAATCAGTGGATCAGAGTTTACACAGATGGCTCATCTCTTAAAGCCACCACAAATGAAGGAGCTGGAATACTCATCGAATGGCCAGATGGAGGAAAACTAGAAAAATCCATTGCAACTGGAGAGCTCTCTGGCAGTCACAGAGCAGAAAGGGAAGGACAAGCACTAGCTGCTACCATGCTAGCAAATCATCCAAGTCAGATTGTCTTTCTAACCGATGCGAAAACAACCCCCCAAAGCTTGCAAAACTCTGATTCCTCTTATATTAAAAACCTCAGAACAGTACTTACAAGGCTCAACAACAACAGCAAAAAAACTGTTATTCAATGGATACCATCTCATATAGAACTAGAAGGAAATGAGAAGGCTGACACACTCGCCAAGAGTGGGAGAACTAACTCACAAATAAACTTTGCACTCTATCCTGAAGAATTGAAGAGATTAATAGTAAATAAAACAAGGTTACAAAGACAGTTTGTGTGGAAACACAAACTCAAAATCGGCCCCCTAAGTGGTCCACCCAGGCACGCTTCAATATTTTCAGAAAGAACATCCGAATGAAATTATATTAAAGACAAATGAGAGAAGAATGGAGAAAGAAGGTTGACAGATCTAGTATAATGCCCCAACGGTCCAGCAGATCAAAGGATAGGTGCAAGTGAATGCAAAGTTAGATGTGAACCTGGCCTAACTAGTTCCCCTTTCAGACCTTGTGGTCTATAGGGCAGATGATGTAAAGTTCATCTGTTTTTTGTGGCCTATGGTTAACGAGGGTGTCATGTAGCCAGCACAACGACCAACCGCCTTTACTTTTCCCCAACCAATGTCAGATACCCATTAGAGCTGGGTGGACTCTTGAGGCGCCCAAGGATTCCGAAGTTGAAAATCCCAGTCTTCACCAGGATTCGAACCCGGGACCCCCGTTTCGGAAGCCAAGCGCTTTACTGCTCAGCTACGCGCCTCTCATGGCCTAACTGAAGTCTTATAATTTATGTAATTGTTTTGAAAAGGCTCAATCTCTTATTCCAGGGGTCGGCAACCTGCGGATCGCAAGCCACATGCGGCTTTTTGGATGTTAAGCTGCGGCTCTTTAGTTCCATGTGCTAATATTATTTATTTTATCGAAAAAAAACAGTAAAAAATCGTTCTGATTCAATTGTATCTCTCAGCCACTCGCTTTGCTTTTCAGCGCACCCCTTCCTCATGTCTTGAAATGTAACATATTTGCAAGTGGAATATATTGAACTTTCTTCTGCCTTATTACTTGATATCAAAGAGTCTTGCGACATAAAAGACACGGCACAAGTTGACCTTTTTGTCAGTTATATGTATTCCCAAGATCTAAAAGCAGAATTTCTAGGATTGCTACCGCTCTCGTGACAAACTAGAGGAGAAGATTCAGCTAATATCGTGCAAAAATACCTTGAATAAAATCGTTTCAATAGCAACTGATAGAGCCAGAAGTATGACAGACAAAAAAAGGGAGGCAACTACGATTCTTTGGCGCTACATAATACACCAAGAAGCGCTTTATGTCCAAACATTTCAGACAGAAATAGTTGAGGTCATGAATTTGATAACAGTATCTTATCAGAAGCACTCTACCATCGTCAGTTTAAATGTTATTCAGAATTGTAGACTCAGTATTCCGACCTCTTGGATACCCAGTCTATGTTTTGGTAGAAGAATTTGTTTTGTTTTGAAGAAACAAAATATTCTTTTTGCAGAAATTATTTAAAGCTGTCAGTTACTTCAATTTCTATTTTGTAAAGCAATATTGCGATAAAACCAGTGCAACTGTTGACACGAGTTACTTCAGCACAGTTATACAGAACAATTACAGAGGAATTTATTGCACTTCAAAACCAACAAAACGACTGTAGCATGTATAAACAAAAATCTTCTCAACACAAAAAGTACCAAAATCCACATCGAGCCATTTGTAATTGAAACTGGATCTCTAGACATGCTATTGATCGATTTAAAAAAGTAAAGCTATGTGGGGTGGAAAATATACAGAGTTTAAAATTAGGATGGAAGATTTGAAGGTCCAGAAATGTATGTAACGCAACAAAAGTGGACAGCTTTCAAAGAAATGCCACGAGATTAGGCACTTATATTCAACGCTTGGAATAGTCTTCCAGATTGCTACAGTCAGGTAAAAAAGTTGGCATTTGGAAAGCTGACTATCGTCGGATTGGCCTATGCGTGCGAGCAAGGCGTTCTCTATCATAAATATAATTAAAATAAAGTAAGAAGCCAACTAACAAATGAAATTTAGAGCCGTGTTTGAAACTAAAAACAAGATATGAGCCAAATTTATCCAAGCTTTCTATAACCATTCAATGCTATAGTTAGAAAATACGAAAAACATGCATATAGGTAACCCTGCAGTGTTACCTTTATGCATGTTTTTCGTATTTTCTATTCAGTCGTTTACCCCTGCAGCAGTACATCTTTGTTTTTTTAAAGCCATAGTTACTACTGAATTTCTTTTTTCAATTGTTTGTTATTGAAGTACAGATTAGTAAATATATAATTCGTTGTATAAAAGACTATTATAAATTTATATTTTGTTCTTATGAATAAATAGATTCGTTTTTTCAATCAAAACACTTTATTTATGCGAGTACTATTTATTGTTTGGAAGAAAAAAATTTTGTGGCTCTTTAAAATTTTGAAATTTTGTAAACTGTAATTTTTGGCTCTTTCGACTCAAAAGGTTGCCGACCCCTGTCTTACTGGAGCGTCGGAAGTGTTTCCGCAAAAGAAGAAAATAGAGTTTACAAGATTACTATTCGTTTTAAATTAGGTCTAACTTATAATGCGTACTAATTAGCTTTTTCTCTTTGAAAAACTGCTTGCATAAGTGATTTAAAAAATTAGATTTTTCGCCTTCAGAAAAAAAAAAGTTGCCGTTGCATCAGAACTTTGAATGGTCTAAATTATTGTGATGTCGGATTTTCACTATCTTTTCTAGTTTACGAGATCTAAACGGGAAGGACGAACAGACATTTCACACAAAACTAATAGCGTCTTTTCCCCTTTCAAGGGCCGCTAATAAATGAGAAATGGACGAGCTCTCATCCAAATCACAAGAAAGATGACGCTTACTATTCCGACAAGACCAACTCTAATCTTTTGACTCAGGACCGGACACAACAGAATTGGAATCAGTGAAATCTGCCCATGTGGAGTATCACCAGAGAATGCCGACCACGTCCTCCAAAACTGCTCTCTTTACCAAGAGGCCCGTATAAGACACTGGTCCCAAAACACCCCAATAGAAAGAAAACTATATGAAGAGCTCCCTGATTTGGAAACCACTGCGCAGTTCATCTCATGTATTGGTCTAGTCATCTGGACACTCCAACATAACAATGAGAACGAAGAAGAAGAAGAAGAAGAAATGAAATAATAAATTAAAAACTAGGAGCGCATGACATTGCAGGAACACACGTAATGAACTACAGACTGATAGAAACGTTCCAAGTTTTATTATTATTTTATTATTATTTTACATTATTTTACCATACTTTGCTGTTTACAAACACAAACTATTCCGTACAAACCCAAAAAATGGCGATGAAATTAAGTTTCTGTTCCATCCACTTTGTTTCAGACCAAACTCTCGAAAGGCGAGTCTTCCTCTCCAACCATGTTATACACATCTTCACTGTTTCTTCTTTTGGTGGTAGGTTCTAGACCAGGGCTTGCTGCCCTGCCTCATAGTAACGCCCGGGTGGGCACGGTCTTGAGAGGGGACGACTAGGCTACCGCGGGAGTGCCTAAGAGGGTGTGAGAATCCTTATTGCACTGTGCAGACATGAAAAAGAGCTCCCGCAGCGATCTGTCTACGTCCAGGAGCCGTCCCTCGAGGGACCGTTGCATAAATGGCGTGTGCTGCACGGTTAGCCTGGTATAGTAAATGAAAACGGCGGGGGGTCCAAGTGTTACAGTCTTCGGCCGCGTCTCTAGTCCGCGAGTCCGAGTGTCCGTGTCCATTGGACGTGAATGCAAAATCAAACTCCGAGTCTCACCCCAACCCGTCAGACAGGGTGGCGGGAAGGAAAAAAACGCCGCTCACTTCAGGCCGGTGGCAGGGAGCTTTCGTTCACTTTTGCTGACCTTAGAGTGCCACGTGCGACGCTCAACTCTACTAGACAATTTCAAATGGTAGTTTTTAGAAAAAAAGAGAGATAATTCTACTAATATAATGACGCTGAAAAAAAGGACATTTCATCCACATTATCATCGATTCTATATGTAATTGAAGGGACGGCCACAGCACTCCAGGAAGCATATAATAGTGAAGGAACCACCACAGTACTACAGAAAGCATCTAAAAGTGAAGGGACGACCACAGCACTCCAGAAAGCATATAATAGTGAAGGGACGACCACAGCAATCCAGAAAGCATCTATAAGTGAAGGGACGATCACAGCACTCCTGGAAGAATATAATAGTGAAGGAACGATTACATCACTCCAGGAAGCAGATAAAAATGAAGGAACGATCACATCACTCCAGGAAGAATATAAAAGTGAAGGGACCACCACAGCACTCCAGGAAGCATCTAAAAGTGAAGGAACGACCACAGCACTCCAGGAAGCATCTAAAAGTGAAGGGACGACCACAGTACTCCAGAAAGCATATAATATTGAAGGGACGGCCACAGCCCTCCAGAAAACATATAATAGTGAAGGGACGACCACAGCACTCCAGAAAGCATATAATAGTGAAGGGACGACCACAGCACTCCAGAAAGCATCTATAATTGAAGGGACGATCACAGCACTCCTGGAAGAATATAATAGTGAAGGAACGATTACATCACTCCAGGAAGCAAATAAAAGTGAAGGAACGATCACATCACTCCAGGAAGAATATAAAAGTGAAGGGACCACCACAGCACTACAGGAAGCATCTAAAAGTGAAAGAACGACCATAGCACTCCGGGAAGCATCTAAAAGCGAAGAAACGACCACAGCACTCCAGGAAGCATCTAAAAGTGAATGGACGACCACAGCACTCCAGGAAGCAAATAAAAGTGAAGGAACGATCACATCACTCCAGGAAGAATATAAAAGTGAAGGGACCACCACAGCACTACAGGAAGCATCTAAAAGTGAATGGACGACCACAGCACTCCAGGAAGCATCTAAAAGTGAAGGAACGACCACATCACTCCAGGAAGCATCTAAAAGTGAAGGAATAACCACAGCACTCCAGGAAGCATCTAAAAGTGAAGGGACGACCACAGCACTCCAGGAAGCATCTAAAAGTGAAGGGACGACCACAGCACTCCAGGAAGCATCTAAAAGTGAAGGAACGACCACAGCACTCCAGGAAGCATCTAAAAGTGAAGGGACGACCACAGCACTCCAGGAAACATCTAAAAGTGAAGGGACGACCACATCACTCCAGGAAGCATCTAAAAGTGAAGGAACGACTACAGCACTCTAGGAAGCATCTAAAAGTGAAGGAACGACCACAGCACTCCAGGAAGCATCTAATAGTGAAGGAACGACCACAGCACTCCAGGAAGCATCTAAAAGTGAAGGAACGACTACAGCACTCTAGGAAGCATCTAAAAGTGACGGAACGACCAGAGCACTCCAGGAGGCATCTAAAAGTGAAGGGACGACCACATCACTCCAGGAAGCATCTAAAAGTGAAGGAACGACTACAGCACTCTAGGAAGCATCTAAAAGTGAAGGAACGACCACAGCACTCCAGGAAGCATTTAAAAGTGAAGGAACGACCACAGCACTCCAGGAGGCATCTAAAAGTGAAGGAACGACCACATCACTCCAGGAATTAATTAACTATCGATAATAAATTACTTTTGTTTTGGTATCTAATCTTATCATATATAATACAAACAAGAGAAAGAAATAGTACTTGATTGAAGTGGTGGTATAAGCTAAATTAATCCCCAGAGGTATATTAGGATGCCGTCGCAGGATTAAGGAGCACAAACATGAAATAGAATTATGTAACTATAGTCTTCAATCTTTGTAGTCTCATCGCTAGCAGAGTGGCTTAAGAATTCTAAGAAAGATTTAGCACACAAGTTTGAATTCAGGTCGTTCCTTTTTTTTATTTATTTTTATAAATTCTTTTTTTTTTTATTGTTAGTCTAGATATATTAGAAATTTAATTACATGACTGGTCCAAACTATCTGACACAAGTGCGCTTGATATAATAAGCTTTGTTTTTTTGTTTTTCTTTTCTTTTTCCTGTTTCACCATCGCATTAGATATTACTAAGCTTACTAAAACGAAAGAATACAAATTATCTTCTTTGGTCTTCATGGCCAGTGTATTTACATCTATGTCTATATCGCAACCCCATAAAGAAAAAGTATTAAGAATACAGCATAGACTTAGGCTTATATATAATATAGATATAAGTCTATGGAATACAGATTCATCATTGCGCACGTTGAATGGAAATTACCGGAAAGTGTTCTTCCGGTTTTTTTTTTTTCTTATAAAATCAAGTTGAAGAAAGAGCTGTGTCAATTTTTCTTAATAAGCTTTTTAATTTCAGTGTAAAATGAAACTAGATCTAAACCTATTACAGATAATTCTGTGGATAAAGCTCTTGATGACTAGCGTTGTAGTCCTGGACACGCCGTCGACAGAGCCAGCTTGTCATAAAAGTACAACGTTATACTTTCATTTCTAATTGAACCATTTGCCTTTGTTTAAAAAAAAAATTACTTATAGCATTCAACAGCATTGGAAATGTTCACACTAAATGCTAATCACACTAATCTTTGTTTGATTGATTATTATCAGGGCCGGCCTTGCGAATTGCGGGACACAATTCAAAGGATGCTTGCGAGGCCTCCTCTTCTGTTTTTTTTTTGTGTGTGTGTATACTTGAGCAACTATTACTATTAATTAGATCATTATAATATACCGACATTTGTTATAGAATATGCATAGGAAGCACCTCAAACGAATAGGCGCCAGTAGGTTAATTTAAGTAAGGTCAATCTTACAATAGGTCTACACTAATTATATTAACCCTCTAAGTCCTACATCTTTAAAAACCATTGACAAGTGCTAAACAAAATTTAATAAAATACTCAGAAAGACACAAAGATAAAGGCACATTCCTCGTTTCATATGCTAGGACAAATTTGTACAAAAACTCCTTCTTCCCTAGCGCTATTACAGCATGGAGTGGGTTTCCTGAGCTAGCCAGGAAAACCAGTGACTTTGCGGAGTTTAGGTCATTGGTTAATATGCATGACTAAATGCATGACGCTTAGGATGCATCATCTTCTTATTTGAAGTAAAGTCTTTATCATATAAGATAAGAGTGATTGTGATTATGTTTAATGTTAATTTGCTGGGCCCCTGCCAGGCGCTGGTCCCAGCTGGAGCAATCGGTTAAATGGGCCTAAGGCCGGCCCTGATTAGTAATACTATACGGTTTGCATTATTTAAGCATCACGACATCGTAAAAAAAGGGGAAAAAAAAAGAATGCAGAATGGAGAAACGAGAGGGAGATATAATGACACCTAACGAAAACGAAGAAAAGAGGAACATTGGGACAGTTATTGAAATAAACAATTCATCAATGTCCCCATAGCGAAAGATCACTGTTTCCAAATTGTGAATAGATCTTAGAAATGGGATTCTACGGGACAAAACTATTTAATGCTTTTAAAAATATCAATACATCCGTGTTCTGTACACCAGATACATAAAACAAATTGCTATTTATGGACTTTTTCTCCATTCACATGTTTCGGATGTTCCTTCAGAAATGCGTATTATTAAAGCCTAGCCCTAAACAGCGGGGGACAGGGATAGGTAAGATTCGAACCCGGCCGGAACCATCAAGGCAACAGGCGAAACCTCACAACCTGTTTTATATCTGCAAAAATATTGCCCTAAGAGTAGTTTGGAGCTAGAAACATGAGCTGAACTCTACCCGAAAAGTAATTTCTTACTAGCTATCGCTCTCCTTTCTTTTACTTCTCTTGCTTTCTTTTTTCTAACATCATCATGTCTCTTTACAAATCCCCAGATTTTTTTCTAACTGCTGAGCGAAGATCAGGGCAGATTGGGGACACATTTGTATTCTACATTTGGTACTTGGACGATGTAATACAGAATAAAACAATGGAAAACTTCTTGGTTACCCTGCAGTATAGAGTCGGACTTGAAACGTAAGTGTTGGATTTTAATCTTGCATATTTAGAGAATGAGTATTATATGGTCTACTGTAAAAGACATTGTATAGCATAAGAACTTTTTTTTTCTAAAAATAAAAATGTGTAATATCTACAAATAAAAATGTGTAATATTTTTTGAAAAATAATTGTTGCACCATTGCATAGCCAGGATTTTTTTCAAAAAGGGGGGGGGGTAGGGTTAGGTGGCAATATTTTTCCGTGTTCTCTTTCCACACACGCGTATATATATATATATATATATATATATATATATATATATATATATATATATATATATATATATATATATATAGTCTTTAATTGAAGCGTTTCTCTGTTACGTCGACCCCCTTTCATCTCACCAAAAGTATTGCTTTTGGCATTTCATAGTCCCCATACGGGTTATATGCCCTGCCCAGCGTAACTGTCGAACTATAAGAAGTCCATCGGCTATACTATGCGTACCGGCGTTCGCAAGGACATCGTTGTTTGTAGTGCAGTCTGAAATTGCCACCGTGTGTCCATGATGGAGCGCAAGCATCTTTGGTGATATTGTTCAAGAAGACACCTGGCTACGGTGGCTTCGGAACAAGACATGTGGTGATCACTTTTAAGGCCAAAAGCAAATTCACTGCATAGGAAAGACGTAGACGGCGACAAGAAAACCTAAATCGACTACCTGCGGAAAATGGTTATGTCTGCGCTCGATGTGGTAAAACTGTAGGTCGCAGCTGCGGTTGTGTAGCCAGAGATAATTCTGCAATTTACACATTCCATATTTTGGTTGAAGAATAGGCTATCAGGATATTGCGCTGTAGACACCTCTTTAAATACATTTTCTAAATTCAGGAAATAATTCTTGGCACTTCCCAGACCCCCTGACTGGCTAAAGAAGGGTATCTGCTGTCATTCCGCTCACCTCAGAAAGAAACATTTTCTAGGGTACAGAAGACCGCAGGAAAAAAAAATGAATGTACTAATTGTAATTAACATTTAGTACGAATATATATTGTTCTTTTTGTATAGGCGAGTGCTTCATGAATGTTTACTAACTAAAGATTCCGAAGAATCAATAAGACCTTTGTATGTTGTCTCCCAATCTGACTCTTGCAAGTATAAGTAAGTTACTTACTGTCAAATGTATGAATGTATGTTGTCTCCCAATCTGACTCTTGCAAGTATGAGTAAGTAACTCACTGTCAAATGTATGAATGTATGTTGTCTCCCAATCTGACTCTTGCAAGTATGAGTAAGTAACTCACTGTCAAATCTCTCTCTCTGTATATATATATATATGGCTGATCATATGAGAAACATAATAGAATAGCAGCCGATTCGCAGTACAAATTAAACGTTTCTCGTCACTAGTAGTAGGCCTTTCTCTTTTGTTGAACGTTGAATAATAAATATGAAGAACGTATACAATTCTTATAAAGTAGTGCAACCGAAATTACAATACAGTTAGTGGGGAAAAAAGAACTTTCTCTTGTACAATTATAAAGCTTTTTTGTTTCTTATTGTCACGCCGATATAAGGACACAATTTGAGAAATTTAGCCATCTTTGCAATTCTTTTCTTTCCATTCGATACCACGGTTATTTATTCTACATTAAATAGATCTAGACTCTTACTACATTGATATGTATTTCTTTTTATTGGTATTATCATCGTATTTTTTAAAAAAGCACCGTATAGGCCTATATATATATATGCACTCTGCACCATAGCCGCCATAGGATGCTAAAACTTGTATAAGTCAAAATATTTTTATTCTGACTGGTCCATTACAATGGGTTCAGGATTTAATGATAGAGATTTATCTATAATCTAGATCTAATAATGTATATAAGTTTTTTTTTTGTTTTTTGACACACTATTTTTTTGTGTGCTTATGTTTCATTGTTTGCCACAACGCACCCAACACTGCACAGTAACTCAAAAACTGTCGCAGTTGAGTGACCATGGCCTATGGGTAGTGAAGTAGTAGATCTAGATCTAGTATGCGCGTGAGTTGATGAACGACAAAATCGTCAAAGTAAGAAAGTTGTCGCAAAGTGTCACAAACTTGACAAAGTTCTTTCAAAATGTGAATTACAAATGTTCACGTCACATATCGTCAATAGCTCTGTCTAAGCAACAGATTTCACATAAACACTAAAACCAGCCATAATTTTTCGAACACCACTGTTACTGTTCACTGACTAAGCTGCAATAAGGCTTAGTCTAAGCCTAACAAAGCAGGTTGTCATCTTATTTTCTATTCTGAAATCTAGACCTAGTAGGCCTACAGTTCAAACACATCGGATAATCAGACATACTACTACGCCACCATGTCTAGATTCTAGATTTAGATCTAGACTGACTATATATAGAATTATAGACATAGAGAGTGTCTAGTCTATTACTGCATTGCATGACACTTAGTAACTTTTCACTTAGATATAGATAGATCTATATGCCGATGCATAATTTAAGTATGCATAATTTAAGTGTGAGTTCGTGTGTTAACTCATAAGATTGCCTCAGTATCAGATAGGTCTAGGTTCTAGATCTAGATCTATGAAGAATTAAATAGATGGAATATTTGAGATTGCATAAAATTTCCTCCTTTTGCCACACTTGAAAATAATCATTTAATGGCTGATCTTTGTTTATAATTAGAATTGAAATCTTAGTTACTTTAGTTAATAGTAATGCTATAGACTTTTTTTCCGTGACAGAGAAGAGCTTATAAAATGCATTATTAGATTATTATAATAATTATAGAGCTTATATTAACACACTCAGTGGATTCTTTTAGACTTTTTAAAAATCCCACTTCCCATTTTTTGTTCAAATTTTGATATTTTGCACCATTATTCCTTGTTGATGGCAACACTTGAATTAATAAAAAAAAATTAATCAATTAGTGGTAATTTTGTTTTATTTAGAAAAGGGGTAGATAAACCTTGCAATATTGAGATATATGACAGCGCTTTAATGGTGCTCTCCATTTTATCAATATATTAAGCTTTGTTTTTTTTTTTAAAAGTATTTTTTATATTATATAATATTGCTTGTTTTATTATTGTGAGAAAAATTTACTTTTAATTTACGTATTATAGGAATTGTTTTATGTGAAGGTCTAAAAGTTTATTACTCCAATATACTTTGTTTCAGGGCCAGTTCTACAGATTGCAGGGCCCTAAGCAAAAGTGATTGCGTGCGGCCTAATTTGGGTTGTGATAAGGATAATACGTGAAAATTAAGACTTTGTATTAGAAAATAAATTCGTCTTTGCATTTTATTTATACTTTACTAAGTGCAAAATTACTGTCAAATTAACTTTACGAGCCATCTACAGTAGAAAGTAGTTTTCCAACAAACAGCCAATAAACATTTAGATCTGCCTTTTAGATTAACTATCGACTAGAAAAATATCGCTTTTGATGTTTCTTTTTAAGAGGTCGAGATAGATTTAGATCTATATTTGTATGCCAGTGACTATTAAAGTAAATTAAGTATTTGAAGTTCTAGTTTTGGATAAAATTCGGCTTACTATTACATTTTTATTAAATGAAAGCTTACAATACCATTTTTTTTATTTAATCGCTAGTAGGATTAGCGACACCTAGAAATGACTATATTGTCTGTTTTAAGGCTATATGTGGGACACTTGACACCTTTTTTTAAAATTTATTGATCAAATTACTCTAAACTTTATATGTGTAATCCCTATGAATAACCATAAAAAGAAATGTGGTTAAAATTGTTTTCTTATTATGGTTGTCATGGCCGCCATATTGGATTTTTGTTTATCGTTTTTAAATCGCTAAGGCTCTAAAATTATTTAAGCTATTGCCAAACAAAAATATACAATGTGTAAATCAATCATGCCAGAAAATTTTCTAGCATTTAGTTTCTAAATATCCTAAAACCTTTTTTTTTAATAATTTTTTTTCTAACCTTGCTATAGAAAAACATAATTTTTTTTCATTTTTCAAGTATTTTATTGCAAATAAGACAAAATATTAATTCAGACTTAAAAAATGTAAGCAAGAAGTTGTTGTACAAGGTGTAAGTAATAAGCAGGACAAGTTTAATTGAATTCTATGCAGAATTAGTGAAGGAGTAGTACAAAATATGAATAAAAATAGTATTTTGAGAAAATCTAAAAAAAGAAACAAAATTGGTAAAGAGACAGCTTACAAAAAAATTATTAAAAAATTAGTAATTATTTGCCAATCATGAAAATGATATTTTTATTTCAAGAAATGGTTGGGCTATTTAAATTAGGTTAAAACTGAAAATTGAAATTTGTGACCTTTTACCTAAATTTAGTGTCCCACATAGCCTTAAGTAGATTTGCATCAGTTTTCAGAAGATTTTAATAATTTCAGGAGATTTTCATGACTTTTTCTTATATTTTATAATTTCAGGACAATTCCAGGAACCCTTTAATAATAAGTTAAAATGGTTTAATTTAATAATTTACACCTAGAATTCGTATCCCGCGGGGCCTATGAAAGTGCAGCAGCATAGGTTGCAGTAGCCTAACACTGGCTCTGCTTTGTTTAGTTTTATGTTAATTTATGTATTTTTTGATCTCTTATGTTTTGACTAGGGAAATTGGTGATTAGTGGTTAAGCGCTTGGCTTCTGAACCTGGGGTCCTTGGTTTGAATCTTGGTGAAGACTTGGATTTTGAATTTTGGAATTTCTAGGGGGCCACTGAGTCCACCCAACTCTAATGGGTACCTGACTTTAGTTGGGGAAAGTAAAGGCAGTGGGCCTTTTGCTGGCCACATGACACCCTGCTCATTAACTATTGGCCAAAGAAACAGTTGGACTTAATATTTTATCTGTCTTATAGATCACAAGGTCTGAAAGGGTAACTTTACTTACTTTTATACTTTGTGGAACACCTATTCAGGCTTAGTGTTCTGCGGAAACACAGTTTGTGAAACACTGGTCTTGATCTAGTTTGTAAAAGTATTTGTAACTTATCAGATTTCTATCAATATAGATCTTGCAGTAGTAGAATAGACAAAGAGGCTATATAGGTATTTCTTTTAAAGATACTAGGTATTTCTTTTAATTATATCTAGATCTACAGCATTTTTGTAAAACAGAATACAATTTTCTTCAATAATTTCTTTTTGAAATTATACTGCATAAAAAAATTTATAGTTAACTTTATAATTATATTTTACTTTAAAACAATTAGATCTTTATTGAAATTCTTTGTTCTTTTCCCTATATAGCAATGTTCGCAAATTTACATTCATTTTAAGGAATCCCGGCCATTATTTTATATTAGCTGTTATTGTTTGGGGCGGAGTTAACAACAAACAGAGTGAGTTTGAAAAAGTAAGGTTACATTTCTTTTTTGTAAATTTCTTTATTTAGAAAAAAACTCAAATGTTTTTGACTGTAGATATTTATCAATTTGTTTTCCTTAAATATTTCATATAAAATTCTGTCTTTATTTTTAAAAAGTAATGAAAATCAAACACACGTATATATATATATATATAATGTATATAAAAGTATGTAAAATGGGGCGACCAGCGGCTCTCCTGCCTTCTATTAGATCGCCATACAGGATGTCCTGTGGAAGCCGATCTACTGGCATTCTACGAACGTGGCCAAGCCAGCCAAGTCGTTTGCTGCTGATAACAGAGTGGATGTCCTGGCACCCTGCTCTTTGTAGCACTTCCTCATTTGTTATCTTATCTTGCCACCTTATTTTAAAGATCCGCCTTAGGCATCGGAGGTGGAAGACATTCAGCTTTTTTTCCTGCCACTTTTACGTTATATGGATGTATGCAAACGTGACATGAAGCTCTTCAAAATTGACAATGGCAGCTGGGAAGAGGTGGCACTGGACAGATCCACTTGGAGAGAGCCTAAAGGAAGGGTCACGGATTGCAGATGTCATACACAACAAAAGCAGAAAGAAGGGTGAAAATGCAACGGTACCTGGAGATTATATATGCCCAACCTGCGATCGCAGCTGTGTATCAAGGATTGGCCTCTTTAGTCACACAAGAAGTTGCCAAGGGAAAAGATCGTCTCTCGAGATGTAAAATGCCACAGAATGTATATATATATATATCCTTTCAAATAAAAAATCTATGCCAAAATAATTATAAGTTACAGTTCCTTTTAGGAACATCAAGTGTAAAGCTGGAATGTAAAATCTGTTAAGATATACATACAGATTGGAAATAGTGAAAGAGAAGAAAGAAAATTTCCCACAAGTACTAAATTAGCAACCTAGACTTATTGTTTTTTTAGAACAGGCAATCAACTCGCAAAATAAGCATTGCAAAAAAAAAATGCTGCCTTCAGAAAAAAAAATATTAAAAAAAGCAGACTCAGTAGAGTGTATACTAATTAATTATTTACTGTACTGAATCTATAATATTTTAAAATTGTATGTGGTGGATTTAAGCTAAGTAGTATATGTATGTCCTTATGTTTAGAGTATTGACATGGCCATGGTTAATGTGGAAGTTGTGCAAGCTGAATATTACATTCCAGCCACCGACTGCCTAATTATGGAAACATTTACTATCAATGGTGAAGGTAAGACAATGATGGAAACATTTACTGTCATTGGTGAAGGTATGACAATGATCTAAACATTTACTGTCATTGGTGAAGGTATGACAATGATCTAAACATTTATTGTCATTGGTGAAGGTATGACAATGATCTAAACATTTACTGTCATTGGTGAAGGTATGACAATGATCTAAACATTTACTGTCATTGGTGAAGGTATGACAATGATCTAAACATTTACTGTCATTGGTGAAGGTAAAACAATGATGGAAACATTTAATGGCTATAATATGTGAAACAAGTTTACTTTTTAAGTTTCTTCTTTCTATTGTGGCTGTGTGAAAACTATTTCTGCAAAGACTCATTGACTAATGTAAAGAATTTTACAGTTAATTATAGTCATTATTGCTGTTTAAAATATTTTAAGTAATGAAAATGTCAAATTAAATTTACAAATGTTTAAGTTTTGGAAAAATAAATTATCTGAAAGGCTCATGCAGTTAACTATTTTTCTGTTTTGTGCCTGTAGAAACATCTGAAGATACCAGCAAACATTTTGTACAAGTTAACAACACTGACTTGATAATTGTAAGCAGAGACTTATTTAGGTAGCTTAATAGTACTTTTTTATAAAGCCTTTTAAAATTATAATTTTAGTTAACAGAGGTATAGATCTCTTAATACCAACATACATGTAGAAAGGGGAACAGGAATGTCTACAAAGGACAAACTTTTTGTTCCGTGGGGGGTGGGGATAAAGTGCTACTAAAATTAACGCTCCCATAACATGGGCACATGTATGTGTTAGGGGTGCATTATGAAGCAGATCTTTCTAAATAATGTCAATAGTCTGTTGAAATTACGATGCGCAGGTAAAAAAAAGAACAAAATGGTGATTCCAGAGAGCAAAAAAGAGATAAAGAAGGGAAGAGAGATTGGGCTGTGAAATTTTATTATCTCAGATACACTAATTCACAGGCTAAAAAATTATGTTAGGTTGATTGTTAAAATGTGTTCCATTTATTAAATAAAAAAAATATATAAATAAAGAATAGAATGGGGTGTTTGGCCATAATAAACAATATAAAGCCTTGGAAGAAATCAATGGGCAATGCCAGTGTGTTCTGCTGGTATAGTATATAAAAGTGAAAACAATCAAGTTTATTAATTGATAATTTTGTGTATTAAGAAGGAATCGCTGCAAAACCTTTTTTTCCCCCATGTTTCAAGTACATTCACTTGTCAATTCAGCTATTTTATTCCATTTTGAAGGTTAAATCAAAACCCAAGAACTGCACAAATAGTCAAGGTATCATCCGCCAGTGGAAGATGGATAGACTGTTTAATGTCACTCAGAACCAAAAGCACTTTCCCTCTCAGTGCTATCATTCAAGTAAAGCTGGAAAGGTGTGTACAAATCTTGAAAGAAAAATGTTTGAAAATAAGTTTAAGAATTTATTTTAAAAAAGTAATTTTGAAACAGTTTGTACATAACTGTACAATCTACAGAAAAATATCATTAATACTAATATATTATAGGAAGAAAAATAATTATTACAATAGTTAAAAATTATTAATTTCTGTCACAACTGAACCAAATGTATGTACATTGTTAAATAGAGAAAAGGCAATTTCATAGCAACTGCCTGTTTCCTCAGAAGTTATAAAATAATATTTTAATGTGTTATTTTTGCACAAGAATAAATGTTGAAATTACTAGATTTAAAAAAAAAATGTTCTAAGTTTATTTGTTTAACCTGCATATTTTGTGTGTGCATGAACATTTGGAAATGAATTTTCTTTGAAAGAAACAAAGCTAATGCAGACTATAAGCTTTTTATCTTAAAACTGTAGACAATGTGATCGAGATAAGATGCCTACATTCATATTACAGTGCTTGATTGTTTGTTTTAAACATAATATTTGTTTTGATTTTTTTTTTAACAGATACAGCCAGTTCCATACTGGTACATATTGTAATGTTACTAATTCAAAGTAAGCGTTTCTTTTAACTTCTTTTGCTTTTCTTTTTTAAAAGGTAAATTTAAGTGTTTTGGCCAGAGATTTTACTGGGATACATCTAAATTTTCCCACAAATCTGAACAGCTTTACTATTCAGCCATTTCTTCTCCCTGCTGGATACTATAGAATCTGTTTAGAATTAAGAAGACAGGAGGCACATAGAAACCTTCAACACACTTACTGTGTAAGTAGCCTTGTGTGTTTTTTTTAATTTTAGCCAGTTTTAATGCTTAAATATTGGGTCTCATTGTTGGAATAAAATAGTTGAACTATGGTTTAAAAAAAACAAAAAAAAACAACTTCATTGTTTGAATTTTTAGATTAACTTCTTGATTTCAGTTTTCAATTTATTTATTAGAAATCTAGAAATCTTGAAATTTTTCATTATTTAATATAAATCAAGAAATGAGTTTTAGCATGTATAATATAAAAAAATGTAATAATTATTGATAAGCATTCTTCTCCAGTTTCAGTTGGAATTATTTGAGTACCTCAAGGCAAATATATTCATTGTCTGATTATATCTTTTCCTTTTGGTCAGTTAGGAAATTTTAAAGTAATTTTAATAGAATAGATTGCTGCATTGCATTTGTTCTGAATCAAGGACATAGACTGTAGATTGCTGCATTGCATCTGTTCTGAGTCAAGGACATAGACTATAGATTGCTGCATTGCATTTGTTCTGAGTCAAGGACATAGACTGTAGATTGCTGCATTGCATTTGTTCTGAGTCAAGGACATAGACTGCAGATTGCTGCATTGCATCTGTTCTGATTCAATCCTGTGAGCCAAGGACATAGACTATAGATTGAACAAACACCAGAAAACGTTTATGCAATTACATTTAAAAAGTCCTAGAATCCAATAACACATTATTTACATTTCATTCATTCACCTCTTTGTTAACTCTATATTTTTTCTTGACTTAGATCCCTACATCATTTATCAGTTATTAAGTAGTAAACTTCCCCCTTCAGACCTTGTGGTCTATAGAGCAGATGATGTAAAGGTCATCTGTTTCTGTGGCCCACTGTTAACAAGAGTGTCATGTGGCCAGCACAACAACCAATTGCCTTTATTTTTTCCCCAACTAATGTCAGGTACTCATTAGTGTTGGGTGGACTCAGGGGCACCTTAAAAATCCCAAAATTCAAAATCCAAGTCTTCAGGATTTTAACACGTTTGAACTCCTCGGTTTGGGTTACCACTCAGCCATCATGCCCCCATTTAGCAATTAGCCTAATGATGTTAATTTAGTAAGCTCTGCATTAGTTTTATAAGAATGTGATCAATTTCAGAAAGATAAATGCTTTCAAACTTTTATAGCAATATTTTGTATCTTTGCTCCACCACTGGACTAGAAATTTAAATTGCATAAATTCAGATTTATTCAAATGTATTGAGAAAAAAAAAAGGAAATTATTGCTTACATTTTTTTTTCTTAAACAGGATCACCTATAACACATATATATTCTCATCTTATTTGTTATAGATGTTCATTTTTAAAAGAAGATAATTAAATCCTGAGCTTATTAATGTGCCAATCTAGTCTTAGTCTTAGAGACAGACTTATAGGCTTGTAAAATTCTCTTGCAAACTTTTTGATTTTTATGATGTATAGCAGGTTGAAAGTGTATACATATCATTGATAACATCAATTGATACTTTTTATCATATGTTTTTTTGTACATTTGTTTAATTTTTTAAAATTTCCACCTAATATTTCTGCTTATAGGGGTTCTTGACAATCAACCCATCAGTTGTTAAAGATGCCTTTCAACTAGTAGTTACTCCTGAAGAAGAAAATTTTATTTGGCCCATGGATGACCTACATATTTATGCTGGCTTGTCTAGCTATATATATGAATCTACTGAACTTGGATATACTGGGTCTAAAACAATAAGGTAGCACACTCGCAATATAATTGTTGCTTTCGAGTTGGCACTATTATTAAATAATGTGTGAAGCTTTTATGAAATATTTTAGTAATATTTGAAAATAACTACACCTATTTCTGGCAATTTCTAGATTCAAGTGGCATTGTTTTGATAATGATGAAATTTGTGGTAAAATAGTTTCTTATTATAAAACATTCTCCAGTGAAAAGAATATAAACTACAGTCATAGCATACCCACAGAAGGTAATTACAGCTATGTAAATGTCCACATGTTGTCATTGTGTATATATATATGTAAATATCATTCTCCACCTTTACTTGTCCCTTTCCCTTTTGACCATTGGGGCCCCACACATGATCTGTTGACCATCTCTCTCCATTTCTCTTGTCTTTTGCCAGGATAAGTCTCATTGACAGGCCTGTCCATTCTTTGACTGTGTCTTCACTTCTGTTGCTTGCCTTTCCTTCTTTTCAGTGTTCCCTGTAGAAAGGCCTTAGGAAGCTTTTGAAAAATTGTGGTCCTTTCCTCATTTGTGATGTGGTCTTTATGTGCGATACCTAAAATCCTTATGTAGCATCTCAATCCATGTATAGGATCCTCCTCTCTTATTCTGCATTCATCAAATCCCAATCTTGATCATTTCACCCCTTTTGTTCAGATTTTTTTTTCCTTTTTATATAGTGGTTATAGTTGGTTAGTATACACGAACAAACACTTATATCTTCACTGTGTATCTCTTTATAGTGTAACTGCTGACTCTGTACTCCTAGATGGTCCATACATACAGGCTTGAAGGCTTCTAATATCTCCCTCCATTCTTTGAACTAACCTTTGCACCTTTCACCAGCCCATTCATTCGACTTGACAACAGTATAGGTCACTCGGTTATGAGTACATTACAATAACACAACAATATAGGTCACTGGGTTATGAGTACATTACAATAACACAACAATATAGGTCACTGGGTTATGAGTACATTACAATAACACAACAATATAGATCACTGGGTTATGAGTACATTACAATAACACAACAATATAGGTCACTGGGTTATGAGTACATTACAATAACACAACAATATAGATCACTGGGTTATGAGTACATTACAATAACACAACAATATAGATCACTGGGTTATGAGTACATTACAATAACACAACAATATAGATCACTGGGTTATGAGTACATTACAATAACACAACAATATAGATCACTGGGTTATGAGTACATTACAATAACACAAAAATATAGATCACTAGTGTATCAGTACATTACAATAACACAACTGTATAGATCACTGGGTATGAGTACATTACAATAACACAACAATATAGATCACTGGGTTATGAGTACATTACAATAACACAAAAATATAGATCACTAGTGTATCAGTACATTACAATAACACAACAATATAGATCACTGGGTTATGAGTACATTACAATAACACAAAAATATAGATTACTAGTGTATCAGTACATTACAATAACAACAATATAGATCACTGGGTTATGAGTACATTACAATAACACAAAAATATAGATCACTAGTGTATCAGTACATTACAATAACACAACAATATAGATCACTGGGTTATGAGTACATTACAATAACACAACAATATAGATCACTGGGTTATGAGTACATTACAATAACACAACAATATAGATCACTGGGTTATGAGTACATTACAATAACACAACAATATAGATCACTGGGTTATGAGTACATTACAATAACACAAAAATATAGATCACTGGGTTATGAGTACATTACAATAACACAAAAATATAGATCACTAGTGTATCAGTACATTACAATAACACAACAATATAGATCACTGGGTTATGAGTACATTACAATAACACAACAATATAGATCACTGGGTTATGAGTACATTACAATAACACAACAATATAGATCACTGGGTTATGAGTACATTACAATAACACAACAATATAGATCACTGGGTTATGAGTACATTACAATAACATAACAATATAGATCACTGGGTTATGAGTACATTACAATAACACAAAAATATAGATCACTAGTGTATCAGTACATTACAATAATACAACAATATAGATCACTGGGTTATGAGTACATTACAATAACACAAAAATATAGATCACTAGTGTATCAGTACATTACAATAACACAACAATATAGATCACTGGGTTATGAGTACATTACAATAACACAAAAATATAGATCACTAGTGTATCAGTACATTACAATAACACAACAATATAGATCACTGGGTTATGAGTACATTACAATAACACAAAAATATAGATCACTGGGTTATGAGTACATTACAATAACACAAAAATATAGATCACTAGTGTATCAGTACATTACAATAACACAACAATATAGATCACTGGGTTATGAGTACATTACAATAACACAACAATATAGATCACTGGGTTATGAGTACATTACAATAACACAACAATATAGATCACTGGGTTATGAGTACATTACAATAACATAACAATATAGATCACTGGGTTATGAGTACATTACAATAACACAACAATATAGATAACTAGTGTATCAGTACATTACAATAATACAACAATATAGATCACTGGGTTATGAGTACATTACAATAACACAAAAATATAGATCACTAGTGTATCAGTACATTACAATAACACAACAAAATAGATCACTGGGTTATGAGTACATTACAATAACACAAAAATATAGATCACTGGGTTATGAGTACATTACAATAACACAACAATATAGATCACTGGGTTATGAGTACATTACAATAACACAACAATATAGATCACTGGGTTATGAGTACATTACAATAACACAAAAATATAGATCACTGGGTTATGAGTACATTACAATAACACAAAAATATAGATCACTAGTGTATCAGTACATTACAATAACATAACAATATAGATCACTGGGTTATGAGTACATTACAATAACACAAAAATATAGATAACTAGTGTATCAGTACATTACAATAATACAACAATATAGATCACTGGGTTATGAGTACATTACAATAACACAAAAATATAGATCACTAGTGTATCAGTACATTACAATAACACAACAATATAGATCACTAGTGTATCAGTACATTACAATAACAACAATATAGATCACTGGGTTATAAGTACATTACAATAACACAACAATATAGATCACTAGGTTATGAGTACATTACAATAACACAACAATATAGATCACTGGGTTATGAGTACATAACAAGAACACAACAATATAGATCACTAGTGTATCAGTACATTACAACAACACAACTAGCCAGTCAAATCAAGAACATTTACTATCAAAATATTCTCTTTTTTAAAGACAGCTTCTTGGTAATCTAAATTAATGTTTCATAATTGCTTCATTTACATCTTTCAATGCAGGACTTATATTACTCATAAAAAAGAGCTGGATGGTCACAAATACTGCTGTAAAAATTTTACTTGAAATATCTGCTATGGATATATTGACTTGCAAACACTTTTTAAGAACAATTGAAAGGCTGGTAACATTTTCAAATAAAAATGAAGCTGCACAGTATGCACCCAACATTGGCATTAGGTAATTCTGAACATTTAGTTTACATATAAACAAACTGCAGTGATAATGGTCCTATCCTTAATGTAGGGCATTAGAAACAAACCTATTAGGCAATTTCATTTAGGATGTTGAAATAAGCTTCTTTCTCAGTTACCTAATAACACCTGGAATGTAAAAAGTGGTGTTAATTTCCTCAGGAAAGAAAGTTATAAAAAAAAGATTAGAAACACATTATTTTAAAAATCCCATTAAATAATTGAAAAATATGTCTTGATATAAAATGTGCATAACTTTCAATACCTTTAAACAGAAATAAGTCTCACACTAAATATCTATAGTAAAAAAAAAAAGGAAAGTTCCCCTATCAGACTTTGTGGTCTATAGGGCAGATGATGTATAGGTCATCTGATTCTGTGGCCTACGAATAATGAGGGTGTCATGTGGCCAGCACAATGACCAACTGCCTTTACTATTCCCCAACTAACGTCAGGTACCCATTAGAGTTGGGTGGACTCAGAGGTTCCCCGAAGATCCTGAAATTAAAAATCCCAGTCATCACCAGGATTCGAACCTTGGACCCTGGTTTGGAAGTCAAGCGCTTTACCACTCAGCCTGGGTGCCTCCACTCAATATCTATGATTACATTATGAAATCAGCCATTTAGTTGGAAAATGTTAAAGATAAAAAACCAAGAGAGTTATAGACATTTAGTTTATTATAAAAGATTTGCAAAGTGTATCCTCTCATTTGGAAAGGTGGCCTGGCATTTACATGTAGGCATGTCATCATATGCCAATGATTTAGAGAAGGCATCCTTTAGTGGAAATGTTCAATAAATAATAGTTATTAACTATTAATTATTATTTATATTATTGTTAATCTAATTATTCTTTTTTTTTTCAGTTGTTTAATAAACTGTTGGCAATATGTTAACCCTTATTTGTCAATGTTGCTAACAATGTCCTGCTTGGATTGTGAGCAGTTTTCTTTGGAGTTTGTTACAATCAGCTGGGAAATACAGAGTAAGCCCAGGTATTTAGCTCTTTCTCTCCTAATTGACCATGCCAACACTGATTTGACTCCCATTCAACTCAATTTGTTTTTGGGTTTATAAACTTTAATTTGTGGTGTGTAAAAAGAGCATGCATTCTCCTATAATTCAATATCAAACATAACATTTTTTGATAACAGACTAAAAATTTATTGAAGTTTAATCATAACAGGATAGTGAAATATAACGAATAATACTACAAGAACTAGAAAAATAATTACAGAATGAAAGATCTAGTTCTATTCTAACTAGAAACTTATTGTAATTATTCAAGTTGTTTTGTTTTTTTCAATAAGTTTTTTATATAGCAGATCCAGTACTGTTGTAGTCTTCTGTCATTTCAAATGGACAAGAAATTTTCCCCAGCTTTTATAATGTTCAAATTAAAAGTCATTTAACAGAATGGCTCAAATACAGTTTTTCCAGTTTTTTTTTTTGTTCAATAATAATAATCCATTTTTCCTTGAAACTTTAATGTTTAGGATCTTTACTTTTTTTTTTTTTTACAAAAAAACAAAGGGTGATTATTTAAAAAATAAAAGAAAGTAATTAAGCAAACAAACAAAGCATAAGAAGTGTAATAAAGTATAGTTTTTATTTTCAGCTCAACATTTCAAACAAGTGGGAATGACACCTTGTACTTACATATAGAAAACATTAAAGACAGTTCTGCCAAAGAGCTTATTATCAAGGTTATATGTACGTAGGCGAAACACAGTAAATATTGATGATTTCCTTTTATTGTCTTTATTGCGTTTTTTTTCCTAACATTACCAAAGCATATTGACACATTTGGTTCACAAAAGTTCTATACAAATCAAGGGCACTTTTCAAATGAATATAACAAATAAATATTGTAAATATTTGTAGAAAAAAATTAAGCTTCAGCAAAAGTAACAGTAGTTTACATTCATTGGGCATTATATATGTGTATAAACCTTTAGAAAAATGTCAGTTACTGCATAGTCAGACCTGTGTAGATAACTAAAATTTACTTGGCTATGGCCTCCTCCAGTTGTGAAGCAACTATGGATCTAGAAATAAGTGTTCCATTACCTATAAAATGCTTCCAATAGCAATTTATTTAGATTAGCTTTATCTTAACTTATCTTATCGTATAAAATACAGACCTTGCTTGAAAAAAGAGGATGATTGCATCCTAGGCATCATGTATTAAGTCATGCAGGGATACTTTTACGTTTGTTTTAAATAAATTAGTTGTTTTATTTTATTGTTTGATTGTTATAATATTGTATTGAAGAAAGAGCTTTTTAACATAGCATAAGTTATGATGAACATAAGTAGTCCTGGAAAAGATCGCAAAATAAATAGTGAACATGCTTTGAGACTTAATTTACAAAACAAGGTTTCATCCAAATGTTAGATTTGTTTTTTTTTCATTTACACACACATCTAAAGGGAGTTAAGTATAGGAGTACTTAAATTGTGTGAAATACAATTGGGGAAATACGCTCATAAAATGTTTGTAACATTACTTACAAGTACAACTTATTTCATTTATATAGACTTATAAATGATAAATTTCTCTTTGACTTAGCTGTCCTGTGATCACCATCCATTATTTCTTAAATTTCCATTTATGTTTTTTAAATTACTTTGTCATTTTAGCTTTCGTGTTTGTGTTTGTAATGTTATCACAGCACCTTGAGCCTACATGTTTTGTTAAATAAAATTATTATTTTTTATTATTATTATGAATAGTTATTTACAAAAACACCAAAGGTGTGGAGATAGTGTCTTCTTCTACTCGGAAATTTGAAGTCATGAATGTCTCCATTTCAGCATTAGCTAATTATACATTTCAATTAGAAGGTAAGTCTTCATTGGTGAAATTCATTGTGTGTGTGGTTTTGTGAATTTTAATCAAGTCTATAAAAAAAGAAGATTGACAAAATATTGGCTTAATGTTCCTGTAGAGTCTTCATAATGCTATTTACTTCAGATTCTGCAATGGGTGAATCATTTCCAGTCAAAACTTTGGTGTGGACTAAGGAACCTTATTACAGTTCTGAACTTACATATCCGATAATTGTATCAGTTATAGTGTCATGTAAGTCTATAGAAATGATAATTGCATCAGTTATATTGTCATGTAAGTCTATAGAAATGATAATGGTATCAGTTATATTGTTATGTAAGTCTATAGAAATGATAATTGTATCAGTTATATTGTTATGTAAGTCTATAGAAATGATAATTGTATCAGTTATAGTGTCATGTAAGTCTATAGAAATGATTTGAGTCATTTATATTATTCAAAAAAAGATTCAATTGTATCAGTTATATTGTCATGTAAGTCTATAGAAATGATTTGAGTCATTCATATTATTATTATTATAGCTTTTATATAGCGCTACTTTCATGCTTATAGCATGCTCCAACGCTTTGGTCCAATCTCATTTGTGGACCATTGGGGGGGAGGGGGTATCTAGGAGTTGGTTTTCCGTGCTGCCTTTAGGCGCTCAGTAAACACAACTCTGCTCAAGTCTGGTGTCGAACCTCAAGCCCCCTTCTAGGTAGCCAAGACAAGCCAAGTTCTAGCGGACTCAGCCTCTCGACCACGCTTCCCACCGTATCATTATTATATTATATTATTCAAAAAAGATTCAATTGTATCAGTTATATGTTCATGTAAGTCTATAGAAATGATTTTGAGTCATTCATATTATTCAAAAAAGATTCTAAACTTTTGAACTTGCCAAGTGTAGAAAAACAGAAAGGAAATTAAACAGCCTCTAACAGTTTTGAAGCATCCATTTTGGCTTTATTTTTCATTTAGGATGTACCTTCAGATTTGAAGATAATTACATCTTAAGCTTTCAGGAAATGCTTGTCTGTCATCCATTGTGAAAAATGTTTTAGTTGGTATAGCTCTATACATACATTAAAATATATAAGTGACAATTATTTTTATCGCCCCATCTATTTTGTTGGCTATGTCATCCTGTATGGCTAAATTGTAGGCATAAGGATAACTCAAGGTGTCTAGGTTTATTACACAATTGTAATTGTGGAATTGTAATTTTAATAAAGGTATTTCTATCATTTTTGATGATTTAGAAAAATTCTGTATTTTAATGATTGCTTCTCTTTTGTAGCACCTGTTTCTTGTCACCTCTATTATACACATTTCTTTTTTCTTCTTTCCTCATTATTAATATTTCTTGTGCCCTACTACTGCAATGGTTTCTTTCAAAATGCTTTTTAAGAGTAGCAACACCCTTGTAGTTTTATATTTATATATATATATATATTTAGATAATGTCCATGTATATATATATATTTTTATTTTTCAAGTTTTCCTATGAAAGATTTCCTAGCGTCATTCTCATAACATCCCAATGCCTTTAAATGTCTTAGCATATTACAAAGATATTTTGGTAAAAACAATCAGAATTCATCTGAAGTGTGGTTGAACTTTTCACAGACAATGAAGAGAAATATGTTTTGTTGAGAACAATCTCGTCAGGAGTTAGTTTTACACATGATGCTAATGCAGATGCGAAATTGGATTTTGTTCTGTCATTACCTACTGGAACAGCTATTGTACATACAGATGCTTCATTTATCATTAAGGTTTGGATTGACATGAGTTTAAAGCTTCTTTAAACATGCTTTTTTGTGCCTTTTTAAAAAAGTTTTAGCTTGTATAGATATCTAGAAATTTTTTAATACAAATATTTTTTGACAATATCCATGTTTAAAACTGTAAATGTTAAAATATTTAAAAAAAAATATATTTTCTGTAAATATTTCTAGGTTTATTTTTGCACTCAACTGACTTTTAGTTTTTAGTGGGTTTAAAAAGAACTAATCGTTGAACTCTATAGTAGTAAAGGTTTGAGAGGCTTCGATCCTCTTAGAGAAGCTCTGTGTAGAAGCCCTTTCTTCTACATGTAATGCAAAGTGAACAAATAAAACATTGTACTATGGAAATATGTTAACAATTAGAATTAGATTCTAATGCTCAAGAATTTAGTTTGTAAAAATAATTTTGTTTTTTCATGTGTAAATGGAAATAATACTACTACTTACAATGTTTCAATGTTGATCTCAATTAGTAGCTTGAAAACTTATGTGGGAGGCAAAATAAGCCTCTATGGTTTCAATATGTCAAAATTCTCATATATTTCTAAGCCTTTCTGCAAGCTACAGTGTCAGAAAAAGAATGACACTTACAAAGGATTCTAAGAAGACATAGCATGGCATTAGACTAGTTGAAATGCTAAGGATTGACTAACTACACAATATCTGCAAAGAAATGGATTGGCTTCACACTATGTGGAACTACATGACTGACAGAAAACACTAGAGAAATCCCTAAAGAATAGGCTTATCAATCAACAAAATCACAAAATGGCTAGTACAAAACCCGAGGATCCCTATGGCTCATCAATAGCTCTTACTTGACCATGATAGATAGATATTTTTTTTGTTTTTACTTTATATTTTTAAAGTGATCATTTCACAAGTGAACTTAAAAAAAAAGCAAAAGAATTTTTTTTTTCTTTAAGTTTAAGATTTAAAACGTATTACTTATAACATATAAGCCTAAAGTTAGACAAATTGCAACATCACAAAATTCTCTATGTTTTGGTGTTGAATAAGTACACTGATTTAATGTACTATCTTACATTTGACCTTTGTCTAGAGAAAATCAACAAAGCACAGAAATCTGGACTACATACAATCAGAATTGAAAAACAGAACTAGAGGGTTGTTTGGTAAGTACTTTTTATTGTCTGTCTTCATCCTTCTGGATCTTTTTCATGTTTGTATGACGTGTTTGTGACCATGATGTAGTGTGTTGCTTGCTAGATAACTTTCTTAAGTCTTGTGTTCTTGTAACTTAATATAGTCTCTTTATTCTTATAACATAGTACAATTGGAAAAAATATGTCTGGATTAAGAAATATTAGTGCTACATGTTAAATAATGAGTTTATTGTTAGCAGATTCAGATTCAAGTGGTGAATGATCCTTGGCTTCCTAAATTGATCAAAAATGGAAATTGTGGTTTTTCAATTCTATTCTATGCTTTGAACTGACAGATTTCTTCTTTGGATGTATGCCATTTTCCTGAGTGGACCGAGAATGCTAAAAATGTATCATTGAGAGACATGACATCTTGACCATGGTAGTCAATAACTACAGTGACTTAATACCCTCAATATGTCGATATCTTTTGGACTGCAGGGACACCCCTCAAATGATCTTCTGTCCAGTTCCTTCCATGTAAATCTATTTTCACTCGTCGATATCATTTCATTTGATAGAAATGGCATGTGGTCATCTCTATACTTTCTTTTTGCCTGCCTTTCTTCCTTGTTCTTGGTACTGTCCTTTTCTTTTAGGGTCTTTTCAAGTCTTGAGGATTTATGCTACTACTATTCCACATCAGTTTGTGACTTTTTACTATACTGAGGATTTTCTCCTGAGGCCCATTTGACTTCTGAATCTTTCACAAATGTGATGAGGTCTCTAAATGTGTTGCCTTATCTTCTTCTTGGCGTGTCTGAATCAAACTAACCATGTCTAAACATTGTAAATAAGATAATTAAATAAGCTTGCTTTTAATTTGCAATGGTAGAATCTTTAGAAATTTGTGTTACATCTTATAATTCAGATACATTCAGGCTACTCAATGCTTGGATGTTCATTTTCTTAGTTCAATTTTCTTGGCTTATTAGCAATATGCATTTATCAGGAGTGAACACTGATTTTGTATTAATATGAAATCAATTGGTTTTAGATAAATTAGCTAATGGACAATACTTTTATGGTAAGTATTTATTAATAATGTATTTTGCCTTGGCTAATGTAATAAATGTAGATAATATAAATATAATTTATAAAATAGTACTGGTTATCAAAATGGTTGTATTAGAGAGTTTTAGGACAGACATTTTTATCATTAGAGACTTTTAGAACATCAATATTCTTGTGTAAGATTTTGCATTATAATAACAATAAAGTTATACAGATGGCCAGAAACATTAATTTAGAAAGGATTTATGTTTTCATTTAATTTTGTTATTTTTTGTTGTTGTTGAATTTCAGAGTCCACACAATTTGATTTCTTAAGTGGATTACTGGAAGAAGGGTTTGGATCAAATTATACAGCTTTTACTAAAGTAGGTTTTTTATCTGTTTTGTATAGCTAGATACTTAGTAGCATTGTTCTCTCTAGTTCAGATCTTGTTACTGATCTCTAGCTTTGACAAGGCCAATTATCACCAAAAAATGATGTTTTATATAAATAGAAATATACACATATTGTATGTTGAATGGAAAAAATAAAACACCCCACCATTTGTGATTTTCTGTAATTTATCTTTCATTGTTGTTCTTACATGAATGATGAAGAAAATAATCGAACTGTAAGTATTATTCATAATGTTAATTGAAATAATGCTCCAAGTGTTGTTTTTTTTTTATTTTCTTTTCTAGTTGGCAATGAATCTATTTAAAGGCATGCTGGTGAATGTCAATGCTGGAAGCTTGTCCCTGATATTGAAGGTGGTTAGAAAAATATTGACTTCTTTGCAGAATTACAATGGTAGTTTGGTAAGTTTCCATTTGAGTGTTTTAATCATTAGTCACATACTTAAAAAAAATCTACTGACACTTGTAAGTTTAAAGCTGATAAGCAAGACATGATTGTCATAGACAGCATGTCATGTGAACTCTGGTGTTCTTGGCCTTTGTTTCCTTGCTAGCCTGTGCGTCTAAAGCTTCCCAATCCTTGGAAATAGTAATGTTCTGTATGTGGAGGTATAAATAACATCTCAGTTATATTTCTTATTTTCTCTTTCTTCTTTAATACAGTAGTTTTCTTTATTATAAATAATATTTTATCACCAATTTTTGTTTTGATGTGGAGAAATAATTACTTTTAATTTAATTTTAGTATTCTAATAAATATTTTTATTCTTTTTATGTGTATGTTTTTGTGTGGTTTATATTTTCTAAAAGAAAAAGAGTAAAACACTAATTAAAGATTTATATAATTATTGTCCCCCTTTTTAAAGAAACAATTCAACTGTACTATTTGTAGATCACCTTGTTAAATATTTTTTATCTTAAGGTAGCCCTTTCTGACAGTCCTGATTGTTTTCGGTGTGTGCTTACTAAAAACATCAATAATCCAATATGGGTTGATCTTCTGAACACTGGACAAAATAAAGAATTACATCTGTTTCAGGTAACTATAATTTTTCAAAATCTTCAGGGTTGACACACAACATTTATTTTGGGCTTTATTACTTGCATAGAGGAAAGTAGCTGGCAGCAGATGGCTATTGAAAGAGACAGTTCCAGAGCTTTCAGCAAGGCTACGGGTAAACATTTTTGGCCCAGAGAAAAGTCCTTTTCTAAGTTGCAAAATGGTTATGCACAATGGCTTCAAACTATTTAGTTCTTGACTTTTGTAACTCATTTTTTAATATTTATGCTTTCAGATGCAGCCCATTTTGATAATTGAAAAGGTTCTGGCCTATTCTCCAAGAGAAATGGATACTTTTATGGATGATTTAATTTTACGGTAACAGCAAATATTACAGATATAAATTGAAACTTTATGGCAATGTTAAACAGCATATTGGGATTAATTTTGTTATTTATACTTAGATTTATGATAAAATATACATTGTATTTAATTAATAGGCATTGTTTTTTAATTGTTTTAAAATCATCCTGACAAGATTATTTTCAAAATTTGACATTTTATTGTTGATGGTAATAATGATATATGATATCTGTGATAATGCATAATCTGTTGTAATTTTATAATGGCACATGATCTGATGTATAAATCTTTGGACTCAAATTAACCAACCCTTCCATTTATATTCCTTTATAGACAAATAGCTGATATTCTGACACCAGTACAAGAAAGCTTACAGTATACAATGATGTCTGAAAATCAAGAAGCTAAACTTCAGGTAATGAAAAAAATGCGCTCTGTACATCTTAACACTGGTAACAGAATTAGAAGAGGATTTAAATAGAGCTAACAAAAAATCTTAATTTTAACTCTTTCTTTCTGGAATTATTTTCTATGTTCTGTGGAAATATTAACTTAATAATGTCCATTTGTAGTGCACTGATATGATTTTATAACCTTCAATATTTGTTGTTTGTTATCAAAAATGTTACATTTGTTTTAAAATTAAATGGGAAAAACATGCACCTTTTATATCATACTCAATAATTCATTCTTATAGAACCACAAACCATTTTGATTTTTGGCAGGCAGAAGGTGTACAGCAAAAGGTTCTTGAAGTTATCAATACCATGATGTCATTTCTTGTTGTGAGAGTTGTGGAGGTAAGATAAGAATATAAAAGATATTTCATTTTTTTTATGTCTCTTTATTGGAACACTATTTCCGGATATCTTAAGACCTGCTTGATATGTAACATAAAGGTTTGAATCCCTTATTCTTTTATCTTTATCATAAGATAGAATTGTATGTGTCTGTAAACACCCATCTGTAACTTATAGGTTTAACTAAGTTCTCTTTCCTTCGACTGCACATTAAAAAAAAGTAATGTAAAGCTCACCTTTTAAACCTTGCTATCTATGGGGCAGATGATGTTAAGGTCGTCTGTTCCTTTGGCAAATGTTTAACGAGCAGGATGTCATGTGGCCAGCACAAGGACCAACCACCTTTACTTTCCCCCCCAACTAACATCAGGTATCCATTAGAGCAGGATGTCATGTGGCCAGCACAAAGACCAACCACCTTTACTTTCCCCAACTAACGTCAGGTATCCATTAGAGAAGGATGTCATGTGGCCAGCACAAGGACCAACCACCTTTACTTTCCCCAACTAACGTCAGGTATCCATTAGAGAAGGATGTCATGTGGCCAGCACAAGGACCAACCACCTTTACTTTCCCCAACTAACGTCAGGTATCCATTTGAGTTGGGTGGACTAAGAGGCACCCTAAAATACTGAAAGTCAAAATCACAGTCTTCACAGAGATTTGAACCCAGTACTCCATGTTTGTAAACCAAGCACTTAACCACTCAGCCACTGCGCACATTTTTTGCTTTTTTTATATTTTCTTTAGGTCCCAGAAGTGTGTTTCCTGGAATTCTTATTCTTAAGAGTTTTCCATCCGTCTTTTTTTTTTCTTATTCAGGTGTTGTATTCTTAGCTGTTTAAATTTTTTTTCATGTAAAATGCTGGACATAGTATTATGCTGAAAAATGTGCACTTAGGCTCTTCTTACAATCAACTGTCATATTTCTTTCTCATCAAACTTTTTTACACTTCTAAATTTCATTATTATTTCACATGTGGAAGAATTATGATTAGTTCATAGCATGGTTTTGAATATTTCATCATTTCTGCAGTACCTATTGATTGATAAGAATGATAAAATGCTTTTTAGTTTAAAAAAAAGACTCTTTTTGATTTCAGAGATATCCCCATATCAAGACTCTGATTTATACAGACAGCATTTTATTAGCAACATGGCTTGACTCTAAGCTATATGAATCTATCAGCATTGAATTGAACTATTCATCTATTAGACTAGATTTGAAAAGGCTCAGAGAGGCCTTCAATCCATTCTCTATTGATCCATATCTAAACATTGGGGTAAGTTTTTTTACTTTTCATTGTGTGAAGTTGGAACAAAAATTAAATAGTTTCCAATGTTTTTGCTTATTCTAATATGTACTATGACATTTTTTATTTGTGCAGTGTATGTCCTACCTAATGTAACTTAATTAATTTTAAATAACACAGATTTGAGATTCAAAACTACAAATATTATGCACAGTGTGTATCAGACAAACCAATTTGCTAATATTAGAAGAAAATTTGAGATTATTTTAAGGATTTTAACTAAATTGCCAAATCCATGTCACCTATGATTTTATTTTCAGAACAATTTAGATAAGTAACAAAGGATTTTGTTACATAGAAATATGCAGGGGCAGTTTATTTATGCTGTAAACTACAAAACATTTAGTAATTTATGTATGCTCAAGCTTTGATAAGTTTTTTAAAAATATTAAATTTTTATTCATAAAACAATAATGATGGACTGATGGTTGCTTGACTATGTTCTATGAATGTTTATTTAAATGACTTCTGTCTTGAAAGACAGTTTATGTTCCCAAATTTTATTGTGTGTATATTGTCACAATGGTAAGAACAATGAACCTTGCCCATAATTGAAAGAAGAATTGTCTGTCTGGTCTTGTGGTGGTCTCTAAGGTCCTGGGTTTGAACCCTGCCCACTGCCTTCCCCCATCATTCTAAAGGAAGTATGGGCTAGGATGTAATTATCTTCAGAATCTAAAGTAACATATGAAACATGTAAAACATTTTACAAACAAACATCTTAAGAACCTGAAACTTATAAAAATAAGAAAACAAAAAATTAAATAGACAATAAATGACATACTCTTTGTTAATCAGTGCTTCTAGCATGTTTTAAGTTACTAAATGCGGGCATGTTTAAAGTTACTAAATGGTGGGCTTTCTGGAAGTCTTTTATTGTTTCTTTACTTTATCCCATAGAAATAGTTTTTGTTTTTTATTGCCAATGCATGCATCTATTTATGGTAATGTTATTTTTTAAATTAACATATTTATGTTGTAAAATATATTAAAAGGCAAAATAAATTATTTATTCGTAGGCCTATGAAACAAGAATTCGTATGCTGCCTCATTATTATAATGATCTAGTGATAAGTACATCAGTGGTGTTTCTACTCCTGCAACAGAAATCTGAGACCTATTATCACCTTCAGGACTTTTCACATAAAGCAATACATATTGATTTCAACTTTTTATCAAGAGGTAATATTCTCACAATATTGTCGTTATGTTTCTTTGTAATTAAAATCAAGTAAATCAAGTACTCTTTTTTGGTTAATGCCGGTGGCCAGCACAAAGACAATCACCTTTACTTTCCCTAACTATTGTCATATACCCACTAGAGTTGGGTGAACTCAGGGGAATTCTGAATTAGGAAGGGGTGTGACTGGCCAATACTAAACTGTGAATGTAGATCAGAGACAGTAGAACATGAACATTTGAAATAGACTTTATTTTTGTATTTGTATTGTAGCAGGTATATAATGGGGGAGGGGGGGGGGGCTGGTGGCTGAGTGGTTAAGCGCTTGACTTCCAAACCTGGGGTAAGGTTTCGAATTTTGGTAAAGACGGGTTTTGAATTTTGAGATTTTTAGGGCGCCCCTGAGTCTACCCAACTATAATGGGTACCTGACTTTAGTTGGGGAAAGTAAAGTCAATTGGTCATTGTGCTGGCCACATGATGCCCTGCTAGTTAACCATTGGCAAAACCTTTACATCATCTGACCTATAGATCGCAAGGTCTCAAAGGGGAACATTAGTTTTTTTACTTTTTAGGTTTGTAATGATGTCATCTAGGATTACTTAAAACAGGGGTGGGCAAATTACACCGCAGGAGTGTTTTATGCGGCCCGCAGACACCAGCAGAAATTAGGTGTGCTCACAGATTATACATAGAAAAATTGCAAATATATTTTTTAAAATAATTTTCAAAATCTAAATTTTTGTTTCTTATCTCTTATGATGAAGAGGCTAAAGAAACATCTCTACATGTCATTCTAAAGAGTTTAAAGTAAACGAAGATTATTCATATTGGCACTATTTTGAAACATTCAGTCAAAGACACAAACTCATTCCAGTATTTATTCAATGCTATGGAGAAACTGTGGTGAAATTATTGGCTTGAAACAAGGAGGCAAAAGTAGCAACTGAAGCCCGAGCCTTGACTGAGAACAAGAACACTATACCAACCATAAACTCTAAACGGGAAAGTTTGAGCAAAGTTACATTGATTATCAAACCTATTGACTCCATTATCACAATAATCAAACCTGTCAGAACTAGGAGTCTCAACCAAGAACTACTTGAAGATTGGGAAACAAAACATTCTGATGTTTAGTACCACAGTAGTATTCACTGCCTTAGCATGGGCAATATATTGAGAATATGGAATCACAAGGAAGAAATCATTATGTCCCTTGAAGGCTATTGACTGTGGCTTTGTTACTAATATTTCTAATAAAGAGTAAAAGAGAGACTTCATGTTTTTCATTTTCATTGTGGAGATTGCAATGGGTGGTTTACACATGAAATGTATTTGCATTTTAAATGTTTACAAACACATTTCCCATTCCTCAAGGCAAGGAAGCGAAAATAGATTTTGTCGTTTTTGCTTGGCTGAAAGGTGAAAATATTTCTAGTGAAAAGTTTAAAAATACAAGACTTATTTGGATTCCTTGATTGTGAAATTTGAAAGCAAATTTTAAGATGTGAAGAACTTGGAACCAGTTTTCAATTCCGCAGTTCACCATTTAGTGCAGAAGCTGATTCAGCTTCAGGGGACATACTTCCAAATAAGTTATGACCTGAAAGAGAACCTCCAGGACTTTTATGGGTGCGAGAGGCTGTATTTCCACAATTTAAAAGATTTTAGCTGTTAACTTTCACATTATTTGGGTCAACATACATCTGTGAACAGGTCGACTGACTGACTGTAATTTGACTGCAGTCACAAGGATAACAACTAGTAAGCTAGTGATAAAATGTTGTAGCGTAAAAAGACAGTAGCAAAATTTAATTTAGAATCTATAGTTGAAAAATTTTGTTTCAGAAAGTGGTAAATAATAATAATAATAATTTTATTTATAAAGCGCTGTTAACAAAAAAAATGTAGACTCAAGGCACTGTAATAACATTACAAACACAGACACGAAAGCTAAAATGACAGTTAATCTAAAAAAGTTTTAAATAGATAGGTCTTAATGTTCTTCTTGAAAGTGGTGTAGCATTTTGTCTGTCTGAGATCAATGGGGAGTGAGTTCCAAACATTTGGTCCGTGAACTGATAAAGCCCGCAGACCATAGCTTTTGAGGGAGAAACGTGGCACAACTAAAAGCATTGAGTCCATTGAGCGCAGGGCTCTCTGGGAGACATATGGAGTAATCAGCTAGCTAAGGTACAAGGGCATCTCGTTGTTATATATACATTGATGACAAAGTGTGGCGACCTTGTAATCGATTCTCGCCTTCACAGGAAGCAAATGGAGCGTGCTCAAGAGCGTAGTAGCAGAATCTCGTCTAGTTTTTTTAAGGACTATACCTGCTAGCATGGCATTGCAGTAGTCAAGGCGGGAGAGTATGAATGTCACAGCTAGCGTTTTTGTTGACTCAGTTGTTAAATATGGTTGGATCTGGCCTAATCCGCACAGCTGCAGATAAAGACCTTTGCAGAGCTGACTTCTGTGAGGGTCAAAAGATAGTGTTGAGCTGAAGAAAACTCCTAAGATTCCGCACTACATGGACATAAGGAACATGGCAGTTTGTGATAAAGAGAGAATCTGTGCTTTCAATTTTTGAGATGTTCCTAGTGCCAATCTTAATTATTTCTGTCTTTTCTTCGTTCATCTTGAGTTTATTTTCACACTACATGGACATAAGGAACATGGCAGTTTGTGATAAAGAGAGAATCTGTGCTTTCAATTTTTGAGACGTTGTTCCTAGTGCCAATATTAATTATTTCTGTCTTATCTTCGTTCATCTTGAATTTATTTTCAACCATCCAATCGCTCACCCTTGCAACGGTGCCACTGATTTTCTCTGCCAGATGCGACACCTCTGAGGGTACTGATGAATCATAACTGTGAGTCATCGGCAAAGAAATGGTATAAGATGCCGGTTGGCCATAATTCCTCAATGAAAATTGTACAAAAATGAAATGTAAATGTACAATACAGTATTTATATAATAAATGTGAATTAAAAGACACACAGCAAGCATATTTTTCTAAGTACATATTATATGTAACTCTATCTCTCTCTCTATATATATAATATGTATGTGTGGCCCCCCATTACCAAAATTTTTTTAATGCAGCCTTCGCTAGAAAAAGGTTGCCCAGCCCTGACTTAAAATATTGAAGACACATTGAAGTGCTTTCTTTCAAAAAAACTTTGATTTGATCCTTGATGCCTAGTCTGGCTGCACTTTGAATGTTTCATATTTTTCATCACAGATCTCAATAGGACAGAAAACAAAAGTCACTTTCATTTTGCTATAGAAACACAAGGAAACTTGACCAAAAATGTAGACAGCAGTCAATGCATCTTATTGATGGTAATTAAAAACCTTGAACTATGTTTTTAAAACTCATTTTTTAAAAACAGCAATGAAACAAGATAAAGCCACCAATGTAGAACTCATCAACATAGAAACATAGAAGCGAAAACAATTATGAGATTTGAATGGGATAAAAAATGTAATTAGAAAAAAAAATTTTTTTTGTACAAAATGAACTAACAGCAAAAAGGAAACACTAGTGTATGAAAAGTTAGATACAGACCCTTCAATGAAATGTCTATTTTGTTCTTCAATTTGTTTGTTTGTTCTCTACATAACTTCTTGTTTAGATCTTTTGACTTCTTCCAGTGACACTTCCACCTTTTTAACCTGTTGAATTATGAGACCTATAAATATCTTTCCTAAACTTACATTTTCACTCAGAGGATAGAAATGATGCCTTGACCTTTATTCACAATTATTTTATGGAGAAAGATGCAAATTTACCAAAAAGAATGACTTTCAGGCTGTTTAATGGTCTTGTCTGTTTCTGTTAACCAATGACAACTACACTGGATCAAGGCTTTATGGTTTCTTTTCCTGTTGGGTATTAAAAATACATTGTCAAACTAAGTTTAATCTAGTTGGTTTTTTAATGATTTGATCTAAACTAGGGTTGTGTAAAGTTTCTTTAAAAAGCTCATTTATGTCCTTAAGATTTTGGTGTTTATCTATGGTTAGTGTTTTCCAATTTCTATCAGGTAGGTTGAAATCATCCATAATCCAAATTTTAAAATATTTATGTAGTTTATTTTCTTTTAGTGATTGTTGTTAATAATTTTTGAAGTAAAAAGTTCATTAACTAAAATTTCAGATAAAACCTGCATTTAAATATGGAATTCTGCTAACCATGAAATCAAACTCTGTGTCCTTGAATGTAACCAGTCGATTGTACAAATTGTATAGAGACTCTCTGGATATTTTTGAATACTCCTCCATGAAATCAGTCAAGGAAGACAGTAACGTATTCATCAGTCAGTCATACTCTGAAACAGTTGTGTTCTTACACAAACTGCCTTTGGTAAGAAATAAGTGATTTTTGCCTTGAAAACTTTAAAGAAAAATTTTAGTTAAAATTAAAATAACAGAACAAAACTAAAGTTCTTATATGAATGATGTTAAGCAGTAAAAGAAGTAAAGCAGAACATTGCTGGGAATGATCTCACAGATTTCCTGCAGCACAAAACTTAATGACAAGAAAATAATCTTGATATCCAACTTTCCAAAAAGTCCCTTAAGGAATCAGAGGCATGTGCATCTCCATTATCCCTTTGACCACTGAAAATGATTTCTCTGAGCAGACAGGCAATGGACCAGGAGCTCTTCATCCCTATTCCTGTCAGAACTATTTAATATTTGTGCATTATTGAAATGGAAGAAATGAAAAGTACACTCTGAATGTAGAATCTACCAGGATAAGTGAACAGATCTTTATGCCAATAGGTTCAATTTGTATAGCGCTGTTTTTGGCTGTTTCTATAGAACCGAATAGATGATAACATTAAACAAATTTATCTCGCATGAAATTTTCCACATCCCATGAAAGTCTTATATCCACGGGTTTCTAATAAAAGTGCTTTATTTTTTTATTTAATATTTTTTGTATCACTTCTGTGGCCCGCAAGTGTCAGAAATCAAAATGGCCAGTTGTCTGATTTAGTTTGGCATCACTGTTTTATCTAATAAAATGAATGAACATTATTGCATTTACATTGTTTTTGCTATTACTTAATTTCATAACATCGAAATGAAAATGAACCCAAACTTTAGATCTGATGGAACGGAACTGAACCTGAACTATAACATTCATCGAACAGAACCTGAACTTAAATCTGACCGAACTGAACCCACATTTTAAAAAATGGGTTAGTTATTATAGATGGGAATCAACCTCTCTTATCTATTCCACAATTTCAGTCACTAACTGACTAATTTATACAATAAATTTTTTTAATCAATTCACACACTTTATTTTAGACAGTTTTTCTACCTCTGCTACTGATAATTAGCCATATAGAATTACTTAGTCTTGATTAATTGTTTGATTACAGTTGAAGGCAGCTGAATATAAAAATGGTCACTATTTCGTGTTGATCCGTATGAATGTACCTGAAATCCCTTATGCTACGCAAGAAACACAATCAAATTTATCTGATGGCAAGCATCCTTTACTGCAGGCTCAGGAAGAGGGACTGAGCATTGAATGCTTAAGGCTGACATGTGTGAGGTGGTTAGCAGCAGAGCAAAGATGGATTTCTCGAGATTGTCATGTGAGTGATACACATTTCAAAAGTTTTATTGAAATTAGCGAGGATAGTGTATCAGAAAATGTTACAATATCGTTTCTTTATTAAGTTGCACAGATAGAAAACTTTTTCAAAACTTGTAGTGATATGAAATTGTTTTATAGATTGATATATATTCTTCCTGTAGACTATAACTTCATGCATGTCACTGATAGGTTTTCATAGCCAGTGCCACATGACTATTGCTATTTAAAATGAAGTAATATTTATTCTCTGGCATTGCTAGAATCTGTTGAGTAAACAAAGTTCATTGTGGTCACCTGAACTTTGAAGTTTTTTTAATAATGTGGCAGGTCTGCAGCAGTACCACCCTCTAGTAACAAAAATATTCGTAGAATTTTTTTTACAAATGTTCTGGGCCTCAAAAATGTCTGGGAATTCTGTTGTTTAAGAACTTCAGCTAATATAGCAATTGGGTAATGGTTATTTTAGTCAATCTCCATTGTAAATTTACGAGCATAGGTTTTCATATTTTTTCTGTTCATTTCTTGTGTAATGAGGTTCTGATGTCCGAAAATTTCTGAATCTTCACAGCCAACCTTATTTGAATGAAGTTGTCTATCAGTCATTTTGTTCTGGGAAAGAATTTGTTGAGGAGAAGGCTGGGCCTTGTGGGATATTTTTAGAATTCATGCTCTAGTGTAAGAGTGATTTTTTACAATGCTCATTCACAGAACAAAAAAAATAATGATAGAATTGATTGTCAATTTAGGCATAAAGTCAGGTGCATGAAGAAAAAATAGTCCACTACATTCATACTGCATGTCTGAATACATATGAACAAGATTGAAAAAAATATAAGGATTGAACTAAAGACACCTCTTCTGCTTGCCATTTATACTTTAAAAAACCATTAGATTTGTATAACTATTTTCTAGCATTAATGTAGCCTTCCACAAAGTTAGGATGACTGTTTTTTTAACATTCATTCTTGCATATTCAATATCTCCCTTATAAATTATCACTTTGTTTCTCTTTATCCCACATGTGTAACCAATGAAATGTAATATTGTGCATTGATAACAATGAATTTATTTCTCATTAGCCGAAATACAAAACCAGCAATAAATCAGATATCGGTTGTGTCTGTGATGAGGGACGTGTGTTTTCAGGAAGCACGTCAGCATGCTTGGAAGACATGTCAATAAACTGGTACATTCACTCAGTCAACATTTTCACAATGTTTTATGTTTCAAAATATATTTCAAGAAAAAAAAGAGATTGCATATTTTGTTATGTTTTCACTTGTATTCATCATGTTATCTTGGTGTCTTAACTTTAAGAGATTGTAACTTTCAATATCATTAAGCTTTGTATATGCTCTGGGAGAGAAATTGAGTTTAAAAAAAATAATTATTTATTCAGTCTCTTGTGTTATGCACAAATATAATGTAGGCATAATGTTAATGTAGGCAGACACAATCCATTAAGACTTTTCTCAGTCAATGACAAGTACCTAGATGTCATTTTTAGAACGTTGCACTTTAAAGAGTTCAAAGTGATTCACAAATCATTAGTAACTAAACTATAAAAACAAAATCTTTTTTTCTTAAGGAGCCAATCATTACAGTTGTATCAACTCACTCAGTATGGTAAAAAGTTTGTACAAATAATTTCTCCCACACCCATTCTCAGATCAAGTTGAAACATTGCACAATTATTCAGTGCCATTGGCAAGACATGAATCAATGAAGAAAAAAAATTAGCAAATTAATTATTGGTAATTAATTATTTTGTTTGGTACCTTCAAGGGAAATTAATTCTTCAGCATTCACAGATATGGCTAAATATTTAGGTTTTCATCCCCTTAGATAATTTAACAAGTTATTTCTCCCACACCCATTCTTGGATCAAGTTGAAACCTTAAACAATTATTTATTGTACCTAACAAAACATTAATCAATAAAAATTGCCAATTAGCCAATCAATTATTGGTAATTAGTTATTTGTTTGATATTAAATAAGGGCAATGACTTCTACATTATTCAGCTGTATAGTTTTAAGTGTGGAGTTATCTTTCCCTTATATTTTTTTTTTATTTTTCTTGTTTCATGTTTTTTTGGTTTATGCCTCAATGGCCAAATGTACAAATTGTGGGTAATTTTATAATTGCATATAAATCTGTGCAAGAGACAATTTAATTTTCCAGAAACTACATTGCCATAAACAAAATCTTATTACAGATAAACTGGAAAACTTTTTTTTTTTTTTTAATTTTCTACATAAATAATTTTTTAAACAACCTTTTCATTGGGTCTGGCAAGTTTTTAAAATATATTTTCATGCACCAGAAATATTTCAACCCCATGTAGCAAATTGATCTGAAAAGCTTGTTTGAGCTGAGTTTGAGTTTTAAATGAAAATAAGCTTTTCAATTTCAAAGGAAAAGTGAGTAGCTTTTCCGTTTCCTCTCACTGACTGTTATATAGAAACTATTACAAAAGGAATAGTGATAAAGCTTACTTCAGAATTAGTTATTCAATAATAAAAAAAAGATCATGTGTAAATATTATCATTTATACATAAATAAACATTATTTACCAAGTAATAATCAATGTAATTAATGTTAATTTTTTGTTTTTTCATCAGGGATGACTACAAGATTGCTGCCCTGGATAAAGATAGCATATTGAACTTAGAAATTCCCTTCGTTATAGTCTTGCTCTGGATGGTTTTTGTAGTCATTTTAGTCAGATCCATTCATCTGAGAAAACAAGATATACTGTTTGTATGTATGTCATTGTAACTCACCATTGTTGGATAATTGTTATTTCTCCAATTAATATTTATAACATTGTAAAAAATTGTGTGAATATACTGCTGACTAATATTTTAGAATAAAGTGATAAAAAACAATCAGATAGAAGTAAAATACATTCATAGGTTCATAGATAAAGGAATCACTATTTCAAATGGTTCCTAAAATCTTCTTTGACCAATATACTGATTTACAGCTTTCAATTCTGTTATATTTGGAGTATTTTTTTCAACTGTGCACTAACCATCAGTGGCACATTGATGACATTTGTGTTGTTTTGAGAACCTTGTACTTTATTGTTTTCAATAGATTTAGAGAACTAGAAAATGTTTAATCCCTTTCTGATATTTGTGAATCATGTAAAATATATTGGACACAGCTGCTTCTATGGTTTAGAGTATGGTGATTCAGTGTTCTCTGGTGGTAGATCTAGTTTATACAAATGATGAATTCTCAGACAGAAGACTTGAATAGAAATTTTCTATGTATTTCAAGTTTTTTTTTTTTGGTAATGATTCTAAGTGTAATTAGATGAGCTTGCCTGTAGCTAAGTTTTATGTTCACATATGATGTGATAAAATATGTACAGCTAAGTCTGTGTAGCCATTAGAAGTAGAGCAATCTGCCGTAATCATCAAGACAATGTCTTATTACTTTTGCATTATAATTTTCTGGTAAAGCCTTTGGCTTCTGAACTGAGGAGATCTAGAATTGAAATCCCAGAGAAGACTTGGATTTTAGATGCCTCAGTCCACCCAACTTTAATGGCTACCTGACCTAAGTTAGGGAAGTAAGGTGGTTGGTCATTGTGCTGGCCACTTGGCACTTCATTTAAAGTTGGCCAGAGAAAAAGATTAGCTTTGTGTTGTCTGCCCCCATAGATGGCAAGTTCTGAAAGGGTCACCTTTAGTTTTTCACTTAAATTACCATTATTTATTTGAGTGACTTTTAAAACAACTAAACATCAAGCATCTTTTTATTCTGTAGGGTAAGAGTCATGTTATTTCCAGTCTGTTCAGCCCCTACCAGAGTGAACAGTTCCTTGTGTGTTTTGTCACTGGCTGGATAGCAGGTGCTGGTACCGAAGACGTAGCTTCTATGGTGCTTGTGGGATCCAATGCAACTAGTTCTGTTTATAGACTGAATGATATCTGCCATCTCTTTAAGGTGTTAACTATTTAGAAAGTTTATCCAAGTATATAATTTTTTAGTGTAGATACTTCAAAAGTTAAATATTTCTGATGTACCTCAAGAACTTTATTTTTTCAGACAGGATCAGAAGTTTGTTTTTTTCTGAGTTGCAGTAAAGACCTGGGCAGATTGAAAAATATCATACTGATTCTGGAACGTCTGAAGAATGTTGACACTTGGTAACTGGGATGTTTCACATTTCATATAAGCTTTATTCTAATTAGTGGGTTTTAAATTTGTTGTTAATTTAATTTACTGCTGACTAATGACTATCATGAGAAATGATACTTTCATTGTCATTAAAGCACAAAGTAATAAATATTGGGGATTTTTTTTTCTTTCTGGAGTTTTGATAAACATTTGTGAGATAGCTCTATTAGGGGTAAATAGGAAAAGCTACTATTAGCTGTGTGTGGTCTTTCTGTCCTGTTTAGGGGGGAGAAAAAAGTTGAATATATATTAAAAATCATATTTTGTATTTGTCTTCTGAAAGTAAAACCATTTATTTTAAAAATTAAGTATGCATTTTTTTTTCATACAAAAAATTTTTTAAACTATCTTAAGACAAATATTGTATTTAGTGAAAATAGTAATGGTAGTGGCAACAAGATTTTAATAATAATTATAATTTTTTTGTTCTAATAATTTTTATGTATAATGTTTTATTATATGTCAAAATGCTGTTATAGAATGTATATAGATTGCTTATTTATGTGTTTTCTGGTATACTAGCTACTAATAGTTTAGAGATATTTTGTTTTAATAACTAGTAATACATATTGTTTGCAAAATATTTATACGCATTTCTAAAACCAGATGTAATAAGCATTGGCTTTGTCTAAATTTTTGCCTGTTGGTTGATCAAAGGTCCTTGTGACAATTGACCAAAGAAAATGTTGTTTCAAGAAGTCATAAATGAGATATTTGCAATTTGAACAACTTTCTTTTCGAAGGTCCCCTCATTAACTACATGATCATTTAATTCACGGGCGGGCAACCTTTTTATATGAAGGGCCGCATACAAATTTTTTTCTTGTATAAGGAGCCACAAGTTTGTGTGTGTATCCAAATGTATAGTTCCCAAGTCTTTATGTCTTTTTCTGAATTAGTACTCCTTTATGAACCTTGCAATCTATAGGCCAGATGATGTTAAGGTCATCTGTTTCTTTGGCCAAATGTTAACAAGCAGCGTGTCATGTGGCCAGCACAATGACCAACTGCCTTTATTTTCCCCTACTTAAGTCAGGTACCCATTAGAGTTGGGTGAACTTGGGGGCACCCTAAAAATTCCAAATCCCCTTCATCACCAAGATTTGAACCTAGGAACCCAGGTTTGGAAGCCAAGCGCTTAACCACTCAGTCACAGTGCCCTTAAGTTCTGAACTGCCTGTGGTTAAGACCCTGATATATTGTTTTGTAGGTTTGTGCAACACATTTACCTGAAGAATCTCAAGACAGAGGACTGTTGGTTCTGCAGAGTTGATTCGTGGATACCAGACACTGAAACAGGAAATAACTATGTAATCAAACCAGTGCACCACTTTTCAGGTACACAAACTAAACTTACAACAGATTTACTCTGCAAATGTCTCCCAATAGTTTCAGCTGCTCAAGATTTCAGTAGCTACATTAAAGCAAGCAACTTTTTTTTTAACTATCATCTGTAGTTTCAATACATATTTTTTAAATAGAAAGTATTTATTTACAATGTTGCCAACTAGTTTAAATTATGGTACTTAAGACTTTGAATATATTAACTATTTTGGTGAAAAATGAATTTTTAAGGACACTTTTCTATTAACTATTCAATATAGAAAATAAAATGATTATAATAGAAAGTTATTTATTTCAAAGTTTTAATGTGCAGTGCATGCAAAAGATTTATAGAGAAAGTAATGGGCTCAATAAGATCATCCGTTTCTATGATAGACAGTTAATGAGGACGTCAGTTAGCCAGCAGGACGGCCTATACTTATCCAACATATGTCAGCGTACCCATAAGAGTTGGATAGATGCAAACACACCCCAAAAATACCATCGGAATTCAAAATTGAGTGCTTTATCACTCTGCTTTTTTGCCTCACAGATGAGCTTTGTTATGTGCTTCCGTGCTGTGTCTTATGCTGATAAATGAAATGAAGGTAACACTCAAATAAAGAAATCAAATAACACATGCAAAAGGCTAACAATATTAGTAAGTCGTTGCTGAAAGCGAATGTCGAACAAGAAGTTGAATAATAAAATCGAATGTCGTCAAGATAAATCTTTACATACACTAAACCCGCCTCTCTCTTTAGTTGTCAAAATTAGTCTGCTTTCCCTATTCTTTCTAAAATTCTAGTATAGTTTTTACTAATCACATCATTGTCTCGTATGTCAAATCTTTTCCCTTTATACGAAACAAATAACTAATTCCTAATTGTGCCATATCAGCTAACATGATCTGTCCCCATAGATCACAAGATCAGGACCTTACAGACTCATGTTGTTGTGTGTTGAAGAGAAACTTGGTTTATGAACCATTTTAAGTTGTAATTTTAAAAAATTTCTCACTCTTTCCCATCTAGAATTGCCTCACAAGCTTTTTGTGTTTAGTCTTTCTCGTTTGCTGCGAAGCTATCATGTATGTATTGGCTCTATCTACAATATCCAGGGAAGTCGTTTTACCAAGGTTATATTTCTTGTATAATGTAGATTATTTTTTTAACCTGAAATTTAAAGTTATCTTGAAGCCTCATTATTAATTAGGCCTCTTCCATTATCTACTTATTATAGATTTGATACTAATGCATCTCAGAAAACATGCTCACCTGGGACATAAAAAAAAATGTTGAGGTTGTGAGGTTTTAAATGGGGTCTGATAGGTCCTAATTATCTATTGCTGCAGGATACATTTGTAATGTATAATTTAACTTAAGGCCAATTTGCTTGTTAACTGGATTGGTTTCAGAAATGTGAATATTTCTGACAGTCTATTCCCTCTTTCCCTTATTCACATTATTTTAGCTTTAATAATAATTAATAACAGGCATTTTTGTACTCAATATATATATATATATATATATATATATATATATATATATATATATATATAATACAATAATTATTGGGGTAAATATTAGAGCAATGTTTTACCCAGTAAATATGCTGTTTTATTTTTTATTTTATCAGTCTATAAATAATAAAGAAATTAGGAAATTGATTGAATGATGTATTAGCAATAAGACCATTTGCCTACTTATATTATTATGCAATGCATTTGTCAATTTGAACATAATCTACTTGAAATTACATAATGACCACACACAATATGATTTGGAAAGCTTGTACAAGTTTTAACTAATTATTAAGGCAACATCTAAAGCTATTTAAATTCTTCTTATCTTTGATCATACCTTTTGATTTTTTTTTCCATTACTTAGGAGCTGCATGCCCTGACTTGCTTTTGCTGTATTATGATAATAATGAATGTTTGTGCCTGGAAGATAGGTCTCCTGAATGCTACCTTAAAAGGGGATATGAAACAGCATTCCAAACTCTACTTCACAGATGACCTTGTTGTCTCAGTTGTTATTTCTGTTTTTCCAATGACTTTTTTGATAATCTTACTAGCTGTGTGAGCAACTGTAGTTGTTTTTTTTTTATTAAAGTTAATTTTTTTTCTTACTATAAATATTTTAACTTCTGGCCAATTTTCATTGAAACTGTATTTTTGTGCATATCTCCCATGGGTTATACATTTTTTTACAAACGAATGGCAGTAGTGTGGGGTATACAAAGGTGCAAGGTTTTTACAAAATTTATTTTACTCATAAGCATAGCATAACGGAAACTATGGACAAACAACTGGGTTTTTATACCTTCTATATTTAACTAAGGTACGTGGTTGTGGAATGTACATTATGAACATTTCATTCTAAACTTCAAGAAAACAAATAGTACAGGTGATCGTTCTTTATGTACCAGTATTTAATGGCAAGTCACGGTTATCACAAGTGAGGCATATAAAGGGTGCAGATCGTACTATTTTGCTTTTACTTATTTTGTATGTGCTCAAAAATACAGTACTTGATTTTGAGACTTTTATAAATACTTGAAAATTTTAATGCCCTGTTTTTTTTAGTTCATTTTACATAACATTTTTCCAGTATATATTAGTATATAATTTTCTGCAAGCTTCAAATTTCAAAAGTATATCCAACAAAAATGTTTCTTCTTTACCCATATTTTAAAATAAATGCTACTGTTGTGAAAAGGATTTTGATTCAAGTTAGTTTAGGAAGTAATTTCTTGAGTTACATCTCTTTTCTGCATTGTAGTTATATGCACTTATCCTTTGACTTAATGTGCAGCTTCATGTTAATGCATTCATGAACAAGACATTGAGCATGGTTGAGGTATAGATGACTGCAATTGCTATTGTTTATTTTTAATTGTATATAGTTTGATAAAGTGTTATCAATTTCTTAATTGGAATTACATTAGTTGTTTGATTTATTTTGATGCTAGTGCTCATATTAGATATTTTGTTATCATTATTATTCATTTAATCTGGTCTATGCTGTATTTAAAATAATTATTTACTAATGTGGAAAGAAAAAGCTATTTTTGATGTAAAGTACAAATAGTGATATATATGTTTTTTTTTCTGTTGAGGAGTAGAAGAAAACTTTAAAAAAGCGTGTTTTAAAATATGTTTGCATTGTAGGAATGAACAATTAACACAATAAAATTAGCATTAATCAATATTAATACTTTCAGAAATATTGGCTCTACATTAATATTCAATACAGCAATGATTTCTAAGAATTTTCTTTTTTAAGTGTTCGGAGGGAGATGAATTATTTTTGTTAACTCAATAGTACTGTATTGTTAGTAGTACATAAAATACAGTAGAAAGTTGGTGTATAATGCCCATCTTACTGCTGAAATTATTACAGATTTGTAGACAAATATAAATACGCTTTTTGTGTGTGTGTGTGTATCCTGTGTCCAGAACATAGAAAGTGTTAAGCTTTTTTTTTCTCCCTTTTTAGCACTTCAGAATCAAATTTTCTAAGCCTTTTTCATTTATAGCCTTTTTTTTATTTAGTTGGCAAAATTAAAATTCAATTTGGTGTCCTTGACATTGTTTAATTTATTGTAAAAATCACCAGAAGCTGTAAACCTTTTCAATTTATATTTACCTAATTGGTTGTTATTGATTATATTCTTTTAACAATGTTATTGTTTCATTAAAAGTTGTAAAAAGAATTTGCTTTGTATCTTTTAAGCCTGACAGATAGACCGCTCAAATATCAAGTGTTGAGATGGAAGATGGTTCCTAAAAGACAAAAAAAAATGGACACATCAGAAATTCCAGAGCACACCACCAAGTTATCTTCTGCTGCATCTCAGGATACATTTCAGAGCTCTTTAAAACCTACATCAAGCCTCTACAACTATCTTATAAATTACTTTCATCAACTCGTTGGCCCACAGCTAGTCACCAACTATTACACAGATCTTGATAACCCAACTGTGAGGCAGACTGATGAGCCAAACAAGAGAGACATGAATATGTCCAATTCTGAATTAATTGCAGCTTCAAACTCAGCCAAATACACATCCAACAATAGGTCCAGCTCTTTATTAGAAGAAAGCTCTATCAATGAAAATAAAGAAGTGATTTACAGACCTTTTTCTCAATACAAGAAAAATAATCTGCACGAAAATTTGAAAAAAACAGACAGCTTTATTGTCTTGCTAAAGAATAATACACATCATAGTTCTGGTGTCTTTACAATTATCAACAAACAATGGTTATACAATGATCAGCAGGTCAGGTAACTTATAGGCGTAAATTATAAAATGTTGAGAAATAACTTTGTAAACTTTCTAAAAGTTAAGCAAAGCACTAAAGCAAAATTTAGTTAATCATAATTGTTTCATTTTTTTCTGTAAACAGATGGACATCGCCACTAATAAATGAAATCCTACTCAGTGTTATCAAACTTGCAATGGTGCTGTTCATTGTTGTGGAGTCCTATGTCTTGTGCCTCGTTGGGGTTGGTGCCTCAGATCAGACTTACTTTATACAGTTGGTCCTGGCCACATTTCTGATAATAAACGGTATTATCCATCCATTTCTACTAATCATATTGACATTACTGTTGGACAGGGCAATTATTACTTCAGGAGTGACCAGAAATAGAATAGAAGGTGCGTTTCTCTGACTTCTTAATTAACTGTTATTACCACTAAAAAAACCAATAGAAGCCGCTCTTAAATGATCAACATATGCTAGGGCAAATTTGTGCTAATGCTCCTTCTTCACTAGTGCTATTAGAGCATGGGTTGCCTGAATCAGCTCGGAAAACCTATGACTTTGCAGAATTCATTGGTTAACATGCATGCCTAGATTGACTTAGGAACATGGGTAGGATGCAATCATATTCTTTCCTAGTGCTATTAGAGCATGGAATGAGTCAGCCAGGAAAACCAATCCTTGGCAGAATTTAAGTCATTGATTTACATGCATGTCTAGATTGACCTAGGAACACACATAGGACGTAATCATCTTCTTTTTTGAAGTAACGTCTGTATTTGATAAGATAAGATAAAATTGAGCTTATAATTCAGCATACATTGTCTTTTCTCAACATAAATGTTTTAAGAACTTTGTGTAATTATATTTTGTTTTTAAAAAAGGAGTAGAAAAAAAAACCCAGTAAAAGCTTTAATCATTTTTTACTTATCTAAATATTCCATTAGCTTTTGCATTACTTTCAAATGTTTTAATGCCTCTAAATCAAACTGAGAAATTAGAAAATACACCTTCTATTGATGTTGACACTATTTGATTAAGGTTCTTGGATTCTGTAAATTTTGTTTCAATGACATCTGTCTGTTTTAATTTACTGTAGCCTTATCACCTGAGATGTTTATTGCCATAAAACTAACTGTGCTAGACATGGTTCAAACCAACAGACTTGTGGGAAGTGAAACACTTCATGTATCCAAGCAGCGAAAGCAGATTTATAAAAGGATTGCCCAAAAAGAGTCTGAAGTATGTAAATATCCTGTTTGTTTCACCAATAGACAAATATTGTTTCTATTTTGAATGCTTTTCATATCATAAGAAGTGAAAGCCCTTGATCAATTTTCTCATTTTGTTAGATAAAGTCAAATTTACATGTACAGTTTTTATTTGTGACCACAAGTAGACTAAAAATATGGCAGCCTGGTTTTCTGGTATGCACTATGGATGTGTTCGATTATCTGGAGGGTATCAGGTATAAACCCTACTCACTGCCATCCTCCCTTGTTCAGCAAAAGTTCTGAACTAGATTTAATAATCTTCAAATCTGAATAAAAATCATAAACATGTAAAAAAATTATCTTTTTGAAAAAACAAGTTAATTCAAAACAGAAGATAATTACATCCAACCTGTGTCCATCTAGTCATGCAAACAAATGAAATGACAGTTTTGTAGTTTGTTTTTTTGACTCTGAATAATAACTCAATAATCATTATAGAATTATACATCTCCATGGTAATCTAAAAGATCCTTATGAGCAAGTTATGGGTTGAATTTACTTTTGCTGTAATAAACAAAAGGGCTGAGATTAATCTTAGAGCTTTGTGAATAACATTCAACTTTTCTCAGTGATAATTGAATAGATCTCAGTAGCAGTGATATACCAGTTTTTATCTGTCTCATGTATTCTATTAGCTAGACTTTTGAATATTTGAGTGTACAGGTATGGTAATAAGTAAAATCTTATTTTTTTTTAGTTCCCCTTTCAGACCATGCAGTCTATAGGTCATATGATTTAAAGATCATCTATTTCTGTTGCCCACCACAATTAATGAGAGTGTCATGTGGCCAGCATAGTAGTGACCAACCGCCTTTACTTTTTCACAACTAATGTCAGTTACGCATTAGAAGGACCCTAAAGATCCCAAAATTAAAAACCATAGTCTTCACCAGGATTCAAACCTGGTTCAGAAGTCAAAGTGCTTTACAACTCAGCCACCGTACCTCCAACCTTATGATGAATGTTGCTTTTTTGGCTAACATCTGTGTTTAAAAGAATAAATTGAATGTGCAATTGAAAGGTTTTGTTAAGCTTTTTAGGAAACATTTCTGTTGAATGATTTTTTTTAAATATAAAAAAAAATTCCTTACAGGAAGGACACTCACACACTAAGATGAAGCTGGAAAAGATTAGGATACAAGAACATTGGAATGTTATTTTCATTGTTCTTATCTTTATAATTATTAATGCCATTAATGGCTCAGTCACTCAACGTTATTTGCAGAACACATACTTCAAGAAACTGCTTAAAATAGATGATGTTGATTTCTCCTTCAATATGGTAGGTTCTCCTTTTCCATCTCTTTTACTTAATTATTGATAAATTGAGGTCTGAAGCTGGTTTGAAGAGTCTAGGACTCATTCACATGGTACATTTTTGTTTATGTCAGCACACATTAGAAACTCAACTAATATGGGTGAGTAGACTGAAAATCTAATCTATTTTTGATTATCTTACTTAACTTCAGGCAAAGGCAATTAAGCAGCTGCCTAGGGCCTCCAATTAATAGGGGCCTCAAACGTGATTCTAAGAAATGGATCAGATCTCAAACATAGCTCTAAGTCTTCTATGATTTAAGGTTTATTGACAAATGGATAGATCTACTTGTTAGACTACATGTTACAAAACCATTGTTTCTTCCTTTTGTTGAAATGTCGAAACATCATATTTTTAGTCTGGTGATCATGAATGGTCCATAAAGCACATTCATGCTATTGACGCTTAGATTGAGCTGAAAAATCAGTTTATGACATCTGTATCAATATGCTTTCCAAGCTTACATATGTTTAAGAACGGAACATTAATAAAAATAGATGGAATATGAATCCAGATTATTTGTAGGTTTAGATATAGATAAAGGAAGATTTTTAATTCATTGCATATTTTTTCTATTTCATTTTGGGCCAGCCAGTTCTTTTTGCCGAGGCCTCTAATTACCTAAGACTGGCCCTGTTTAAACTTAGGAATTTTATCTTGATATGGGCACTGTGCTGCTTCTTTTCCTCATCTAACAGGATGGCTGCCTGGATTTATTGACGGTCGAGGGTTCAAACCCTGCCCGCTCCCATCCCCCCTCATCCTGCGGGAGGTTTGGACTAGGAAGTAAACTATCTTCAACTCTGAAGGAACATCCGAAATATGTAAAACATTTTACAAACAAACAAACAAACAAATTTATGCCAAATATAAGGCAATACAAGAATTTTTGTATTGTTTTTTATATTTATTATTTAATTTTTTTTTTTTCTATTCCTACTGTTAGTTTGTACTCTTGATAGAGCATTGCGCTAATAATGTGAATGTTGTAAGCTCAATTCCCTTAGTGATCCATTTTGATACTATCTGTGAAGATCAGCTTCAATCTAATCAGATCAAATCCAATCTTATCTGATTTGTTCTGATCCTTTCTAATTTAATCAGATTAGATCAGAATCTGTCCAATCATATTTAATCCAATTTTATTTGAACATGTAGTAGAATATGATTTTTTTTAAAAAAGGTTGATGTTGTACCTTGTTTATAGATACATTCTGATTCTGATTTTTTTCCACTAATTAATTAAAATTAACAACTCTTAGTTTAGGACTATTTTGTCTCACTAATCCTTTTTTTATTAGCCTTATATAGATCTAAATATAATTAGATAGATCTAGAATCTATATATTTAATATTATTTAGATCTAGTCTATATTTATTATTATATCCTTAGATTTTAGATCTACTCAGTCTAGTGTTGGACTTAGACTTTAATTAAGGCTTTAGATCTACTAATCATCTACTAATACTACTAATAATAACTAATAGTAATATTCTATATAGTTAGTTATACACGTAAATATATTGATCTAGAATTAGATCTAGTCTAGGTCCATATTTTGAATTTAATAAACCATTTGATTTGATTTAATTGTCATTGTAAATTAGCTTTCACTTTAGACTTAGACTTAACTTAGGCATTGTAAACCTTAAACTAGATTTAGACTAGACCTTTAAAAACTAAAATCAACAACAGTCATCATGAAATTGCTCTGGCTATTTATCCTAATAATTACTAAATACACGCTAGCTGAACATAGAACTAGATCTACCTTAGTCAACACTAAACTTAAAAAGGAAACAACAGTCATAATCAATCATCACACTCTAGATCAATGCAACTTCAAAAATAACCTAACATACACATCCATAACATTAAAGAAGATCATCCATCACAAATGGAAGTTCTCAATCAGACACAGCAGAAATAAATACCTATCACAGTTAATATTAATAGCAGGAGATATAGAGTCAAATCCAGGGCCTAGATCTAAAGATAGATGCAACATCTGCAAAAAAGTATGCACCATGAAACAGAAAGCCATTCAATGTGACACCTGCGATGAATGGTACCATGCATCATGTCTCCATATGAATACACCTGTGTATTATGCCTTAGGCAACAAAGACGCATCATGGCACTGTGTACCGTGTGGGTTACCTCAGTTTACATCAGGACTGTTTGATTCCTTTGATGCAGACACTTCTAACCCATACAATATCCTAAACACCATCCCAAACCAAACTCACCAACCACTAGCCAGATCCACTCCTGTTAAACCTAAATCTACTAAAATTAATACAACAGCCTCACTAAACAAACCTACTAAAGAAGTAATACCAAAATACCTTAAAACCTTAGTAATAAATTTTCAAAGCATTAGGAACAAAACAGCAGACTTAGAAATTTTACTAGAATGTGAGAAACCAGACATAATTGCAGGAACAAAAACTTGGCTACATTCTGAAATTTATAATGCAGAAATTTTCAATAGTAATTATGAAATTTTTAGAAAAGATAGGGCTGATAATCATGGAGGAGTTCTTCTAGCAATAAAAAACACTCTTACAGCAGAAGAAATTACCTTACCTAACTCAAAAAATATAGAATCAACATTTTGTAAAATTAATACCACCTCAACATCCCTAATAATAGGCAGCATTTACAGACCACCAAATTCTATTTTAGAATACATGCAGGAACTATGTAATCAGATTACTACACTTAAAGAGACAAATAAAAATGCAGTTTTTTGGATTATGGGTGATTTCAACCTACCTGATATAAATTGGAAAACACTAACCATAGATAAACACCAAAACCTTAAGGACATAAATGAGCTTTTCATAGAAACTTTACACAACCTAAGTTTAGATCAAATCATTAAAAAGCCAACTAGATTAAACAACACATTAGATCTCTTCTTAACCAACAGACCTGGATTAGTACATTATCCCTGGTCTATCAGACCATGAGATCATAAAAATACACAGTCAGATAAAAGCAGTAGCCAATACAAAACCTAAAAGAAAAATCTTACTTTGGAATAAATGTAACCTAACACAACTACACCAAGCTGCATTAAACTTTCAACAAACATTCTTATTAGAAAAAGACATTAACCAACCAGTCGATGACCTCTGGAATTTCATTAAAAACTATCTTAAAAGCATTATAGAAAATCATATACCAACTAAATACACATCAAACAAAATAAATTAATGCTGGTTTAATAATAGACTAAAGAAGCTTTGTAAACAGAAGGAAAACCTATATAGAAAATTTAAAGAAACCAAGGCAGAAAGAGTTTACAAAAAGTATATAAAAATTAAACACCTAACCCAAAAAGTAAACAGACAGCTGCAGAGTGAATACATAAACAATGTAATATCTAAAGATAACAACAAAAACCTATGGTCATACATATGGTCTAAGAAAATGGAAACAACAGGCATAGCACCATTAAAAGATGAACATAACATAATACATAATGATAATGAAACAAAAGCAAACAAATACTTTGCATCAGCATTCTCAGCCCCAGGAGACAAAGACATAATACTGAATTTGAACCAAGTAGACAACATAGAAGATATAGTAGTACACGAAAATGGAATTCAAAAACTATTAGCCAACACCAAACCAAATAAAGCGTCTGGACCTGATGGTATTCCAGCTAGATTACTCAAAGAACTAAGCAATGAGCTAGCCCCAGTGTTCAAAATACTCTTTCAGGCTTCACTTAACCAGGGCAGAGTACCAAAGGACTGGAAAGAAGCTAATGTCACCCCCCAATTTAAAAAAGGAGAAAAATCTGACCCAGGAAACTGCAGACCAGTATCACTAACCAGCATCACATGTAAAATTCTAGAACACATAATATGTAGCAACATCATAAACCACTTAGACAAACAAAATGTCCTCACACCATACCAACATGGCTTTAGGAAATATAGATCATGTGGAACACAACTAATAGGACTAATTGATGATTTTTCTAAATGTTTAGATAATAGTGAACAAATAGATGCTATCTTACTAGATTTTTCTAAGGCTTTTGACAAAGTTCACCACTATAGTTTGCTTAAAAAATTAAAATATTTTGGCATTAATGGTTCACTGCATCAGTGGATTAAAGATTTTCTGATAGGGAGAGAACAAACTGTAATAATAAATGGCTCTAAATCAACACCGATAACAGTAAACTCAGGTGTACCTCAAGGAACAGTCTTGGGTCCACAACTATTTTTAATTTACATAAATGATTTACCAAATTGCATTACTTCAGGAACTAAAGTCAGATTATTTGCAGACGATTGCATAATATATAGAACAATAAAAACAACACAAGACACATATTTTACAAAGAGAATTAGATGAATTACAGAAATGGGAATCAAATTGGAGCATGTCTTTCCATCCAGAAAAATGTCAGTTGTTAAGAGTAACAAAAAAACTAAAACAAATTAATTCCACTTATCTTATTCATGGCAAACCAGTAACACAGACTAAAAACGCAAAATACCTAGGTGTTATAATAAATGAAAAACTGTCATGGAATCCACATATTGATGAAACTATAAAAAAATCAAACAAAGCATTAGGATTTATTAAAAGAAATTTCTATAAATCAAATAAGAACATAAAACTAAAATGTTATTTTACCTTGGTTAGGCCAATAATAGAATATGCATCCTCCGTTTGGGACCCCTCAACTCAAGAAAACATTAAGAAACTGGAACAGACACAAAATAGAGCAGTGAGATTCATAACAAATGAATATTCACATTTGACTAGAGTAACACCTATAGTAAAATCACTAAATTTAGAAAACCTTCAGGACAGAAGACTCAAAAGTAAAGTAGCAATTATACATAAAACACTGAACCATAATCTTCAAATACAAAAACAAAATTTAATAAAATACTCTGAAAGACACAAAGATAAAGGCACATTCCTCGTCCCATATGCTAGGACAAATTTGTACAAATACTTCTTCTTCCCTAGTGCTATTACTTCTTCCCTAGTGCTATTAGCTCATGGAATGGGTTGCCTGAGCTAGCCATGAAAACCAGTGACTTGGCAGATTTAAGTCATTGATTAATATGCATGACTAAATGCATGACGCGTAGGACGTAATCATCTTCTTTTTTGAAGTAACGTCTGTATTATATATAAATTCTTTTAGCAATATTATTTCATTTGCTTGCACAACCTGCAATAAGTATTTACTTCATTTGAAAAGTTGTACTTTCATTTACCTTAGAATGTTCTCACTGAACAGATAAAAAAATTTTATTTAACAGTGTTTATGAAATAAACATTGATCTTAATAATTTTCAATTATTTTTTTTTTTTGTCAAAAGGAATGTGATTTAGTTACTTTAAAGTTATCTTAATCTAGGTATTTTTTTGTTCAGTTCAGTGAAGAAAAAGTTAATTAATAAGTTGCAAAGTTTGTAGTATTTTATTTGCTCCTCCCACTTCAAATTAAAAAAAAAATTGGGACTTGAACGTATTTCTATCCAGCAGTCTTAGGAATTTTAGAAACTTGAAAAGTTTAAGTTTTTTAAGACAGTATAAACATTGTACTTTTTAAAAAAAAATAAGTTTCATTATTTGAGTAGAGACTATGTAAGCTGCCACTTCTTCCACCTAGAACTTCTTAGGGAGAATGTAATTTTATCTTTAAAGTAGCTCTTGATTCCGTTTCTTGCAAAATTGTAAATGTCTACTGACTTATTGTTAATTGATTCATAAATCAGATACCCTCAGTTGAGCATGTCTGGCTTCAGTTGCAAAAAAGTTTCCATAAAGATCTTCACCAGGCGTTGTTTGATAAGAATTCTTTAACTACATTCAGAGTGGTCAACAATGTCAAGCTGACACAGAGGCGTGTAAAGAAATATAAAGGTGCTTATAAGTAAATATTTTGTTTTGCATGTGAAATACAAAATGTTATGGTGGGCTTGCTAAAGTTAACTATTTCATCATTGAAATCTGGCCTCTGTAAGAGAAAAGTTTTCAATCAAGAATTTATTATAGTCATAAAAGTATTTAATATATTTTTGAAAATATAAATGGTAAATATTTACATTTGTAGTAAATACTCTTTTCCTCTGGCCATTATATATTTTTGCTAAAAAAAGATAAATGTATTTGATTTACTCTTTTAATCCCTCCAAGTCTAAGCTTATAAACTGTTGTAAATTAGGTTACTTTTGTTTATGCAATCAGAACCATTTATCTTTATTTTATAGTTATTGATTGTGTTAAACCAAACGCTATTCACATATATTAGCGCCATATTTGCCATTTACTTTCCACATCACGTTTAGAGTCTCGACCTAGATCTAAATATAATAGGCTCTAATTTGGCGATGAATCTTACCGAAATCAGCGATTCGGCCAATGGGCAGACTGGGCTCTATAGCTTTGGTCGGCAGCCAGGCTAGGAGATGGAAACTCTGATATAAAACCTACCGCTATCTGTTGTTCACAGCCGTCTCAGACTTTTGTGCCACTGTGAATAGCATTTAGTTTAGTGAGTGGTATTGGTCTGCATGAGCCAATTATCACATTAAAAATACTTAGCACAGGCTGGAGGCAACACAGTATTTTTATATAATTAGCCCACAAATTATTATCATTATTATAGCTTATATATTTCTGTTAATGTGTCATTTATTACATAATTTTTTTTTTAATTAAACAAAATCAACAACCCATTCAGCTATCAAACCTTTTTTTTTCACCTGCAGTCTCCTCTTCCAAACTTAGCATTGCTAGCATCTTTACACTTTAAATCATCAGATACCTTATTTTAGTCATAAGGCACGTTTTTTCTGTCATAATCTGAAACCCCCATCACTTGGCTGACCCATATACCTGTCTCACTCTAGTTCCACATCATAATAATGGCAATGTCTTTGGTACCCAAGGTTAAGGATGAGTGCAATGTTTCACATGACTGCACAAATCCAGTTGTGACCTGCATATTTTTCTGCATCTCTTGCAGACAAGGTTGTTTTCCCCCACCTGTCTATTTAAGTTTTCTTTTTGTCTTCTGTACCTGTCTTCTTATTTTAAATTAAATGCTTTTTGAAAATGCTCATTAAAAAAAGCTGTTTAGGATCCTTGCATAGAGTTAGACACTCATCTTTTAGTGAATGAACACAGATGTACACAATGTGATTTTAAATTATAGATTATTAGTCTTAATTCCTTTCATTTTATGCTGTTTAGCATTTGAAAATTATCTCACGTCATATTATAATGATTATACATATTAATTAGTCAATGTTTTTTTTAAGTTTCAAGCATTTTGTTCAGAAATGAACTTAAACTTAAAATTACCCTGCAGAATGGTTGCTCATAACTATGAACATGGTCTGAACTCTGGATCTGCATGATAACAGTTAAAATAGCAAACTACTTATAGTTTAACAGCCAAGTAATGTAATGATATGTTTTGTTTGTTCGAAAAAAAACTCTATTGTAATTGAGAAATTGTATAGCATTTAATAATTTTGAACTAAATTTGATGTAGGTAATTGTACTAAGGACTTTCCGTTGCTGATTGAGCCAAGCTGTAATTTTGATATTGAGCAGTTAGAAATAGGTAATTTATTTATAAATAATTTAAAAATGTATTTGTCTTTATCTATTAATTATTATAAATAGCTCTTGTCAAATCTAGGGTTTTTATTTTATTTTGTGTTTTCATATTTTAGCTTAGCCTTTTATTTTTATGCCCAGTAAGGTTGGTATTGCTGGAAAGGGTTTCTGGATAAGTTCACTATAAAATCCTTCCAATGACATGCAACTCAAATATCAAGTAGCCCCTGACAACCAGTCCAACTTCTGGCTATCACCTGTGGCATGATATTGAGTCTGGTTGAAAAGTTAACATTAACATCAAGATGGTAAAGGCAAGAATCTTGTACCTTAACCAGAAAACTTTTTAGAAGTGGTCCTCCTAGGAGAAGGAATTTTGAATCGAAACCATCTTTGTCTTGTGGCTAAACCCAAACATGGGAAAGGCTTTTGGAGTCAACATAAATGTCAGCTTTTAGCACTGTCTGAGGGTGTGACACTGCTGATCTTAAACTGAATCTGCTTCTTCAGTTCCTTTGAACCTCCAACAGCTGCATGTAGTGAGGGGAACAACATTCCAATCATACCCAATACCCAAGAGCACATTTGTCCTTTATCACATAAGACTTAGTCATTTTATGACGGAACACGATGGAAGGAGGTCATTCCATAGCACAAAATAAAGTATTTAAGACTCCACTATTACACAAAGATATGAATTACAAATAATTAGGTGGGGGTAATTCAAGAAATTATGCATATCAATGACATTATTGTAATTATGTTTTTTACAGACTATGTAAATCCTTTTAACATTGAAAATAGATCTAGGTCCTTATGATATTCTTTTTATTTTAAAATCTTCTTGATTTACATTTATCAGAAATTAATATATGCATTAAATGTGCATTTTATTACGAAAGTGATGTATTAGTATGCATACTGTTATGGCATGATTAGGAATTTGGCGGGAAAACTTTTTTTGTTTCACAAAAAGGAATTGTTTTGACAATGACATGACTAATTAAAAAAACGAGACTAGGATTTAGGAAGTAAACACAGAAGACTTTTGGCATCCATAGAGTGAGGTCGGCTTTAGCAACTGAAGTAGAGATGTAGCTTGATGACATTCAGCAGTTCGCTTAATCAGTATTATTAAACTTCTTGTTCAACATTTACTAACTTATATTGTTGGCCTTTCCCCTGTGTTATTTGTTTCGTTATCTGAATGTTACCTCCTTTTGACACAGCGCAGAAGTGCCTAAGATTACATGATTTAATTACCTTGAAAAAATACTGAGTATTGTTTTTAAAAAATGTGTAATTAGCAATAAGTTTTATCTGCTTTTTTAAATAGGTAATTAGAATGTGTATATGTTTGTTTCTAAGTGTTTTAATCAAAGGCTTTTTAAGTGTTTTTTTGATGTTGTTGTTTTTTTATCCAATTCAAGAGTCCCAAAATTTTGCTCTGTCATGGAATAAAGCAACAGACAAGAATATAGTGAGTCCTTATACACCACAAACTGGCAAGTCTATCACCACAATATTTCACAGTTACCCTGGCGTGGAGTAAGTATTTTTTTTCCTTTTGGTATTATTATTGGTTAGAATTGTCTTTCTTTACTTCCAATGCACTCACAGACAGCAGGGATTTTTTAGGTTGGCTATGTATAAAGAGATCTATTCTCTAAGGTACAAGATCATTTTAACATTGTAGTTGCTCTCATAACAAAGCACTGCAACTTTGCAATCACTTCTTTTACCTCACAAAGCTAATAGAATGCACCTACAGATTCATGCCTGAACTTGTGTACAAGAAGTCTAGGTGGAAAATTATGAAGGCAAAGCAAACATTTAGCTTGATATCAGGTCAAGGAAGACAGTATTTTTCAAGATTACAAAGTGAATTGATAAAAGTATCCTGAGTATTTATCATAAATGAGTCTTGACAATCTAATTCTATATTATTGTTTAATTCTTGTTAACTCTAGGTTCTAATCTCTAGGCACTAACTTTTTTCTTGCAAGAATTGGCTGCTTTAGTTTTATTAACACTAACATCTAGGCAGCAAATCTCAACAATATCTTGTAAGAACTAGCAGCATCAATTTTTCTGCAAATATGGCAAACCTGGACACCTTTAATTATGTTAAAAATCTTTTTCCTCTTTTTAAAAAATATTTTACTCGAATGACTTGATTAACAATAACAGAAATTTCACACAATTTCTTCTTTTGCCTGACAACACAAGAATCAATTTTAAAAAATTAACCAATTAGGTAATTAACTATTGGTTATAAATTATTTTGTTTGCTATCTGGAACAAGGGCAAGAAATCACAGTTGGCAGATGTGGTGGTATAAGTTGAATTAGTCCCCTTGAGAACTCTGTAGCCCTGAGTAAAAAATGTTTTTTTATGTATTTTAAAAAGGATCATCCCCCAACATACCCCCTTCTTCCCTCCTCCATTCACAACTAGTCCAGACAAGTGATATTGCATTGAGAAAGCTAAATACTTAACTAAAATAATTGATTAAAATATTTCTAATTGCACAGATTTATTATGTGTAGGTCACTCGTACATATAATTACGTGACTGATCCACACTATATACATTTACATTTATTATAAGCTTTGTTTTTTAATAAAAGTATTTTTTATGATTTTCTTGTTTACTAAGTATCAAATGAAAGTATTCACTTTGTTAGTTACTCAACACTGTACTCATTGTTGAACTACAAACCTGAAACCATCAACTACCTAAAGGACAAATATTGGATTGATGAGAAGACAAGGCTTGTGTTGATTGAACTGAGTGTGTTCAATGCTGACACCTCATTGATTACAACAATCATCCATGCCTTTGAGTTTACTGCAGGTAAGATATGTATTATATGCTTTAATGGCTTTACCTCCCAAAGCCTTGGAAATGTCTATAGTTTTGTAGCTCTAACTCTTTATATGAGCAATCTGATGCTTTTTAGACTTTGCTCTTGGGCTGTAGACATCCAGTAATAAAAACAATGCAACCTGTGAAATAATAAAAAAAATGATTTCATTTTACTGGAAGTGGCATTTAGAAACAATGTGATAGATGCCTCATGAGTGAGTATGCAATGTTTTGGCACATCTGTTTTGGCACAGCCTTCTTTGGGGGAGAAGTTTTGACTATAATTTTAAAACTTTTTGTAATAAACATTTTTTGATTACACTATACTAAAGTATATAAAAAATTTTTTTTTCTTCCTCTCCCCCCCCCCCCTCCCCCTTTTGAAAGTTATTTTGACTATATCATGAATGTTTATTGGAAACTATGGATGGCAGCCTGGTCATGTGGTATTTGCTCAGAACTATCATTTGAAACTTGCCTGACACCATTCCCTACAATCTTGTAAGAGGTTTAGGCTAGAATATCTTCAACTCTGAAGGAACACCTGACATGTAAAACTTGCAAACTATGAAACCAAGATGATATGTGCCCCCCCCCCCCCCCCCCCCCCCCCCCCCCGTCCGTCCCTTTTTCCACAAAAAAAAAAGATCAAACACAGGATATCTTTCACAGTTTTCTCTTTTTATTACTTGGAGATAATAAAAAAAAAAAAGTAAAGTTCCCCTTTCCATAAATTGATTTAAATATTTTCATGTGAAAAAAGTTGTATCAATTTTTTTGTTTTTTTTTTGGACAATATAAAAATTTACACACAATCATGTTTGTAACATACATTGTTATATAATTATAATATAATTATGAAACAAACTTATATCTCAACTCTAATTAACAACTACCATGGCTCTTTACACAAACAATTTGTTTGAATACAAACAGACATACAATAAATGCATAATCAAATCAAATATATAATGTGTCAAGATTTTACACCAAAAAATCCTGCATGATCTGATCATGTGTGGTATGCTCAATGGCATAGCTAAGAATTCGCCATCATTTGGGGGCCTGGGTGGCTTGACCTCTTTGGGGGCCCCTGAATTTTGCATAATATTTAATGTAAAAAAACAATCATTTTGGTGCTCCCATCAAGTAGGGGCCCGGGAGGGAGGGATCAAATTCTTCCCCCCATCCCCCAACCCTAACTACTTCACTGGTATGCTCTTTTGACATTCATCTTGGTAGTCCTGTGTTCTACTTCCACTATCTTTCATTAGCTTTCCTGTGATATGCCAATTTGGCAAGTAGTTCATTTTAAGACCCTTCATACGAGATGAAAACACTTGACACTGGATTGGCTTCTTATATTTAGCTATTGATACCTTCATTGTCCTAGATAATGCTGGTCATCATATTTTGTATATTTTTTAACATTGCTTTTGTATAGCCTATTTTTTATTCTTATTATAGCGAGGGGGGGGGGGGGTATATCTGGGAGATTGTCTATAGGCACTCAGCAAATACAACTCAGCTCAGGTTTTAAACCAAGGCCTCTTGATAGGTAACCAAGTGGTCTCTGCCTCTCAGCCACACATCCCAAAGTAAATTTTTGTTAAATTTCTGGTTTACAAGTTGTGTTTGATTTCTTAAATGTTTACAATAAATTTAAAATTTCTTAAAGACAATTCTTTTAAATGTTGCTTGTGTGCTAGACTGTCCTTTGGATTTATGGAAGGTCCCGGGTTCAAACTCTGCCCGCTCCCATCCCCCGTCATCCTGCAGAAGGTTTGGACTAGGAAGTAAACTATCTTCAACTCTGAAGGAACATCCAAAACATGTAAAACATTTTCAAACAAACAGACAATGTTTACTCTATTCTCAAAGCAAATATCATAAAACTTTAATCAAATTGAGATAAACCTTATGTTTCCCTCATTTACACATTTATCTCCACAGAAACTTTATACTGTCATGTGAGTCATATCAATTAGCTTTCGTCTGTTTAGATTGTCATCACATTTTACTAATCTGCTCAAAATTAAATTTGAAAGACAAATTTATGGTTTGAAGCTTTATGAAGCATGGAACTTACTTTGACAGTGCTGCAAATTATATACATTTACAGAGTTCTTATTTTTTTTATTTGCATTTATTTTATTGTTTAATAAAAAAGTTTGGTTAATAATTTCAGTTGGGATATTTCAAAGTTCTATCATGATGTCTACTTGTCAGCTGCTCTTTGAGAAGGGAACTCTGGCCATGCGAGCATTTATACTGTTGTTCCTGGCTGTATGTATTTTTTTTGCCTACCATGACCTGGTGGAGGTAAACAGTTATGTTTATTTAATTTGTCGACAGCAAAATAATTTGGAAAAAAAGTTCTCACATTACTAAAATCTTTTCAAATTGTTTCCTTTCAAATATGAATTTAAAAATACCATGAGAGGTAAAACCTTTTTAACAACAATCTTTTTCTTTGTATTAGAAATAATATTTGCAGAGCAAGATCGACGTCAGTCACTGAAAAGAAAAATAATTTTAAAACAATAAATATTTTAAAAATGTCTCTGACTGTGCTAGTAATTACATCTCTGTATGCTAAAGCAAGAGTCATTGGCTGGTGGGATTTTACTTTCATGGAACATGACCAATAAAAGAAAAAAAATATATAATTAAAAAAACAAAGCTTATATTAAGCTTACTTGTATCAATTAGTTTGGATCAGTCATTTAATTAAAGTTGTAATAGATCTAGACTAACAAAAAAAAAGCATTTATAGAAATAAAAAAAAGGGGGGAACGACCTGAAATTCAAATCATGACTCAAGCCTTCTCAGATTTTTGATTAAACAAAGTAATCATTCTGCTAGTAGAGAGCCTATCTGTTAATTCTATAGTCTCGTCCTATTTTTCATTTTCACTAAGACTCAGAAGGCATCCTTTATAAAGGGGGCTAATTCAGCTTATACCACCACTTCAGTCAGTACTATTCCTTTCCTTTGTTTTAGATAACAAACAAAGTAATTTATTACCAATAGTTAACTAATTGGTTAATTTTTTCAATTGATTCTTATGGTGTCAGGTAAAAGAAATAATTGTTCAAAATTTCATCTTCATCCTAGATTGGGTGTCATAGAAATAAAGTTTACAAACGTTGGACCAGCTGACAGACAGAGTGAATTGATATAAGCTTTGTACCTAAAGCCATAACTTATTTATTTGTTATTACTACTCCCTTACTCTTCTGACTGTTAAACTTTGCATTTGATTATTCTATTAGTCTAGATCTCTGTCCTATCCAGCTATTTTTGTTAATGTAAAAAGCTAAAGTACCACATACTTTAGAGCCTCTATTTCTGCTTGTGTCTAGGTTTATAGCTTGGGAATAATTGAGTACCTCCAACGTCCTACATCCTGGTTGAACATTATAGACCATGCAGCATGCTTTATCATTATTATTTTGTTTCAACAAGAATATGTTGCAAGGAAGAATGCGGTAAAATTGGATAGCTTATAGTTTTGTATATTGTTGGATTTTTTTTAATTGTTAAAAATTATTTTATATACTTGGTTTGAATAAACTTAGTTTTGACATCTTTATGGAAAAAAAAACTGCAATGAAAACAGTCTGCCTCAAGATATAATTTAATACAATTCAGAGATCAAGCATTTAAAAGATGCTACCATTGGTATAAAAAATTCCTATAAACCATAACGTTATTTCCATTCTTAAAAATTTGATATTTAATAAAATATATAAAGTAAAAATAAGTAATAAAAATCTAGTAATATGAGGCAGCCCTGGTCAATAGTATTATTCGAGGAATATTCTAGGTATATAAAGCATCCGGATGTCTGCAATGGGCATGTCTTTTTAAGATAATCTTTGTGCTAAGTAAGAATTCTTTGTCGCTGACATTTTTTCACACAAAAAATTGTCACTATCATCAAGTGCAATAAACAAAAGAAATTCCAGAAGAATCACACTAGTGGAGACGTTTTTAAATGATTTCTTTAAAAAGTTCTAAACCATATTGTTTCATACGCCTCTTGCGAAAACGGTCTTCATTTGACAAGGTAAATGTAATGACGTCTCTTACTTAAGGTGTTTAATTTGTAAACATTAGTAAAATTCAGACACGGATTAATAACTACAATGAAAATAAAACATTTTTTTCGCCCCCCCCCCCCCCCCCCCCCCCTGTTGTTGGTCAATCGTTGGCCTGTTGCTCCAAACAGCTAGTAGCCTACAACTCAGAGTAGACCTACATCTATAATGACCCCAAAATATTCTACGCTTAACTAACAGGCATTTAACATAAAAAGGAAAACGTTTTTAACATTGAGTTTTTCTTTACTAGATCTACTTTCAGGGCAAGGTATTCAACTAAACAACAATATTTATATGTAATATACTAAAAAGAAATAAATGTTTTGACTGATCTACTTCTGTAAAGCGTCATCCAAAACAAATATAATAGAAAGCCTGTGAAAATTCAAGGTCAGAAAAATGTAGGCACCTTGGGAAAAAAAAACATGGGAATCTCTCATGCGCCGCTACATTTTTTCTTATTAAAAGTTTCCATAATAGCTTCTTATGTACAAACATATTTGGAATTTTTTTTTAACAAAAAAAGTAAATACTTAGGTAACCTTGGAATAATGATTAGGCCGCCACTTACATTCGGCCGCCTGCGTGCAATGCACACATTGCACAATAGGTAGCTGCGGCCCTGGTTGGCCTACTTGATAAGCCCTACTAAGCTAACTTTTTTTTGCTTTTAAGCTTTGGAAAGATTCATTATTTTAATAATTTTGTATTATCTGTTTTAAAAAAATGAATAATTATCGTAAAAATATTTTTGTTTACTTCTTAGATAGACAAGGTTGTGGACGTTGTCTTCCAAGACAATAACTTTGAAGTCTTTATTGATTTTAAAGTTATTAATAGAATATCTTATGATATAACTGTCTTCTGCTGTATTGTAGCACTCACAAGTTTCATTAAAATTATTCTGGCCACAAGGTAAAATATCAAACTGCATACTTTATTTCATGTTTGTACATCTCTAAAATTTTCAATTCAATAGACTTCAACAAAAATTTTCTTTCCGTTTACTTAGTTATAACAGCTGAAGATGGTAATTTAAAAAATGAATAGGTTGAAGGGGCTTAGCTAGGAATTTTTCATTGTTTGGGTGCTGGGGGGCTTGACCTCTTTGGGGGCCCATTCAATTTGCATAATATTTAATTTTTAAAGTAAAAACACTCAAATGGGGGCCAGGGGGGATTTGCTAATTCTCACCCCACCCCTAGCTACGCCACTGATAAGGTTGGTCTAACAAATTTTGTAAAAAATTTTAAGAGAATTTCTGCTTAATCTTATTATTAACATTAACAATACTTCGCTTTAAAAAGAATATATAAAAGACTTGCACAGTATTGGTTAAGAAGTTATTGTGATTGCTATCAAGGGAAATGATTATTTTTAATATTATTTTAACATTCATACATATGGTTTTGTTATTTGTAAAAATAATGTTAAATAAGAAATATTTAATACTTATTCTTGTATTTTCTGTTGGATTAAATATTAACAAGTTAATCAAAAACATGTTTTGTTTTTTTTTGGTTTGAAAAAATCAAGAAATCACATATACATATCCTATGTACATATAAAGGCACATTTTATAAAACAAGATTTTTAATAAGTAGTAGTAGTAACAATTATCACTGGATATTCGCTTACATGAGAACCTAGGTTATGATCTGAAAAGACATTTTCTTTTTACATTGATGTCTAAAAACAAATAGAATAATACTTGTGATATTTACTTTGTTCTTCCACAGACATTTTCAAGTGTTTGCACAGTTCTTGGAGCTTCTGCCCAGCGTCATGCATGTCACCTACTTCCCGTTGCTGACCATCCTGACCTTTGCATTTCTCACCCACTTCCTGTTCGGCCAGTTACAAAAGTTTTCCACATTCTCTCAATCGGTTTTATCTGTGATGGAGCTTATTGTTGACCAGAGGATGATATCCCCTGTGTTTGATCACTACTGGTTCTGGGGGCCCATCTTCTTGACCCTGACCCTGATGTTTCTCCATTACATTGTCATCAACTACTACATCTGTTTCCTAAGTGACAGGTCCTCCCAAATCTATGCAATCAATCGCTACCGGAGCAGGGAGAAGCAGCAAACTATACAATGGATTTGGGTGGACATTTGGAATGGGCTCATGCTGAGGAGTAGAGATGCTGCGGAGAATGCCGCAAAGAAGTCTTCAGCCAAATATGTTCATCTTGACAAGTTGCATAGCAAGGGCAAGCTAAATGTTGTCAATTATGATGAACATGTTGTATTTTTGAATGAATTGAAATAATTTGTTTACATTTCTCTCCCCTCTCTCTCTATGTTTGTATCTATAAACAACACAGGGGGTGGAACTGGGTGATAGAATAAACATCCAATAGTCTACCTGTCCTCAGGATCGTTAAGTTTAATAATGTATTGATAACTCTATGCCTGCTCTATATCTTTTTAAGAAATATAGGCCTTGTGTTGCTTTTTAATCACTTAGTGTTTAGGTCCTAAAATGATGAAGCCTAATAGTTGGATATTATAATTATTTTTGAGAATGTGTTAGATTAAATTAGTATTACACTGTTGCATCTGTAAAAGATTTGTTTGAAACATGACGCTCAGTGGGTCACATTTATAAGAGAATACTATAAGGCTTTAACAGTTTAATATGTACAATACTGACATTCATGAGGCCCTTTGCCTAAAGGCCCACATTTCAGTTGGCTCCTGATAAAACATGATGCAGTTTTATTTGAAGTTTAGAGCTCTCCACAATGTAAATACATTTGTAGTTTTAAAGTTATTTTGTTTATTTCTTTATATTTATATACTTTAGCTGACAACTAATGCTTATTATTGTAGATAGTGCAAAACAAATATCTAAGCTTTTTATCAGACCAAAGTGTATTACTTGATAGATTAAATAGCCTGTGTATACAAAAAAAATGCAATTGTATTGTTTTAAAAAATCTGGACATTTTGAGTTTCCTTATTGGACAATCAATATTTGTTTACTCCTTGATCCATTGTTTTCCTTGACACGTTGGAGAAGTTAAAATCTCAATGTTCCTACACTCACACACACAAAATCAAGTTTTTATGTTTATATAGATAAGCGTAATTTGGCCACAAAATACAAATGCAGAGTGGGAAAATATATCTGTCCGCTAGCCTTGGGACAAATAGGACTAATTGATGATTTTCAAAAAGTTTAGATAATAGTGAGCAAATTGATTTTTTTTACTTAAATATTTAAATATTTTATATGAATTCTAATTATTCCATTATTCTTTAAAACTTAACAAAAAAACAACGACATTTGTACATAAGAATTTATTAATTTTCGCGAGTTGTTTGTAGTAGGCCTATTTGTTTTGAATGACAATCACAAAAGCAGATCAGTCAACACTTTTTTTTCTTATACGTATCTACTTACTACTTAGAACTATTATTTTTTTAGTCGAAAAGCTCACCCTGTAAGTAGATGTAGTAATTAAAAAGTCAATGTTTAAAACATTTTCACCTATTTCTTAAATGGCTGTGAATTAAGCATTTAAGATTTGTGTTTATTTGTTATAACAGTTTTATAGTTCACAAGAGACGTTCGTTCAACTTATTTAAAGTGTGTTGATTAATATTATAGAACGCCTACATTGATTCAGTTGTACTAGCTGTTTGGAGCTACAAGCCAACTACCGACCAACAACGAAGGGGAGGGGGTCGAAAAACAAAGTTTATTTTCATTGTAGTCATTAATCCATGTCTGAATATTATTAAAATTAGGTAATTACCAATGTTTTAACAAATTAAATAAAAATTTTAAATTACGAGAGGTCGTTTCATGTTCTGAAAGGAAGTGGTCAAATGTTGACCTACTTTGCGAGAGGTATCTGCAACAACATTTTGAAGAAAACATTTCACAACGTCTCCATAATGTGTGATTCTTTCGGGTTTTCTTGTTCTATTTCCGACTATTGCACTTCATTATAGTGACGCCCTTTCTTTGGAAAAATAAGGTCCGCGATAGAGATGTAGCCTATTTAACACAAAGATGACCTTAAAAAAGATCACGCCCATAACAGACGTCCGTGCGCTCTTTGTACCTTCAGTGAAGTCCAGTAGGGCGTCGGCGCCGTAGGCGCCATTATCCCGTTGATGGTTAGAAAGGCTTTTATCCAATCACCAGGTCTGGACATGGGGCTCTTTACCCCTGTCCTGTCTGAGGGCACCCAACAGTAGTCGGCCATATCGGTTGACTGAGCTAAACCGGGCCGTGCCGTGTACACAGCGCACCGTCCCCGATCTCGAGACCCACTCGCTATAAGTGGTCGAGAACAGTGCTAGCTGCGGGGGGCTTGTCTCATATTCCTATACTGTAACCGTCACAGTTCCGTGCGAAAGTCGCCACTCCAGGCCCCTGGTTCTGATGACGACCCCCTTGTGGAACGGCGTGGCGGATTTTTTGGACTGGATTCCGGGCGTTCTTTCCATCCCAACCCCGAGTGAGAGAAAAAAAAAACAAAAGCTCACCCAGGGAAGCCCGGCCAGGCCTGGTTCACTACTCGTACTTAGCCTATCTAGTCTCCACCCACTAGACGTTTCCACCGGAGGGCCACGCTGAGGCGACGGGTAGCTGAATTCCTCCGGCTCTTTGTACCTAGAATGTACTTCTCATAATAATATTGACTAGCGTTAGGCTGCCCTACCTCTTTATTATTAGAGTTATGGCCCTTGACCCCCCCCCACACACACACAAATATGCATAGTGCGTTCTGAAAGAAAACACATCACTATTGGCCTTTTTGACATTCTTACTACAAAAAAAAAAAAAAAGGCGATGTAGACGCCGAGAGAAAGAATTTCTGAAGCTGAATACGCCGGAATGCGCCAGGGCCCCGTCATGAAATCAAACCTGCCGCATCTTCAATTTTATCTCTAGAAATAACTTTTTACAAAACTTTAAAATTATATAGGCAACACTATTTCCGAAAAAAAACTGACTCGTTTTGTGAGATTTCGTTATGTAGATTTGAATTCTAAAAATAGTGTTACATTAAAATACATTTAAAAAAATGTTATGTATGAATATTTTTCTTTTCTTTTTTTTTTTTATTACTTTCTTAAAACAAAAACTCACGGATTTCACTGTGGGGAGCTTACATCGCTCCTATATATTAGATACCCAGCTTCTGAGGAGGGCTAGAACGAAAATGTTGTCATTTAGGGGATCGCACTCACATAATACTGGAAAACACTATCTTAACGCTTTTTAGCGGTCCCCGAAAGGGGAAAAGACGCTCTTAGTTTTGTGTCGCCTGTCTGTCCGTCCGTTTCATTTAGATCTCAGAAACTAGAAGAGGAAATGAAAATCGGACATCATGATATTTTAGATCATTCAAAGTTCTGATGCAATGGCTACTTTTTTCTTTTCCGAAAGTGAACCATCTAATTTTTAAAATTATATATGCTAGCAGATTTTTTTAAAAAAATTACACCACTTTTCAATGAAAAACTTCAGGGTAGGTAACTTTTTTTTAAAAAGGTCATGGACTTTTTCATCAATAACTCATGCTTCATTTATAGATTCACGCATTGGTAAAAAAAAAAATTGCATGTAAGGTCACAATGGTTCATTATAAAATATATTTTCCATTTATTAACTAATTCATTGAATAGAATACTGATTCAAATGTTGTTTTAAAACAGAATTTTCATTCGAACTTCGTTTCAATTATAAGTTTCAAAATAATTGATGAATTCTATAGCGCGCAGTTTTGACATATCCTCATTATAGGGGCCTATACACTTGACAGTCTAAATAAGGCGAAATAAAGCCTAGATCTAGATATATTTATAATAAGTGTATGAATAATTTGAACAAAATTTTAATTATTAAGGTAATAACTAATCTTCTGACCGCTTAGGGGTGCAGATTTATTTATTATGTAAACAATAGTATCACATAGAGAAATGAATCGGATACGAACAGCATAGTACACTATTAGTAATAGCTTTACCCGGTAACAAAAGGCCTACTATTCATGATTCTAACATTACCCTAGGTCTAGTAAATTTAGATTAGGCTTAAATGTGTATATTCATACGAGTTCTAGTCTAGATGTAGTAAAATTGTGAATAACTTGTTCCATCATTTAGACACTGTCGTTTATTTTATCAATTGTCAATTATTCACAAAGTGCATTGTTTACTTGGGTGTCACCCTCTCTAAGGGTGTCACCCGGTGCGGACCGCACCCCCCTAGTGACGTCACAGGAACCTATTATTCGCGAGATGCAGTTTTTTTTTTTTGACAGTGTTACAAAGTATCATTAATTATTCTCTCTCTCTCTCTCTCTCTCTCTCTCTCTCTCTCTCTCACTCTCTCACTCTCTCTCTCTCTCTCTCTCTCTCTCTCTCTCTCTCTCTCGTAGTTGTAATCCAGATTTGAGTAGGCTATTAGTCAAGTAAATATTATTTTATTATCAATGATGACAAAGAAATTAATACATTAAGAGAAGTCTTTTCATCTACTAATTAAGAACTTTCATTCTGTTTTTTTGTGAGAAGCGTCGACAATAGGATCAATTCATAAAGATCTTTCAAAGAAGACTAGAATTCTAGCGAGTAACTCTTGCTTTCTTACATGACACGGTTACATTTCTTCCGAGGTGATGTACTAGCGTTCAGTTGACGTCTATTTACACGAACAATTAGGCACAGCACTAAACTTGGGAAGCGCGGTCGAGCGGCTAAGTACGCTGGAACCTTGGCTTGACTTGGTTACCTATGAAGGGGGTTCGAGGTTCGATACCCGACTCGAGCAGAGTTGTGTTTACTGAGCGTCTAATTTAGCTGCAATAACTTCTACTAAGTATCAACATTAATTGTGCACTAATTGCAATGCTATTTTTTTCATTATTCTTTTTTGAACTCGGGTTTGGAAATTGACATCAGGACAGTATCATCATATCAATGTGATCTACAGTTTATTAATGAAATAGGATAGGAAATGATGTAGGTTTTATGAAATACTGTTAGACATCCGCTAGATATTTTTGTAGTGGAATGTGAATTGTGCTTATAGGTGTAACAGAGTTCTCTCCGTAAGCGCTATAAAGATCAACTCAGGTGTCATTTAGACATCATTGGCAAAGAGGAAAGTAGATGACAGCAGGTGGTCTGTGAAAAAGAGTTGGAATCCTCTCACGAAGGCCGCGGGGCCCACATTTAGAACAAAGAAGAAAGCCCTTGTAGAAGATATGCGCAGAACACGTAAAGAAAACTTAAAGAAGTTATATTTAAGTATCAGTAATATAGGCCTATCTTTTGTTGATGCCTATCCAATGCAATAATAATGCATAAATATTGCACATAAGTGACTCATTCATCATTAGGGGAAAAAAAAAGGTTACAACAGAAAAGACCAACCTTTCGCATGCTCCAATTTGTCCAAATTTAGATGTGCCACACAAATATTAATGTTCATTTAGTCCTTCCAATTCTTGGATCGCGGACATATTTGGTCAGTTGCAGGTAACATATTTTTTTTTTCTAAAAAATGTTTCTATAATTTATTTTCTGATTTTTCTAAACTTGACTTACCATTCTTAAATATGTCTGACCGTCTGGTTTCTACATACTCAAAGGCCAATACGTTTTTCTGGGGTGTTAGAAATGATGACGAATTCCTTAATTAGAACATCACTTTTGTCTGAAATTTCGTCCAAATTATTGCTAAGAAAAAAAAAGAATCGCTTTCTATTTTGCCACTTATTTAGTGTAATATTATTATATACGTAGTTCAGTCAGAATTTTACACAATAATAAAAATCACTAGTTTGATTCAGAACATACTATGCTGTCTTATTCAACCTACCATAACCCTTAACAAGAGTAGAGCTGTATTAGTTTTTCGTTTTCAGATATACCACACATTTCTTGCCCTTGTTTCCATTAGTATCAGAGCTACAAACCGTACTGGGAACTAAATGGTACCGGTATAATTGCAGCTATCATTCACCATTTTTAGATCGTAATTAAGTTTTTTTTAGTTCAAGGGTTAGCAGAACGATGTCATCGTGCCCCACATTGTCCGAAATATGGATCAGGGTTGAATTTTCAAAGCCAACTGTTGTAATATATTTGTAATAATTATGTTTGTATTGTTGGCAGGACAGGATTGAATGGAGTGCAGGCAGGGTTACTGCCCCGGATTGAATGGAGTGCAGGCAGGGTTACTGCCCCGGATTGAATGGAGTGCAGGCAGTGTTACTGCGCCGGATTGACTGGAGTGCAGGCAGTGTTACTGCGCCGGATTGACTGGAGTGCAGGCAGTGTTACTGCGCCGGATTGACTGGAGTGCAGGCAGTGTTACTGCCCCGGATTGACTGGAGTGCAGGCAGTGTTACTGCCCCGGATTGACTGGAGTGCAGGCAGTGTTACTGCCCCGGATTGACTGGAGTGCAGGCAGGGTTACTGCTCCGGATTGACTGGAGTGCAGGCAGGGTTACTGCCCCGGACCACAAATGAATGGGACTCCACAAAAAAGATACAACTATACCCGAACTGCCACGAGGAAGAGACATTTACGTTATCACGTTTAATCTTACGTCAGCTGGCAACAGTGTTTTGTTGACAAAGTGTCCGGTGGTAGCATGCTCGCAACATATAATTGCAGCTTCGGATTTACGGCAGTAAACTCTACAAACTAAAAAAAATACACTTTTAAAAACTAAAATATGTGTACTTAATAGTTAAAAAACAAAGGAAAATGATATTTAATTAACAAGTACTCCATTTCTCTCTCTCTCTCTCTTACGCTCTCTGGAAACCCAATTTTGTTTATATTAACCAGGGCATCGTAATTTCTTCGACATAGACCTTTGAATTTATTTGTAATGCGCCCACGACACCCACCCACTCATATTTTGGGCCCGTTAATTTAGTAGCACTTTCACTTAACCGCCCCCTCCCCCGGGCCAAAAACAAAAAGCCAGTCCTTCGTATGCCTTTTCTTCGGCTTCTAACTTCAATCTCTATTATACTTCTAACTTCAATCTCTATTAGACTTCTAACTTCAATCTCTATTATACTTCTAAATTCAATCTCTATTATACTTCGCCCCTTTTTTTGGTTACTTTTATTTATTAATTGTTTTTTTTTTTGTTTTCTTTTTTAAATTTTTAAATTGAAAGCCACATTCTCCATTCCTCCTTTCTACATTTATTTTGGTATTTTGTTCTTAGAATAAAAAAAAATATTACTTTTGTTTTCTTTATTCAATTGTTGCAATCATTTATCTTACCCCTTTAAAAAATGTGTGTTACTTTTGAATGTAGCGAGATGATGATAGTCTAGATCTAGATTTATCTTTTTAATGATATTAGGATTACCTTATTTTTACCAAAAGTTACCAAGTATCATATTCCATTCTCACTCTTTTTCTCAATCTCGGAAAATAATTTTTAAAAAAGACTCTAGGTCTATCTTATTAATGATATTAGTATTGGTTTTGTCTAAAAGGATGTGGAAATGAGCAAGTCATATTAAACATATGGAAACTTAGGGGAAACAATTGCTTTTAAAAATCCAAAATTTGTGATCTAAAAAAATGCTTTATATGAAGACTGCGGCCTTTGGGGGAAAATGTATAGAAAAATTGAAAATAAAATACAAAGGCTTGATACAAGGGTAGCGAACCTGTCAAAACCCATTTTTGGCATGCGTCTATGAGATTAAAAAGAACCTGTGTACGAGTTTTCATATGAAGTTACGGAACAGTTTAACAGTTTAAGAGATACTTCCACAATTAGTGTGTCAGTTGTATTTTACAAATTTAAAATCGATTATTTAAAATTGGATATTTATTAAGGTTTCGAAAAAGTGACAGTGTATTATTGAGCGACAAGTAGAAATTTCAGCAAAATTTATTTCTATCTCATAATTTAGCCGACAAGATTAAAATATTTGTTTTTAAAACAACTCCTTTTCACACAGTGCACTAAAAACTCCAATCGGGTTATTGCATAGAACATCATTCAACCTGCCGGTCCTGTCGGCGATCAGCTAAAGACAATCTTCTTGCCTCATTATTGTTAGGCTTTCCAGATGACCAATCAAAAACATTCAGTTGTGCGCAAGTTTGCTGACTGACCCAAGTGCCGTCTTTATTGGCGTCAGTGACTGTACTGAACACTCTAAGACCACTGTTTGGTTTGACTAGCGATTCCAAGAACCCTAACTCTTCAAGACTTTCTATCTCAACAGGATAACCTCCTCCGTTTGGGTAAAGCTAGCTATAACCCTTGCGTTATCCAAGATCACTTTAATATCTGAAGAAGAGGAGAACATTATAACGGTAAACAATTTTTTCAAACTAACTTCATTTAAATACAAAGAATCCTGCTTGTTTACTTTTACACTTTCAATTTAAAGACATAGAGGGCGCTCCTTAGCCCACCCAATTCTAAAAGGTACCTGGCATTAGTTGGGAATAAGTAAAAGCTGTTGTTTTGGCGTCACGACAAGCTCGCCGAACCATGAGCCACAGAAACAGATGATCTTTACATCATCTGCCCCATAGATCGAAATATCTGAGAGGGATACTTTTTTTTTGTACTTTACTTTAAATTTACATTTAAAGGCAAACAGTAGGAATGACATTAAGCCGTGTTATCTTATCTTATATATTACACTATTACAGACGTTACTTTAAAAAAGAAGATAATTACATCCTACGCATTTCATGTGTCAATCTAGACATGCATGTTAATCAATGACTGAAAACTGCTAAGTCGTTGGTTTTCCTGGACAAAGAAGGGAAAGATTTGGTAATAGAAAATAAATTCGTCTTTGTATTTTATTCATTCTTTACTAAATAAAAAATCATGATTAAATTGACTTTATGAGCCTTGCGTGTAGCAATGTCATACAGTATATTATCAAACTTCTGTTTTTTGCATAGATCAAATCAATAGCAATTGCAAGAGTTGCCAAATCGTTCATTCTTCCCGAATCGTAGACCTTAAGTATAGAATGACACCCGAATATACAACTTTTGTCTATTTTCAAGAGATTTTCATGATTTCAGTGTATTTCCATGAGCTCCTGGAAAATGAGGAACTCTTTTATAAGTTATAATGGTTTAATTTAATAATTTACACCAAGAATTAGCGCGGAGCTTATGAAAGTGCGGGGCCCACTTCTACCGCACAGCTTGCAGTGGCCTAAGGCCGGCCTTGCTGTGCAGTGTTAGATGTGAACTACCTATTTTGTTAGTATTCGGTTTGAGTTCCTTTTTTGTCGCTTATGCCTGTCCTCGGTAGTTGATTTCCTATGATCTAAGACTAACAATAACCATTTTTTATACAGAATGTTAACTTAAAGCTTGATAACCTGCAATCACTCAGCCGAAATTCGCCAGTTCCTGCGTGTCGTCTGACTGAATACTGCCAGCGTGAACATGGCACTATTTATGACATCAGTGTCCAGGATGCAGTTTGCGGATGTCATTAAACGATCTTGGAGTTTAGACTTTAGACTTCATCCCACAGGTCGCGGTTAATTGGCATGACTATTAAAATATACGTTTTTAAGTACTCCGGTCTTTTTTTTTTTGTATAAATAGTGTGTGCCCCTTATTACACAGTACCACTTCATGCTTATATTTCTTTTAATAAATTATGAAGGAAGGTTTGATCTTCATAGTTTAAAAAAACAATAATAAATGTTTCTGCTAAATGTTAGTAAAGTAAATACCAGATATCGCACAAACAGGCAATATGTAGCATTATTTTGACCATTGAACAAACGTTTTGTAAATGTTACAAAATATACTCTTGATATGCATAAAATTATCGATTTTTTTAATATAGTCCCCTTTACATTAAAGTGTTGCTTTTAAAAACGGTGTATTGTAATGCTAAAGGGCCAGAATAATTAATCTTGAAAAATAAATATTCGCTTTCAAAAGACACAAATTGGCACTTACACCTAAACTTAGTACGATTCAATATATAGTGAAATCAGATTTTCAATACAAATTTCTAGTCTTTGAGGTTTCAACAGGACAGACGTACAGACTAGGTAGACAGCCACACCTCCGGTGTATTCGTAGTAGGCAACACAAAACATTATTTTCGGCTTTTCTCTTTATGAACGCAATTTCAGTGTTAAGGTAAATTTGTTTTCTCATAGACTTAGATATAATATATATATATATCTAGACTGGACATGGAGACTTTTTAACACTAAAAAAAATGTCGTGTAATTTTTTTAGAAAGTTGGATCAAGGTGTTGTTTTGTTAAGTAGTTGTTACGTATCTAGGCATTTTTTTTTTTCTTTCTTTGACCTGTTGCGGTCGAGAGACGGGGAGGTTGTCTGCCCCTTGTGTAATAAGTTTTTTTTTATTTTTCAAGCCACACAGACAGTGACCGGTCCTTGACCTGTGTGTGTACCTCTGGTTGAAAGGAGGGTGTTTTTTTTTCTGTCTCTTTGAAGAGCGTTCTAGATCTGGGAAATTGATGACGTATTTGGTTCGAGAAATTCCTAGATTTGTCTTGAGATCGACGCGCGGTAGATTATATAAAGACCGCCCGCGTGACGTTGACGGACAGACATACGGAGACAGCCGTGAGACAGAATAGCGGAGACATTGCGTGACCCGTGCGTGGTATACCAATCGATCGTGTAAGTTAAGATTTTTTTCTTTTTCAAGGCCTTGCTTGTATTTGTAATTATATTTTCAAACTCTTGTATTGTAATATTTTTACATGCCATTTTTGTAAAAGGGTTTTGGTCAACCCTTCCATTTTGTATTGAGTTATATTATGATTAAACATTAAGTTGATATTTTACCTTCCGATTTCTTGTGTCATTTTTTTTTGTTATTCATTGTAAGTCTTTGATTAAATTCAGACTTAAGATAAGTGACACAACTACCTTTTTCTATTGTCACGTTCCCCTAGGCAAGCCATTTAAAAGTAGAATTCAATTTGTAATACGTGACAAAAGAAGTTTGGGGGCCTGTCCGGGATATTTTTCTGAACCTATTTTCGTCTTACTTGAGTAATTTTGTAAAGGCGAAGTTGACTTTAACAAAATTTTTTTTTTGTGTCAAAGAGTCGGAAGTAAAGTATCAATAGTATTGACCAAACTCTCTTAAGGTTTTTTTTTGTACTGATTTTGTACTGTATATTTACATTGTATACATATTTTTTGCTTGTAATAGTTGTTAGTTAGTCATGGATATTCAGGTTTTTCTTGCAAATCCCTCTGTGGAAGAGCTTGATGCTTGTACTAGGAAGGAACTGGTCCTTATTTCTAAACAGTTAGGGTTAAAAATAAAATCAAATGCCCTTAAACAAGAAATCAGAGATAACATTGTAATCCATTATGTAGACGAGGAAGTGTTTTCTGAAGACCTTTTAGAAACCCTTAGACCCGATGAGGGTAAATCAGATTTAGAACTTCAGATAAAATTAAAACAGATGGAAATAGAAGCCCAGAAAGAAATTAAACAAAAAGAATTAGAGCTTGCAGCGGCTAGAGAGCAGAGAGAAATTAAACAAAAAGAATTAGAGCTTGCAGCGGCTCAGAAAGAAATGGAAATGAAATTACAAATAGAGTTAAAGAAATTAGAGTTAGCTGCTAATGTAAGACCAGATTCTTCCCCTGCCAGTCATACTGCTGAAGCAACAAAATTTTTGAAAATAATTCCACGCTTTAATGAAGCCACAATTGACAATTATTTTCCACAATTTGAACTTGCTGTGAAAAATTTTAATGTACCTGAAACTTTGTGGCCCACTTTGCTGCAAACAGTTTTGACTGGTAGAGCTGCAGAGGTATTTTGTTCTTTGACCATTGAACAACAAAAAGATTATAATGTTGTTAAGGCCTTAATTCTTAAGGCATATGAACTTGTTCCGGAAGCTTACCGAAAGCAGTTCAGGGATTGTCGCAAATCGGATGGCCAAACCCATGTAGAATTCCTGCGGGAAAAGGAGCGACGCTTTGAAAAATGGCTCACTTCCAAGGAAATCGGCACCGACTTTGCCAAATTCAAGAACCTAATGCTGATGGAAGAGTTCAAGAGTTGTGTGCGGCTGGACGTCCGTACGCATATAGCTGATCGTGGCGAGGAAGATGTGCACAAGGCTGCAGTGTTGGCAGACGATTATATAATATCACATCAATTTGCCAAGTATACGACGGATGTCAAGCCAAAACAAGTCAAACAGCCTGAGTCCATTGCTAGCAACTCCATCAAGAACAGCAGTACAAATGACAGAAAACCTACTACAAGTAAAGCTACTTGTTCCTACTGCAAACGAGAAGGCCATAAAATTGACGATTGCTGGAAATTGAGGAAGAGAAACGAAAAAGCTCCGTCGAAAGTCAGCGCTTGCACAGTACAGTGGTCGTCGAGGTTTACTCCCTCATCATCAAGTCATATCAAGAATACCTCGACACCACCTGTTTCAAATGTATTGACTGTACAAGACTCTCCGAAAATGTCTCCACGATGTTCAAATGACTCAACAGTGAGTTCTTCAAATTCATCTTTACGATGTTCTAATGACTCAAACAAGAGTTTTTCAAATACATCAAGCCGATGTTCCAATGACTCAAACAAGAGTTTTTCAAATACATCAAGCCGATGTTCTAATGACTCAAACAAGAGTTTTTCAAATACATCAAGTCGATGTTCCAATGACTCAAACCAGAGTTCCCATAATACATCACCCCGATGTTCCAATGACTCTATCCAGAGTTCCCATAATACATCACCCCGATGTTCCAATGACTCTATCCAGAGTTCCCATAATACATCACCCCGATGTTCCAATGACTCTATCCAGAGTTCCCATAATACATCATCCCGATGTTTCAATGACTCTATCCAGAGTTCCCATAATACATCATCCCGATGTTCCAATGACTCTATCCAGAGTTCCCATAATACATCACCCCGATGTTCCAATGACTCTATCAAGAGTTCCCATAAGACATCACCCCGATGTTCCAATGACTCCATCAAGAGTTCTCCAAATACATCCACAAGATGTTCTACTGACTCAAGAAAGAGTTTCTCCACTGCGTCTCCTAGAGATGTCAATGACTCCAGCGAGAGTTCGACCCAAGTCCAGTCTGCATCAACCAAAATTGATGTTTTATTAGAGGATTTTAAGCCTTTCATTTCGGAAGGATTTGTATCACTACCCGGTGATTCTACAAGTCTACGACCTATCACCATTTTGAGAGACACAGGTGCCTCACAATCGCTACTTTTAGAGGGTATCTTACCCTTGTCAAAATCATCATCGACTGGGAAGAGCATCCTGTTACGAGGCGTAGAGCTTGGATGTATAGATGTGCCTCTACATCTAATCGACATAAAGTCAAATCTTATTACTGGACCGGTTGTTGTAGGTGTCCGACCAACATTACCATTGGAAGGCATCTCGTTGCTGTTAGGCAATGACTTAGCAGGTGGAAAGGTGATAGCCGAACCCATCGTCACTCAAACACCCGACTTATCTGCCACACCCGAGGAAGACCTAGAGTTATATCCAGCGTGTGCAGTAACAAGGGCAATGAGGTTGAAAGCATCTCAAGAAGAGAACGTTATCAAAGCCAACAGTAACCACGATGATGTGGACTTGAGCACCACATTCTTTGCTTCTCTTGAAGAAGAACCAACGCCAAATTCTGAAAAGCCGGCATCAACTCGAAAACAGTTGATTGAGGACCAAAAGAAGGATCCAGAGCTCGCCAAACTCCGAGAAACCGCAATGACATCACAAGAGGCAGAGCTAGCATCAACGTGCTACTACATCCAAGATGATATGCTCTTCAGGAAATGGAAACCTCCAGACGCATCCAACGAAGAAGAATGGAGAATATGCCATCAAATCGTGTTACCAGAAAGATACCGAGCGTACATCATGAATCTGGCTCATGACACACCAATGTCAGGTCATCTCGGCATCCACAAGACATACCACAAGATTATGTCACACTTCTTCTGGCCACGTTTGAAGAAAGATGTCATCCAGTACTGCCGATCTTGTCATGCCTGTCAGATGGTTGGCAAGCCAAATCAAAAGATCCCTGTTGCTCCTCTGAAGCCGATTCCAGCCTTTGAAGAACCTTTCAGCAGAGTACTTATTGACTGTGTTGGTCCTCTCCCAAGGACAAAAGCTGGCAACCAATACCTGTTGACCATTATGTGTGCTTCAACTCGTTTTCCTGAGGCTATTCCTCTAAGGAACATAAAAGCATCAAACATTGTGAAGGCCTTAATCAAGTTCTTTACTCTATTTGGTCTACCAAAGTCCATCCAATCGGATCAAGGAACGAATTTCACGGCCAATCTTTTCAAGCAAGTCATGACTCAGTTGGGCATCAAACACTGCATGTCGAGTGCGTATCATGCCGAGTCGCAAGGCGCTCTTGAGCGATTCCATCAGACTCTCAAGAACATGATCCGAACCTATTGCTTTGAGCACGAAAAAGACTGGGACGAAGGAATCCACATGCTACTGTTTGCAACCCGTGAATCCGTCCAGGAATCGTTGGGATTCAGCCCTTTTGACTTAGTCTTTGGACATTCGGTGCGCGGTCCCTTGAAATGTATAAAAAAGACTTTGTTGTCACCAACAGCCACTGAAGGACTTTTAGACTATGTAAGTAAGTTTAAAACTAGACTTTATGATGCTTGTGTTCTGGCCAAAAATAATTTACAAAACACCCAATCCAGCATGAAACGCTGGTATGATAGAAAGGCCCGTGTTAGAGAATTTTCTCCCGGGGATAAGGTGCTTGTATTTTTGCCCATACCAGGTCAACCCTTGCAAGCCAGATATTTTGGTCCCTATGAAATTGAGACCAAAATTAGTGACCTCAATTACACAATCAAAACCCCTGACCGTAGGAAAAAGACTCAGCTATGTCACATAAACATGCTGAAGCCTTATGTATCTCGGCCAGATCACTCAGAGAAGAGTAATTGTGTTTTAAATACAGTCAAAAGTTGTTCAAATAGCCATGTTTCTCCTATTGATGATGATATTGTAAAGGAGAAATTTGGACAATACAAAATACCTAATTCTTTTGTATTACAGAATTTGGATGTAAAACTGTCTCATCTGTCTTCGACAGAAAGGCCAGTTATCATGAAACTCATTAATGAATTTAATGACATTTTTTCTGATGTACCAAAACAGACTAATGTTATAATGCATGATGTAGATGTTGGCGAGGCTACTCCAGTCAAGCAGCATCCTTACAGGGTCAACCCTGAAAAACTTGCCATACTTAGGTCAGAAATCAAGTATATGCTTGAAAATGACCTCATTGAACCAAGTTCCAGTAGCTGGAGCTCCCCATGTGTCTTGATACCTAAACAGGACAAGACTTATCGTTTTTGTACAGACTACCGTAAGGTAAATGCTGTCACAAAGACCGATTCGTTTCCTATCCCTAGGATAGACGATCTCATAGATCGTATTGGTGACGCTAAGTACATCACCAAAATAGACCTACTTTCAGGTTATTGGCAGGTTCCCCTGACTGATAGGGCAAAGGAAATCTCCGCCTTTGTCACCCCTGATGGTCTGTACCAATACAAAGTGATGCCATTTGGCATGAAGAATGCTCCTGCCACTTTCCAGAGAATGATAAATGCCCTGCTTGCTGACATGGAGAATTGCCACGCATACATAGACGATGTAGTAATTTTTAGCCAAGATTTTTCTAGCCATTGTAAACAACTGCATTGTCTTTTTACTAAACTGTTACATGCAAAAATTACTGTAAACCTGAGTAAGAGTGATTTTTGCCAGGCTTCCATCCAATACTTAGGCCATATTGTAGGACAAGGCCAGGTGAAACCTGTAATGGCCAAAGTAGAAGCTATCCAAGCTTTCCCTATCCCTGCTGATCGGAAACAACTCCGAAGATTTTTGGGAATGTCTGGATATTATAGAAAATTTTGCGAAAATTTTTCTGTCATTTCCAGTCCTTTAACAAACCTCCTGAGAAAGAACGTCCGATTTACTTGGACGGATGAATGTCAGAAAGCCTTTAACCAGATCAAGCAGATATTATCTAGCTCTCCCATTTTGATGGCTCCTGACTTCGGAAAACCTTTTAGGTTAGCTATTGACGCCAGTGACACAGGTGTTGGGTCAGTCCTTTACCAAGAAGATAATTTCCAAGTAGAGCACCCTATTTGTTTCTTTTCCAAGAAATTTAATAGACATCAAAGAAATTATTCTACTGTGGAAAAAGAATGTCTTGGGTTGATTCTTTCTATACAACACTTTGATTTTTATATCAGTGGGTCCAGATGGCCACTGGTTGTATTTACTGACCACAATCCCCTTACATTTATCCACAAAATGTCTGGCAAGAACCAACGACTTCTCAGGTGGAGTTTATTTTTACAAGAGTACAACCTAGATCTTAAACACATAAAAGGCAGCGAAAATGTTATCGCCGATGCCTTATCTAGATTGTAAAAAGTATTTTGATGTATATTTTTTTTTATATATATCATGATAAATACATTCTGTAATGTAAATATCATTTTTGTAATTATTTTAAAAAGATTTCCATTTCGTGGAAATGTAAACTTTTTATTTTTAGGAGGGAGGTGTTACGTATCTAGGCATTTTTTTTTTTCTTTCTTTGACCTGTTGCGGTCGAGAGACGGGGAGGTTGTCTGCCCCTTGTGTAATAAGTTTTTTTTTATTTTTCAAGCCACACAGACAGTGACCGGTCCTTGACCTGTGTGTGTACCTCTGGTTGAAAGGAGGGTGTTTTTTTTTCTGTCTCTTTGAAGAGCGTTCTAGATCTGGGAAATTGATGACGTATTTGGTTCGAGAAATTCCTAGATTTGTCTTGAGATCGACGCGCGGTAGATTATATAAAGACCGCCCGCGTGACGTTGACGGACAGACATACGGAGACAGCCGTGAGACAGAATAGCGGAGACATTGCGTGATCCGTGCGTGGTATACCAATCGATCGTGTAAGTTAAGATTTTTTTCTTTTTCAAGGCCTTGCTTGTATTTGTAATTATATTTTCAAACTCTTGTATTGTAATATTTTTACATGCCATTTTTGTAAAAGGGTTTTGGTCAACCCTTCCATTTTGTATTGAGTTATATTATGATTAAACATTAAGTTGATATTTTACCTTCCGATTTCTTGTGTCATTTTTTTTTGTTATTCATTGTAAGTCTTTGATTAAATTCAGACTTAAGATAAGTGACACAACTACCTTTTTCTATTGTCACGTTCCCCTAGGCAAGCCATTTAAAAGTAGAATTCAATTTGTAATACGTGACATAGTTAAAAGAAATAACCCTAACCTATGTAACATATAATTTAATTTTTAGATCTAGATCTTGTAATTGAACATCAAAAATAAGAGTACGCTCGTCTCATAATTATTATTTTGCAATTTTCAGATACATAATCTTCTTTATCAATAGACTGAATGCAACACTAAATTGATTTTTTTGTGTATTTTTTATTTTTGATTAAAAAAAAAACAACAACTTTACTTCTTTTAACTACTTTACAAAACAACTCCTTGATCCAACTTTCTACAAAATGTTCACTATCGATCAGTCGCGGATAAGAATTTATTTCCGGTTTCCAGTCTAGTAGTAGATATAAGTCTATGGTTTTGCTCAATTCACTTAGTTTACTGAATCAGTGTTGATAGTTGGGCTTGGAAAAATAAATCGATTTAAACATGTAGTTATTTTTATTAGATTTATTCGTTAAGAAATTTAAGAGTGATTAAAATGCGTATTGGTGATTTTGTTTCTGTGTTTATTTATAGCGGAGTGTGATGTGTTCGTGTCAGAACAAACTATCCATTGAATTAATAGTAGCGGTTAAAGATCTACAGACATCAAGCATAACTCAACGTAATTTAAATTCAACTTGTATAACAAACATGTTGTTGATGTTTACCTGAGGCCACAACGACGCACAGAGTTGCAAACAGAAGACATTGAAAAGCTGAGATGGTCATTCTTTTATGACGCGTTGACTTTTCTTCCAAAAGTTTATTTCTGTAACAAAAATAGGTCAACATTGAAAACTGAACAAAAAATGTATCTATGAAATCTACATTATATCTGTACAATATCACTGACTTGCAAACTAATTGATCAACAGAGATCTTAAAATAGTATAGGAATATGCGTGAAATTTAGTAACTCGGTTCCTTTTACCCTTTAGGTGCTAACCATAGACTTATATATTATATCTAGACTGGAAACCGGAAAACAAAAACAAATCAGAAATCATGAAACAAAAATCAAAGATTTGCCACTATCCATTCAAACAGTACACGATAGAATATCTCAAATGTCTTCAAATGTAACGTATTTGCAGGTGGAAGATATTCATCTTTCTTGTCTTATCACTTGCTATAGATGAGTCTTGCAACATAATGACACGGCACACGTTGCCCCTTTTGTCAGGTATATGTCTTCCCAAGGTCCAAAAGAAAAATTTCTAGGATTGAACCGCTCTCATGATAAACTAGATAGGGAGATATAGTGCATGCCGTCCAAAAATACCCTTAAGACATTAAGATCGATTTAAATAAAGTCGTTTAAATGGCCTTTCCGTAGATAGCTAGGGGGTCTGAGGCCTTTCTCTTGACAGCTAGGGGGTCTGGGGGAAGCACAGTAAGCTCCACCAGTGGGGATCGGGGCTTCGCCCTGATGCAAAATCGTTTTCTTGCATTCTTCACTGCAGAAACTCATTTTCCTGACATCTACAGCTCATTATTCAATTATTAAGTTAGTACCTTTTGAATAATGTTTTACTTGAAAAATATTCTAATATGATTTTACAGGCTCTTACTACATCGCAAATACAACCGATTTGTACTTCACAGATTTAGATTAAGACTTTGAGGGACGCCGCCGAAAAAACATCTATTCGAAAAATATTTTTTTTAAAAGGCTCATTTGTAAGTGATACATTTCGTTCACCCCATTCAGAGGGCTAGAGTGGGGAGGGCAACAGAAGCAATCGCCCCCCCCCTTCACCTTACCGAATCGGCTAGGATACCAGAAGTGTAGCAACATAATATAAAAATTATATTGTAATTCAACTAATTTTGTTCGCAAACTATGATTTCTAATTAAAAGTCGGACCGCCCCCCACTCAAAGGGTTTAGGTTTGAAGGGCTGCAGATGTATTCGCCCCCCTTCCCCACCACCCAATCGGCTAACATGGGAACGACATAATATAAAGATCGGTTAAAATATCAATAACAAGTGATGTCTACAAATAAATTAGACCGCCCCCCCCCACTCGAAAGTTTATGGTGGGGGGAGCGGGCTTGATGCCATCGCCACCTCCCTATCCCACCAAATCGGCCAACATACTAGAGATGGGGCGAAATATTCTAAAAATAGGTTGAAATATAAATAATTAGTATATATTATTAACATAAGTAATAAGTTCGTATACAAATTGTGTGATTTCTTTACTAAAAATCGTCCGTTCCCTTCCTTCAGGGGGGGGGTCGGCCAAGTGGTTGCCCCTACGCCCCTCCCCCCCCCCCGGATCCACCAGTGTGCCCTGTCAGCTTGCCTTGGGAAATATGCATGTGCACGAACTGTGGTAAACTCTACCATTCACAACAATTAAATTATATTTATATATATATATATACATTTATTTATTTATTTATGGTATTATTAGATAATTATAAAGTTTGTATAAATTTGGCTCATAACTAGTTGTTCTTAGTTTCAAACAAGACTCTAATTTTTTTTTTTGGCATTCTAACTTTGCTTTTAATTATATTCATGCAAGAGAACGCTTGCTTGCACGAATATCCGAAGATAGCCAGCCTTCCTAAGGTAACTATTTCACCTAACTGTTGTAGGCTAATCTGGAAGACTATTCCATGCGTTGAATATAAGATTCTCATCTCGCGGCATTTCTTTTTAAGCTATACACTTTTGTTGCAATACATACATTTCTGGACCTCAAACACTTCCAACTTGCTTTTCAACTCTGTAAATTTTCCACTCCACAAAGCTTTACTTTTTAAATCGATCAATTGAATTTCCAGAGATCCAGTAACAGTTCCAAATGGATCAATAAGGATTTCGTTACTATTTGTGTTGAGAACTGTTTTTTTTATAAATGCTACAATCGTTGTTTTTTTAATTGCTTAAATCTGTAAATAAATTCATATTTAATTTTTCTTGATAACTGTGCTGGAGTAACTCATGCCCACAGTTGCACTGTTTTCAACGCAATATTGCTTTACTAATCGAAAATGAAACAATTGACCGCTCTGACTATCTTCTGCAAAAAAAAGGATTAATTTTTCTACCAAAACATAATCCTGCTTTTCCTTTCCTTGCAGTTTTAGATTCAGCTCTGTTCCACTGTTATATCCACCATAAAATAAAATGCTTGCAACCATTTGTCGTTCTCTAATTCAGGGTGATTTATGCGTTTATCATTTAGGGATGTATTTAATTCATTCAAGCACAAAGCAAAACGTTTCAACACCTTACCTTTGGAAAGCCATCGCATTTTATAGGAAAGAAAAAGGTCGCGATACCGAATCTCCATTTCGTTTAAGAATTCTTTAAACTGATGATGGTGGAGTGCTTTTGACAAGACTCATTTATAAATCTTGAATACCGAATTCATGACCTCACAATTTCTTGTTGAAACGTAAGAATTTCATGGTTAATTTTTGTGCCAAAGAATCGTTATTGCTATTTATGTTTTCCTGTCATACTTCTGGCTCCATCAGTTGCTATTGAAACGATTTTATTTATATCGATTATGTTGCCTTCAAGGTATTTTTTCACGACATTAGCTGTATCTTCTCCTCTAGTTCGTCACCATATCGATAGCAATTCTAAAAGTTCTTCTTTTGGAATTTGAAAAGTATATATATATCTAACAACAAAGCCAACTAATGCAGTGTCTTTGATGTCGCATGATTCTGCTATATCAAGTGATAAGGCAGAAGAAAGGCAAATATGTTACATTTTAAGACATAGAGTATGGGTGCTCTAAAAAGCGAGTACAAGTGGCTAAATGATAGAATCGATGCCTAAACCTTGTTCGTCTGGAACCCCATTTTGTTAAAATAAGAGCATCGTAATTTCTCCAAACAAAGACTTTTGAATTGATTTGGAAAGACCCGCCTCATAATGCACCCTCGACACACACGCACTCAAATTTTGGGGCCCGTTAATTTAGTAGCACTTTAACTTATCCGCACCCCTCCCCGGCCAAAAAAACAACAACAAAGAAATAGTTTTTTCTTCGACTTCTCAATTTCAATTTATATTATGCTTCATACTTTATTTAATTTTTCGAAGGCTCTAATTGAATGCAACATTCCCCGTTCCCCTTTCTACATTCCTTTTAGTATATTGTTCTCTAAACAAAAAGAAATATTAATTTGGTTTCATTTATTCAATTGTTGCAATCGTTTATCTCACCACTTTTAAAAATTGTGTTATTTTTGAATGTAGCGAGATGACAGTAGATCTAGATTTATCTTTTAATTTTTAAGGCTATAAGGATTACCTTTTTTCTTTGACAGTGTTACAAAGTATATGATTTCATGTGTGTTCGTACGACAGTTTAAGAGATTAATTGAACAATAATTGTGTAAGTTGTATTTTACAAATATAGCATAGATTATACAAAATTTTTAAAGCTTTGAAAAGAGAAAGGGTGTCCGCATACTTTAATCCGAATATTATTGTTCGCTTGCCAGTTAATTAATTTACAGTTAACTTTTTACATAAAGCAAAAAAAAATGTGAACGTGTATTATTGAGAGACAAGTGAATATTTCAGAAAAATGTATTTCTATCTCATAATTTAGGCGACAAGATCAAAATATTTGTTTAAAACAAATCCTTTTCACACAGTACATTAAAATCTACATTCTGGTTATAGCATGAAACATCATTCAACCTGCCGTCCCTGACAGCGAGCAGCTCAAGACAATCTTCTTGCCCCTGGTAATTGTTAGGCTCTCCAGCTGACCAGTCAAAAACATTCAGTTGTGTGCCAGTTCGTTGACTGACCCAAGTGCCGTCTTTATTGGCGTCCGTGCCTGCAATAAACACTCTAGTGCCACTGTTTGGTTTGACTAGCGATTCGAGAAATGAGAACTCTTCAAGACTTTCTATCTCAGCAGGATAACCTCCACCGTTTGAACTACACCAGTTCCTGGCTAGGTTAAAGCTGCTAACACGTATAATAGAAATGTAATACAGCTTATTGGAGAAAGTTCCTTTAGCTCTAACCTTTGCGTTATCCAAGATCACGTTAATATCTGAAGAAGAGGAGAACATTATAAGTAAAAGCTGTTTTTGTTGGCCACATTACAAGCTACCTGAACAGTGAGCCACAGAAACGGATGATCTTTGCATTAACATACACATTTTTTACGTTTAGGACCACTTTATGCTTATAGTACTTTTGATAAATTATGAAGGAAAGGTTGGTCTTCATGGTTTAGAAAGCAACAATAAAGTCTATCTGTTAACTGTTAATGGCTTGAATACCAGAAATCACACAAACAGGAAATCTATAGCATTATTTTGACCATATAACAAACGTACTCGAAATGTTACAAAATATACTTATTTATAATGTATTTTAATGATAATAAATCTTGAAAAGTAAATGTCCGCTTTCAAAAGACAAAAATTAGCCTTTGCACCTAAACCCAATACGCTACAAATTATGGTGAAATCAGATTTTCAATAAAATTTACAGTTTGTGAGATGTACAGTCTAGCTATTAAGCAACACGAAACATTATTTTTGGCTTTTATCTTCATGAACGCGATTTCAGTGTAAATGTAAATTTGTTTTGATCAATTCACTCAGTTGAATCAGTGTTGATAGTTTGGCTTTGAAAAATATTTTGATTTAAACATGTAATTATTTGTATTAGGTTTATTCATTATGAAGTATAAGATTGTTTAAAATGTGTATTGGTGATTTTGTGAGTATAATGTGCTCGTGTAACGACAAACTATCCACTGAATTCATATTTGCGACGAAAGATATACAGGAATCAAGTATAACTAAACGTAATTGAAAGTAGCTGTGTACAGCAAATATGTTGTTGATGTTTACCTGAGGTCACAACGACGCACAGAGTTGCAAACAGAAGACATTGAAAAGCTGAGATGGTCATTCTTTTATGACGCGTTGACTTTTTCTTCCAAAAGTTTTTTTTTTCTGTAACAAAAATAGATCAAAATTCAAACGAACAAAACTGAAAAAAATTGATCTATGTAACCTATATTATATCTGTAAAATACCACTGACTGACAAACTGATTGATGAAGACTAACAACGAAATATGCTTGAAATTTAGTAACTCGGTTCCTTTTACCATTTAGGTGCTCACTTAGACGCGATTTTGACAGATTCGTAATCGGAACATCGCAATTCGTAAAAAAAAAGCATACTTTCTATCAAACCTTTGTATTTTCTTTTAGGTATTTCCCCCCCAAAGATCAGTCTACTTATAAAGTATAAATAAAAATTGCATTCAAATAAACGTTTGGAATTCTTTTTTTTTTCCCTTAATTTTTTTTTATTCGTATTTATTTCCGTTTCTTTATAGACATGATTTAAAAACAAAACAACAAAATTTAGCCAATAGCATCAAAAAATAGATCTAGAGTCTTTTTTTTAGATAGATAGATAGATAGAGAGTGAGAGAGAGAGAGAAAAGAGAAGAAAGTCAAAGAGTGCAGACCGTTTCATTTCATTGTAACAAGTAAACTAATTCATGTGTGTTATGGGTATTATTAAAAATTAAAAGAAAAGGGAAGGTTCCGGCCGTTATAAATATATAAAGCCAGGGAATAATCAAGGGGCGTAGTAAATTTGTAATGCTAGTAAACTAAAAGTTTTTAAAAATTCAAACTCAATAACAACTACAAAGAAGCCTTAAAAACTTTAAACAGTTATTTCGACAGTTTTGCTCTCCAATAGAATGAACAGCGCGTCTTAAAGGTAGCTATAAGATAGAGAACCGATACTAAAAAAACGCAAACAGGGACGTCCTAGCATAACTGGGCGCCACAAATACACGGAGTATCTTAGGGCAGTAGGCCCCAGCTGAGAAGAGACTGCACACATTACTGGAGACTGATTTCTATGGAAGCAAGCTTTACGCCAAATGCACAAAACGGCGCAGGAGTAAGAACGTACTGACACAAATTTAATGGGATAGGGCACTGTACAAACAAATATTGAAAACTTAAGCTCATTTCAACTTTCACATTTATACTTATTCAGTTAGATGTAGCATCCCATATTACACGACCAGAAAGCTAAAAATAAACATAATTCTATAGTTAGTAAACGAAAACAAATAAAACTTTTTTTTACTATAAAGAAAAGCCATACAAGAAAAGAAACCTCCGCAATTACAACTATATCTCTCAATAATGTAGAAGTTCCCTTATTACATATGGAATGAGATTTTGGACTTTGAACTTAATTGACTACTTGGTTAATCTTTTAATTTATGTAATGTTTTCATAGGTACAATAAATAAAGTTTTGAATTATCAGCTTGATCTGACAATGGGTGTGGAAAAAATAACGTGTCCAATTATATATGGAGACGAAAGCCTACATATTTAGCCGTATCTGTGAATACTGAAGGCTTAATTCCTTTGTTGGTATCAAACAAAATAATTGATTAACAGTAATTAATTGACTAATTGGTTTAATTGATTCGTATCTTGTCTATGCCAGTGTAGAATAATGTAAAGTTTCAATTTGATCCAAGAATGGGTGTGGGAGAAATAACGTGTGCAAACCTTTTACTAGACAGACAGATAGACAGACAAGCAGACAAACAGACAGACAGAATGAGTTTATATAAGCTTTGTTAAAGCATTTGTTATCGACAAATATAGAGACATGCACATAAACAATTTGCAATAGATATTTGTGTCATGCAAAATTGTAACAAGCAAATAAAGAACATTTAAAAAAAAGACTACCTCTACTAAAATAATAAAAATTAGATACAACAGGATATACCATAAAGTATATAATTATTACATTTTTCTATTGTATAAATAACTTTTGGACTATAACTCACAATTTTATACTCAAATCCTAAAATAGAAAAATTAAAAAAAAAAAAAATTAAAATCTAACTGGTATATCTGATTTCTTCTCAGTCTTCCAGATATTTTTTTTTGTTTAGAGCTTTGTATTATAGTTCTTTATCAAAACGAAGTTACAAACAGGCGTATTGAACAGAATTAATAACTTTTGTAAATTAAAAAAAAAAAATTATTTTTGAAAGACATTTTTTTTGGAGGCGACCTTCAAAGCCTTAATCTAAATCTTTGGAGAATCTTTTCTTTTCAAGGGATTTACAACTTATAATTTTACATAATTATTTTTAAAAGTAAAAACATTATTCAAAGGGTTCTTAAAATTTAGACACTTTGCGCGCGTCAAAACAGTCGAATATGTAAAGAGCGTTTCACCATGGTTCTGTTTGGCGTCTTATTATGACCGAAACAAGCCTTGTACGAGAGGTCTCGCTTAACAAGACAATAATATTACGCGTAATAAAGATATACTTACACTACTTGTATCTTGATTGTCATTTACTTTTCAGTATCGGCCATTGCCTCACAGTACTTTATTTTACTAAATTTGACCTGCCTTTTTAATTAGGATGAATAATGAGCTGTGAATGTCAGGAGAATGCGTTTCTGGCAGTGAAGAACGCAAAAAAGACGCCATCGCTTAATTTTGTCATTACAACAATGTTTCCAAAAAAAGTTCACATAAATATATAAACTCTCTAAAACAAATCATTCAACCGAGCGAGGCTCGGTCTCCAGGAAATGAATAACTTAACAGATTGTTGAAGCTTGTTTCTAAACAAGGGCAGTAGTTTACAGTATGGTATAAAAATGTGTACAAAATGTTTTAAATAGATGGAACCAGAAAGCACAAACAAACAATAATTCTCAAGAAGACAATAAATCCTAACTCAAAGATGGACCGCAAATGAAGAAAATTAGGAAAAAAAAACAAGCACTAGAAAAAAAGGATGCTTAAAAAAAAAAGATTATGTAAGGGAAAAAAACACTAATTAGTAACATTTATCTCAAGATGACAAGGCTTGGCTATTTTTCTGTTACTAATGCCGGATTAAAATAACTACAAATAGTTAATAAATTAATTGGCTAATTATTTGGTTGACCCTAACGTCACTGTCAACGAAGAACACAAACAAACAAGCTTACCTGTTCCAAGTTGGTAGGAGACACAAGTTGAGCATCTGAAAACTTGAGCACGTTTATATCGAGCTGATCAGACAATATGTGACTGGTACTAACTTGGTTTTAATGAGGTACTTATACTTTACCGTCTTTCAAGAGGGCTGCTATAAAACTGTTGAATTACACATATCAAAGGTATGGACGATAATGGAAGGGAATTAGCATCATGGATGAATGAATCTTCAAATAGATGATGCATGTATGAAAATAAGGGCACTACTATACAACAGGCTGTTATAACGTGGAGAAGCGTGTCATTTGTTGCACGAGAGTCTTGTACACGCCATTGCTTCGTTCGCCGTTCAACACCTTTTGATGAACAGCTGTAGTTCTTAGACATTGTGTTTAGACATTTCGTCCGAGACTAATGCAAAAAGAAAAAAAATGAATCGCTTTCTATTTTACTACTTATGTAGTGTATTATTTATTATGCATTTATTTTATTTTAAATAAATTTTATACAATTATACAAAAAAAGTTTAACATAAATTGATTTTTAAAAAAAAAAGCATTACTTGTGTTATGTCACGAGTTGGATATAGTCATTGTATCATATAAATATAGCCTTTTGTGTTTTGACTAAGAGACAATGACGTGACTTTTAAAAACAAGAATAGGATTTTAGGAAGGATAGCGAAATGTAATTATATAATAAATTTGAAGACTTCAGAGAAAATTAGTTTTTATGGACGTAGTGATTTAGCTTGACGACATTCGACGGTTCCCTTCGTTATGATTAAACTTCTTGTACGACATTCGCTACCAGCGTCGACTAACTTACTTTGTTGGCATTTCGTCTGTTATTTAATTTCGATATTTGAGAGTTACCTCCGTTTGACTTATCTGTATAAGACACAGCGTGGAAGCGTCTAACCCTAGTTTCATTCCAAACATGCATTGCCACACTATACGGCTTACAGTAACCATTAGCAAGAGTAAATGTGTATTAGTTTTACATTTTGAAAACTATCACAATTTTTTTAAAATTTTCATTAGTATCGGAGCTACAAGCCATATTGGGAACTAAATGGCACAGGTTTAATTGCAGCTATCGTTCACCACTTTTAGTCCGTGAATTTGTTTAATTTAGTTCATGGGTAAGCAGTAAAATGAACAACACCACAACATTCCCATCATTCCTATCTTGTAAGGCTTTGTTGTTTGTTTGTAAAATGTTTTACATGTTTCGGATGTCCGCTTGAAGAATTCTCGCAATATATCAATGCACATCTACGGCAGCGCTTCGAACGAGCACCTTACCCTCCACAAACTAAAAAAATATGCACTTTAAAAAATTACAAGTTGTACATTTAATATTTAAAAACAAATAAGATTAAACTTGTAGGATATCTACTTCCTTCTTCTAAAATATCCAATGCTTTTAGATTGAATTATTATTTTTCAAAAGTATATTTTTATTGAAGCTTTCGAAAAAGTAAAGGGGCGTCCACAAAAATCTTGCACCGGGGCCTCCACATACTTAAATCTGACCCTGATTGTTCGCTTGCTAGTTAATTAATTTACAGTTAACTTTCTACATAAACCAAAAAAAAGTGAAAATGTACTATTGAGCGACAAGTAGTTATTTCATCAAAATTTACTTCTAAATCATAATTTTGCCGACAAGATCAAAATATTTGTTTAAAACAACTCCTTTTCACACTAAAAGCTCCACTCGGGTTATTACACGGAACATCATTCAACCTGCCGGCCCTGTCAGCAATCAGCTCAAGACAATTTTCTTGCCTCTCGTAATTGTTAAATAGTCAAAAACATTCAGTTGTGTGGCAGTTCGTTGACTGGGGCGGCCAACGTACATTGTCTGGTCTAAATGGTAGTCAAAGTTTGAATAACAGAGCAAAACGTAATACCGTTTCAGTTTAAATGAAACATGTTCATGAGATGTCAAGTCTACTTTTAATTTTAATAAGCTTTTGTTGTAAAATATACAATTAATATTAGCTAGATGACTTAAACAATGGGATTTTATATTAGAATTGACACTCATTTTTATATTTGTGTAGCAAGCAATGAAAGTCTTCATCTCATTGTATTGCTCTAACGAAAAGAACAAAGTCACTAGAGTGTTTATGGAAAAGGTTTTTTATCGTGGGGTAGGGGGGGGGGGCGGGGGGTCACTCTGAGCTAACCGTATCGGGTGACAGACAACCTATTCCATCATCTAATAGCGCTAAGCAAAAAGAAGTATGTGTACAAATTTGTCCCAACCTATGGGACGAGGAATGTGCCTTTATCTTTGTGTCTTTCAGAGTATTTTATTAGATTTTGTTCTTGCATTTGAAGATTATGGTTCAGTATTTCATGTATAATTGCTACGTTACTTTTGAGACTTCTCTCCCGAAGATTTTTTAAATTTAGTGATTTTAATAAAGGTGTTACTCTAGTCAAATATAAATATTCATTTGTTTTAATCTCACTGCTCTTTTTTGCTCTATTTCTCCGTTATTGTTTTTTTGTGTATCTGTTCCAGTTTTTTAATGTTTTCTTGAGTTGAGGGGTCCCAAACAGAGGATGCATATTCTATTATTGGCCTAATCAAGTTTTAATAACATTTTAGTTTTATGCTCTTATTTAATTTATAGAAATTTCATTTAATAAACCCTAATGCTTTGTTTGATTTTTTGATAGCTTCATCAATATGTGGATTCCATGACAGTTTTTCACTTATTATAACACCTAGGTATTATTCTTTTTTAGTCTGTGTTACTGGCTTACCATAAATAAGTGGAATTAATTTATTTTTGCGTTTTTGTTTTTACTCTTAATAACTGACATTTTTCTGAGTAGAAAGGCATGCTCCAATTAAATTCCCATCTAATTCTCTTTGTTTAATTTCTGTATCTTGTGTTGTTTTTATTGTTCTATATATTGTTATAGCCCTGCAATGCACACCGCCATCCTAGATAGTGCAGAAGGTACGCACCATTAGTGACTAGACTAGGAAGGATGTGGATATTTAGGGAAGAAGGAGAATGATTTCAGCCAAAGTCTAGAGCCGAAATGCAGATTCTGTGTTTAAGGCAGACGTCCTATATGTGTATGTGATGTCCCCTTGTAAATAAACATCTATATCTCGTTGAGTTGCCTCCCTTCAGTTATTACATTGGTGTCAGAAGTGGGATTATAGGCGACTTAACGAGAGGAGGTAGAATTTTATCACAATGGCATCTTTCAAACAATTAGACCAACTCTTAGTTAAAGAGCTTAGGAAGGAACTTTGTTACCGATATATGAAGCTTGTTGGTACCAAGGAGGTGCTTACAGCTCGTCTCCGGCAAGCCCTGATCGATGAAGACAAAGATCCGGATATCTACCTATTTGAAATTAAACCGGAGATTTTTTAGCTCATTGGCAAGATACATGAAGGTATTGATGCAATGTGTGAACAAATTAACAGTATGAGGAACAAGGTAGAATCTAGATGAAATGGTGTCGCAAGCGAAAAAAGAAATAGACTCGCTGGTGAAGGATCAGTTGCTTGTAGACTCGTTGGTGAATAAGCTGCATGGTCAGGAATGTGCCTGCACAAACAGGGGTGATGGGGACCATAGGCGTAGCCAGGATTTTTTTTCGGAGGGGGGGGTTTGGGGGGAATTTTTTTCTTTTGCCCGCCGCTCCCCCCCGGCAAAAAAAAATATTTATATGTATGTATATGTGTGTGTGTACATAATCTTTATTACATTCTGACCCATCATTCTTTTGGAAGACGCTTATTGTGCCCTAGAATAGGTTCTTTCTGGAGTTAATGGAAAAATTGCTAGCAAAGGGGTCTAGGGGAGCGCTAGGAGGTCCCCCAGCGCGGGGCGAAGTCTCGCCGTTAAGCACAATTTCGTGACTGTGTGGAGCCAAGTTGTACTAGGATGTCATTGCAACTCTTATAATGCGTAATTCATTTGTTCGGAGAACATGTCTCGCAAACCTCATGCTGTCACAATCTTACTAAGGGGTCGACTCCCAGTTCGGCATAGGATTTCCTTGATTTAACCCGATCTCTATAACTGACTCCTAAAATCTGTCTTAGCCATATTTGTTGAGCCACATTAAGTGTTTTTCAATTTCGGCAGATGACTATTTAATGCATATTTAATGGACCCCCTCCACAGGTAGAAATTTGTAACCTCTCTTGAATACGCTCTTGGAATTAGGTGACTGTAGTTTGCTTTACATTTTATATCGAAAAGGAAAGTTTTATCGTCAAAATCATCTGTTCGGGGTTTTAAGCTAAAAAAAAACTCTGGAGTTGTTTTCTTTTTTTAAAAACAAAACCCCATTAGCTAGGGTCATAGAATTTGGTAACTGTAGTTTGCTTAAGAATAATATTGAAGATAAATGTTTTCCTCCTCTAAAGGCTCTGTAAGGGGATTTTAAAATCAAAACCTTCTGGAGGGGTTTTAAACTTTAAAAAAAAGCCATCTTTAGGAGAAAGGTTTAAACTCAAAACACCTAATTGCCTTGGCTACACTCAAATACTTTTAGCATGTATTTGCTTTTTTTCATATTGAAGAGGTATTTTAGCATCAAATCCCCCTGAAGGGGGGTTAAAGTCAAAACCCAATTTGGCAACGCGCATACATTTTGAATGCGTAATTTGCTTTTTTTTTACATTGAAGATGTATTTTTTAAACTCAAAACCCCCTTGGGCTACGCTCATAGATTTTAGAGTGCGTAATTTGCTTTTTTTTATATTCAAAAGTTATTTTTTAGCTTGAAGCTCCACGGGAGGGGAGTTTAAACTGAAAACCACTTTGACTACACTCATAGAATTTTGAGTGTATAATTTGCCTTGTTTTTAATATTAAAGAGGTATTTTTTACCTTCAAACCCCGCTGAGGGGGGGGGGGGGTAAAGTCAAAACTGAGTTAAAACCCATTTAGCTACGCTCATAACATTTTGAGTGCATAATTCGCTGAAGGGGGGTTTAAACTCAAAACTGAGACGAAACTTTTAGCTACGCTTGTGACATTTTGAGTGCGTATATTGCTTTTTTTTATAATGAAGAGGTATTCTTTTTAGCTTCAAATGCTACTAAAAGGGGGGGGGGGTAAATTCTAAACGCACTAGTAGGGGGTTTTAAACTCAAAAACCATTGGCTGTGCTGGGGTAAGTAATGGTTTAGTACTAAAATCTCACCTAAAATAGGAAAAATCAAAGCAAATAATCAGTCACTAAATTACGATCCCCTCCCCCCACCTGCCGGGGGGTGGGATTTCATTTGGGGGGGGGGGATTGCACCCCCTTTCCCGGCTACGCCCTTGACGGAGATGCTGGGGGTTTGAGCGCCGACTGTGGCTGTGTTGTGGGCAATCTTGTGGGCGTGAATTTCTAGACGAGAAACGTGACAACGATTGATGCGACGATCTCAACGGAATGTACCAAATCGAAAGGAAAGAGGCAAATGAAAAAACTAGGGAAGTCTGCTATGTTACTGAAGATTTAGTTCCTAATGTATCTGCAACAAGTACCCTACGCTATCATAATTAGTCCTATTGGCTGTGTTTCACATGATCTATATTTTCTAAAGCCATGCTGGTTTGGAGTAAGGACATTATGTTTGTCTCAGTGGTTTATGATGTAGCTTCATATTATGTATTCTATGATTTTACAATGCAAAATATTTATTTAGGATGTTACATTTAGTTTGATTTTCATTTATTGAGTCAAGATCTAATAGTCATTATAGGTCTATAAAATCAATATCTACATAACAAATTACAGAGATCCAGTCATCCAGATAGAATTTTAGAATCTATTTTACATCTAATAAATCATATTATAGCTTTTTCTAGTTACTGCATATCATATAGCTCTAAATCTAAAACTAATCTAGAAATGATTTATATTTATAGATAGATAGATTTCTCAAATCCTATGGACTCGAAGATGACTGTAAAGTACATATAGAATTATAAAAACCTACTTTTGTTTTTACATATATAGTGTTTCCATTGCAAGTACTTACGTTTGAGGCTCATCTATGCATTTTGTTTAAGAGCGCAGTCTCTAGTCACCGCTATCAAATAGCCAAGGAGGGGAAAAAAAGAATAGAAAAGAATGTCCCTAAGTGACCTCTTTCATTAATTGCTCCAGCCGCTTGTAGTTTCATTGACCGCGGTAGTTAGACCAATAAAGTCCACTGACCTTAAGTGACCTAATAAGCATTTTTATCTAAATATCTAAGGCTTCTATGCTATACAATTAGGACCGGAGTTTGATTGTCAAAAGCTATTTGAGATGCATGCCATTTAGCAGAGGGGGCAGCCTAGTGCGTGTCATTGGGCCCGGACCTCCGGCCAGTGGGGGCCTTAAAAGGGAAAAAAGGAATGTTTATAAATATGTAAATCTACTGAGTGTACATCATCTATGACTTCCTTGGGAGTCTACTTACATGAAGTTAATGTCACGAGTACTTTTATAAGGTGGTACCTGCATTGGAATGTTTTTTTGTAAATGCACAGGTGCCAACATGATGATTCAATTGTAGTTTCTGTTACTTTAACCTACGGTAGGCTGGCCCTCATCGTATTCTGGAGCCCGAGACCACTAGTGTATTGCTACGTTGCCTCAATTTGAGATTATTACGTTGGAGGGTTCAAATGACTGGGTCCAATATCCGAGATGAACTGCGCAGTAGTTTTTTTAGATCAGGCAGCCCCCCCCCCCCATATAATTGTTCTTATATAGAGATGTTTTGGGTCCATGGACTTGTTTGGGCTTCTCGATGGAGAATGCAGTTTTGAAGGACATGATTGGCTTTCTTTGGTGACACTTCACAAGGGCAGGTTTAACTTGTCCCAATTTTCAGAACACCTGCCGTTTCATTTGTCCGATTCTAGGATGGAAAATTATTACCTAGGCTTCCCTATTTCATATCGTCACATAAATAGTATTTATTATAATTATTTGAGTTACAAAAAGGGTGAATTGCTTTAAAAAAAAAAGGCTAACAAATGTAGTTTGCAATGTGGAAGCAGACATACGTGAACATTGTTGGCATGTGTGTGTGCATTTGTGCGCGCGCGTGTGTTTTATATGGATATCGCTGTTTAAATTTCATCTGCTCTATTTCAATTCTTCCAACCCAAAAATGTATGAGCCCGCATTGATGCACTCACGTAGAAAGACATAATAGATGAACGTCATTATTTTTAAGCGTGCCTCGTCTTCAGATTGAGGTCGATTCGTGCACAAAATAAAAGCGCTTTTTGGAAGACATTAGTTTCAAAACTAGTCGTGACCTCGTTATGACAGATAGTCAATGATGTGTTATGTCAAGAAGAAAAAAAACAACTAATCCATTAGTTTGGTAGACGATAAACGGAGGGTGCGTTCCGTGCTTTTGAGTGATTCACAAAGCGGAGGCGTGCAGAATCCCAACTGCACTTGAATACCTTTCGTTTGCTTTCATGATGCAGTTATTGATACTCATACTCGCGAAATCAATTGAGATTTTCATAGGTGTAGGCAAGTTCATAAATAACAAGATCTTTGGTATACAGCGTACTGACATTACGGAAGTATTGATTAGCGAATTAAACCTATTATAAACATATTACAAACCTATAGTCGGGCTGGGTGTGAAAATTGGACATTAGCATACAGTCCGGCACACAAATTGGGTTTATATTATAGGTATAATTGTGGGAAGGGTTGCTAGAGGGCAAGTACGCTTGAACTTGGCTTGGCTTGGCTTAGCTTGGCTACCTATGAAGGGAGCTCGAGGTTCGACACCCGACTCGAGCTGAGTTGTGTTTACAGTGCGCCTAAAGGCAGCACGGAAAAACCTTCTCCCAGATACCCTTCACCCCCCCCCCCCCCAACTGGTCCACAAATGAGATTGGACCATAGCGCTCTAAGTATGCTATAAGCTTGAAAGAAGTGCTATATAAAGGCCCTAATTTGTATAAGCCTGGGCGATTTGGGGCACTTTGCGTCATGGTTACTGGTTCTAAGGTCTGTAAAAGATCGTTCTTTAAATTTAAAGCAAGAGATATCTATGAACATTTTTTTAAAGAACATTATAACATCATGTAACGAGCTTTACTATTATTGAAAGTGGACCATTCCGTGGCCAGCTACACCAACGGCTCATCGGATGCACTTTCGAATCAAGTTTTTTTTATTATTAATTTAGTTGGCAACAGTGTTACTTCAAATTGGCGTCCTACACATTGTTTGGATAGTTTGTTTTTTTAATTTCGAAACTCTATCAAACTTCTTTTTAATTTCTTGCATTTTTATCTCATATCAGTCCATGGCTCCATCCTTCCCGTAGGCTACCAAAAAGCTTACGGCAGGCGTCTCGGTTCTGTGTAAGCCTCACGTGTTGCCAAACTTCGTGGCATCTGCATCGACGTCTCTGCTGAGCTCTATTTCTCTTTTTGGTTCCAATATCACCACCACATTTCCCCACATCATGTTCGTTTCTTTGAATGTATTTTATTGTTTCAATAACGTAGTCGGGATGTTGATACTCAAAGTGTAATCAAAGAAAATATATTGTAATGATGTAGCCTACTGATGTAATTATGTACTGATGCAATGATGTACTAATGTAATGATGTATAGATGTAGTGAGGTAATGATGTGCTGATGCAATGATGTACTGATGTGCTGATGCAATGATGTACTGATGTAATGATGCAATGATATACTGATGTAATGCTCTCTCTCTCTCTCTATCTCTCTCTCACTCTCTGTCCGTGTGTGTGTGTGTGTGTGCGCGCGCGCTAATTTATCTAAAGAACTTCATTACATATTATATTTCTGTTTGTGTGCATGCCTAACAACTGTACGGTGTGGTTCAAACCCCTTTTTCTTTCAACACACTAAAGACTCACTAATATTAAAATCGGAATAAACAAGTTTCACTTCCATGTGCCTCTTAAACAAGTAAATAAGACAAGATTTTGAGTTATGTCTTGGGTTTCTCCGTGGTGACAGTAAGATTGGCAGTGAATAAAATAAAAGTTTAAACTCACTCTGATCTCTAGCGACACGCACACAGACAGTTCGCTCATCTGGAAGTCTGTCGTGTGATATCAGAACTAGATATTGAAACTGCCTTGCGTCTGGCAACTTCGCTGTATCCTGCAATCTCCCTCTCCCCTGCTTTCCCGCGCCCGTATATTTCCCTACCTCTTTTTGAAGCTCTATCTCACTCTCTTTCTTTCTATTTTTTTAGCTCCCTCTCTATCACTCTCTCTAACCTTTTCCCGCTCTCACTTCCTCCCTCCCCCCTCTCTCGTTCTCTCACTCCCTCTCCAATTTTTTACCTACCTCTCTGTCTCTCCCACGCACTCTCTCTTCCTCCTAGTCTCTCTCCGTATCATACTATCTCTTTCTCTCTCTCTACCTCTCTCTTCTCTATCTGGTTTATGTACATATTAATTTCAAGAACAGCCTACAGCGATATACTATGACTCATTCTTAAGTTAATGCGTCATCCACGAGTACTAAACATCAGAAACCCTATAAAAAGCGCACTAGACTAATTTCGAATATTTCTTAAGGCTTAATGAGCTAACCTATGAGATTAAAATACTTATGTATTGAATCTGGACTGGGTGACCTGCTAAGGTAGACTTGATTCTACTGCTAAGGTAGACTTGATTCATCTTCTAAAGTAGACTTGATTCTACTGCTAATGTAGACTTGATTCTACTGCTAAAGTAGGCTTGATTCCACTGTTAAGGAAGACTTGATTGCCAGGAACCACATTTTTATGTCATTTTGAAAAGAAATATAAGCAGATGCCACTTGCAGTTCAACCAAAAAATTTCGCTCTCACTTTTGTTTGTTTTTGAACTGCTCGTGACTAGATGTTTTTGTCTGTCCCTTAATAGTATAGAGCAGTAACTCTCAAACCTGCCCGTGGCGCCCCTTCTAAACAAGAAAAATTTCGTTCGCCCCCCCCCCCCATAGCCGGGGATCTTAGGAAGAGTCTTTCGCCTCTCGCGAAAAAGCAGGCCAGGAGTCTAGATTTTAGTTATTAACCTCATTCTGAAAAAAAGAAAAAAGAAAAACGAGGGTGGGGGGCCAACATTTTTTTGACTTGCCACTTACATTTCGGAATTGCCTGTCTGCGATTTTATTATTTAATGCAGGCAGAAGGTTTTTTTTTCGTGAGACCTAACAGCAAAAACTTAGTGGTAGTGACCCGCATTCTGTGGCTTGGCCATTACTGGGCTACTTTGAGTGCTTTTGACTTCTTCTCTACAGTCAGGTTGTTTTATTTGTTTTCACAGCATTTTCTTTTCATTTCAGGTTTTGATTTGAAAAAAAAAGAAGGGAGGGGGGGGCAATTTTTATTTTGTTCTCTATATTTAAGGACTTTCTTTTTTTTTCAGACACCATTATTTTATATGACTACATGACATTTTTAAGAGTTTTTATTTTGGATACTGTTAATGATTGAATCATGGCTTTCTTTACAAACGTGTCTCAGTTCTAATCCACTGCTAAAGTAGACTCTACTTTGAGTAGAATAAATTACATTTTTAGATCACTCTTTGCGATGGTTTTCTTTCTTCATCAATTGTTTTAAACCAGTGATTCCCAAAGTGATCTATATAGACCCCCAGGGGTCTACGAAGACTTCCATGGGGTCTACGAAAGTGAAAAAATAAATTGGGGATCTATGAGATGTCCACGAGGTCTATGATAACAGATTTCATTAAAATAGGTCGTGACTTTATTTTTCACATTCCATTAATGTAATTATTTCATACAATAATAATTTGTATCTTAGTCAATACTGTTACGTATTTCTGAATCTTCTGGCTAAATGTACTAGTAACATGTAGCGTAGAAGACTGTACAATATCTGGTAGTTTACAGTTAGCTATACTTCGCTGCAATTCATCTCTTCTCAACTTGCGTCGAGCCGTACTCCGCTCTACTCAGCTGTTCCGAGTCGTACTGAAGTCTACAGAATCAGAGCCGTACACGTCTTACATCAACTGTATCGACTGTACCGGCACAAGTACACTGTAGTTCGTTGTCTAGACTTTAACGACAGTAGTCCACTCCAGTCAACTCTACCCTAGTTAACTTGCACCGAGTCGTAAACATCTCTCTTCTACTGTCTCGCACAGTAGACAACCCTAACGATGACTGTACCGACGACTCTTCGACGACTTTTCCGACGACTCTTTTCACATTAACTCTCAGGTTTATATAGAGTCCCTAATCACTTCTCCAATTTTGCACAAACACTGCTAGTATCTTCTGGAACAACACGTGAGGATACGTCACATACTGTCTTTGTTTATACACGTAGATTCCAGAGAACACTCGCTGCTATGTCATCTCGCCGGGGTCACACGTTGTGACCTCTACCTGTCACTGTTCAATTGTAACAATACTATAAATATTTTTCTCATGTTTAAACGAACAATTGTTCTATTCAATTTCAATACTTAGGCCTATTTCAATAGCATAATTTTGCCTACATGTAACTAATGTTTTTTATAAAGCAATGTAGATTGTACAGCGTTAATTATTAAAAATTGGGATTCATTTCTTCCATGTCAAACAAGCGGATGCCTAAGTACCTATTACACTAAATGATCCTTTGAGACTATTCCACGCTGACAAAATAGATACAGATTTGAAAAACTTTCGAAAGTTCAGAATAGACCCACACAATCTCTCTTCGCTATCACATAGAGAAGTCGATGGCTAGTGAGTGTCTGACAATATCTTTTTACTAATAACAAAATACGGAAAAAACTAAAGGCAAAACATTTATTTTATTTTACATAAATGTACATCTGATAGTATTAAAAGAATTTCTTTCAGCAACCAGTTCAAGGAAACATCAGTGACATGAGTTATAAAATTAAAAGCTTCTTATGTAATTCATTACAAACGACCTATATAGGCCTACAGTTTGGGATTAGCGGCTTCACAGGCTCTTACATGGTGTAGCACTTTATGCTACAAACTACCTAATGGTCGCCGTCTCTTTATTTTTCCTCAGGGTTGACCCACGAAACCTTTCCCATGTTTTGGTAGAGCTGCAAGGCTGCAGGGTTTTGAATTCAGTTTTCCTTCTGCTAAGTGGGCACAACAAGCCAAGGTTAATGAGCTCTTCCTGTTTGAAGCTTACTGGTTTAGTCGCAAGTAACTCGCCTTCGGCCCTTCTCATGTTAGTGAAAAGAGTTCCGCAGATTTAATATTTGAGCCACATGTAAAAGATCAAGAAATGCACGAGAAACTGCTCTTTGCAAAACCATTTACAATGATCCGTAAAGAAAAAATAATTAATTAATATTTAATGTTTGAAAGACTACTTTATAGAACAACAAATTCCTATTTGAAACATAATATCTGTAGAAATGGATAATAAACCTACAAAAAAACAAACAAACATTTCCAGTGTGTTTGTTGTTGATTTCAGCAATACATATTCATTGTTATTTTAATTGGTTTGAATTTAAATGTTATCTATAAAAAAAGATACATCTCTATAACGTACTATTTAGTTTTAAATAAATTACTTTTTCAAGCTTCAACTCACTACAGTTAAAATTTGTTTTAATAAAATGTTGATGAATTTGCAAAATTTGTGCAATTAAAGCAGAGTGTCTACCAAAATCCAGAAAGCATGGCAAGGGGTCTACAAGACAAAAAAGTTTGGGAACCACTGTTTTAAACAGTCATTGGTCTGCCGTCTAAGCCCGAATAGTTTGATCACTATTATGTCATGTTTTTTTTTCCTAATTCCTTTGTGCTGAGTCTTCCCCCCAACTTTGAATCGCCCTCTTTTAATGAGTTATTAGCGATGGCTAATGTTCTGTGAATACGAGTGTGCGTTGTGCGTTAATGATATGACACCTCTAGTTGTGCTGGATTGGGCTTCGGGTAATATTCTAAAGTTCTAAATAGTTAGCTATTCAAAAAAAAAAAAAATTCATTGACATTGTTGAAAAGATCAAAAGTGTAAAAACTGTCATGGCTCTTAGATTACTCTCTTTTCTAATAACAACGGACGTTGTTCTGTGACATCAAAAAGCAAGCCACATTGGTAAGCGTATGGTACGGTTTTATTTCCAACAGTATCTAGCAATAACTCAGTAATATTTGATTGGGGGGGGGGGGGCTACTCCCTCCCCTCCTGGTATTAATCTAATGATTTCTACAAAAAAACAACTTTTTTTTACCTTATATTTGAAGATAATTAAAAAACAATAAATAACAGCTTCCACATAGAAAGTGGAATAAAACATCCAACCAAAATCTCTAAAATATTTAAGAATAATAACATAATAACATATATAATTGCAATTTTTCCTTCAAATTGTATGCATTAGGTGGAATGACATTTCTTTCTTAGAGATAAATCGAAACGTATTATACAAACTCAGCAGAAACTTGGTCCTAGACCCTTTTCCCAAGCAGGATGTCCCAGACCTCGGCAAGAATAAAGAAATCGTATCATGGGCAAAATATAATCCACTCGGGCTGATTAAACTCGTGTGGATGAATTTAAACCGGAAGTGTTTACTAACTGAAGAGAGATGTTAAACTTGCCTTGAACTTAATCGTTAAGTCACATTCTCGTTTTGGAGGGCGGAAGTGAACGAATATTGGTGTGACCTCACTATTTCGGGCATTTCCGTTCTGTCCGTTTCGCGCCAACCCTAGCATACCTTCGAGCATAGAATAGGGGAAAGGAAGAACAAAGTCGATTTGTAACAAAGGTTTATGCCAACTCACTCCGTCTGTCTACTGTCTATCTGGTAGAACTCTTGTACACGTTATATCTCCTAGGTCCCATTCTTGGATCAAGTTGAAACTTTGAACAATTGTTCATTATCGATGACAACACAGGAATCAATGTAAATTTAGACAGTACAATCTAGAAGGAGATAAGCCTTGTGTAGAGAATTTGGTCGTCGGCTAAAAATTTGAAATTAACTAATGATAACCAATCGTCATTCCAACTGCTACATATGCATGTGAGACATGGAAGTCATCTGTCAAAATTGAGAAAAGACTAAATGTGGCTCAACAGAGATGGCTGAGACGGATTTTGGGAGTTAGTTACACATATCGGGTCTCAAACAAGGAAATCCTATGCCGAACTGGGAGTCGAACACTTAGTGAGGTTCTGACTGAGCGTCGCATGAAGTTTGCGGGACATGTTCTACGTCAAAATGAATTACGCACACCAAGAGTTGCGATAACATGGAAGCCAAAACGAGGAAAGCGCAAACAGGGACGTCCTCGTATTACTTGGCGACACACCTTCATGGAGGACCTCAGAACAGTGGACACCAGGTCTGAGGAGGCTTCAGACATTGCCATGTCAGATCTTTATGGAGACAGCTTGCCGCCCAATGCGCTGAACGGCGCAGGAGGACCTAAGTCTAAGTAAGTCTAAGTAAGTAAAGATAACCATACAACTTTTTTTAAGTACTTGCATAGCTCAGTGGCTAGCGTGTTGACATTAAATCATGGAGTGATTGGACCATAGCGCATTGAGCATGCTATAAAGTTTAGCTAAACAATAACAATTAATACAATATTTCCAATCGCACACATTAATTATTGTTTATTATTGTTAATCTAGATCTACTACCTACGGGCCTTAGTTTGGATATTACTGATCTACTGGATTGTATTTGTCAAATTTGGAGAATGTTCCCTAAACATATTTGGCCACTAAAATAAAAGTAGATTGTGACATTAGGTTGAGCAGTTCAGCTAACATATTCATATCAAATATCAAAATACTGTCAAAACGGTTTTACCTGATTTGTTAAAAAAGTTTGCACTCTAATAAAGATACCATAAGGTACATTTTTGTCTATTTTAAGGGCCCTCCGGTTGTGGTTTGGGACATTAAACATACACTGCGGTCTCCGCCTTGATCTAAGGAACATTTATGCAAAGTTTTATCAAGATTGGTCAAACGGTGTTGATTTTCATTTGGGACATACATACATACATACATACATATGTACGTACATACGCCTTACTTTCTGCTTTATTTATAGATGAGGTCAAGTGATATTATATGAGGCTACGGAACCGCTGAAATGTATTAGTAAACTTGAATTACATTTAATCAAAATAAATAAACAACTTGAAACAGTAAAAACTTACCACTAAGAACTTATAAAAGCGATTTTAAGATATGAGTGTAACAATACCCCCCCCCCCCCCTGCCCTATAGGAGTAGATTACGAAATTTATTGAGGGAAATCGAGACATTTTATTTGAAGCTATGCACTCCCCGGGCTACAAACCAGAATGCATCAAATTACAATATCATTGTGTTCTATTTAATCTATTAGGTGTGAGATTCTGTTCAGCTTTAATTAAAGTACAGTTTTATTTCAGATGATAAAAAAAAAACATCCGCATGTCGCTTTGGTCTACACATTTCCTTTAAAGAGAATTGTAAAAAAAAAATGATTATTTTGGTCTGGTATTTGTAATGAACTTCCGGTTTTGGTGAAAATTCGCTCTATTCTCACATTTTTATTAACTGACAGCTGACAATGCCAGAACGTTGAACTGGTGTGTTTTCCATACTAAATGACACCCCAAAACAACATTTTTTTCCTACATTTCTGGAGATTTTCAGTTTGTCCGAAATTTCCAGGAACATTGACAGTCAAGAGGTCTCGGGAACCCTGCTATAAGTTATAATGGTTTAATTAATAATTTACACCAGATTCACGAGTTTTAATAACGATCTGTGCCTCTTGACTCTATCATAAGCCTGCTTTAGATCTAGAAACACTGCCACTGTCGATTCGCCCTTGTGTCTTACGGGACCTCTTTGAAAACCTCCAGCTACTGACTGCATAAACACCCTCGCTTGATCCGTGTTAGCGGTGGATTGATTAACGAATTAGCAAACCATACTTTTAATTCAAGATTAATGTTCAACCAATGAATTGTTAAAGACTTCCTTGTCAATAGCCTACAAGCTGCTGCAATCGTTCATATAGTCACTTATTGTTTTCACTAATTGCAATGTGCTATTCGAAAGAATAAAGTCGAAACGAACTATTTACTAGGCACGTTTAATAGATGACTAAATTGAGTGTTTGAATATGCGCGCACACTTGTTCATTGAGGTGGTCGTGGTAATGAGTGGAAAAGCACTTGGCTTCCAACCGTGGGATCTTGGGTTCAAATCGGATTTCAGTCCTTTTTACAACGTCCTGAGTGTCACAGCCTGGTTATCTTTACAGGTCTGGACGGTCTTGAGCGGGTCTGCCTTTGTGTGTTGTTTTCTGGTACCACTATAAAGTTCTTTGCCTTACTAACTAATTACCTTCTTACACGCACGCCAAGAGGTTTGTCCCGCGGACTTATCCTGGCGTAAGGCAGAAACGCGTGTGGTCTCAGGAATTGAATAAGCTGGTCCTGAGACGTAAGCGAGCCCGGAGACTTGCTGAAGGAAGGGTACCCCTGAAATCGGCGGGAGTACAATCGGCTCTGTAGAGCCACGAGTGAACTGGCCCGACGCGTTCGGTCGGACCATTGGAACGCTGCCTGCGTCGGGATGGATCTTCGCTACTCCTCGAAAGCCTAGCGTCTTCTGCGAAACCTAGAGGCCAAAGAAACAGCGCGGACGGCTGCCCCTCTATTGTCACCCGGAGGGCCCGTCTTTGCGGTAACCAAAATGGCCGGCTTGCTGAATCGACATTTTGCTAAAATCAGCAAGCCCGAAAAGAAGTCAGCCATGTCCAAAGCCCTCAACAAAGAATGTAAGAGACTCGAGAGGGATCCAGATGAGTCTGAAAGCCAATCAACGTGCAATGCGCCCTTCTGTCGTGCTGAGCTGAATAGAGCGATTGCAAAGTGTAAAAACCGAAAAGCTCCGGGGCCAGACAAGGTTACCCCCCGAGATGGTAGAACACCTTGGGGGCATTGCGAGAAGTAAACTCCTGGAGTTTATGAATCGAACCTGGGCAGAGTCCAGACTGCCCGGGGCCTGGAAGAGTGCTATCATTGTGCCAGTCCTTAAGAAGGGAAAAGACGCGACTAACGTGGAGTCCTACAGACCCATTTCACTAACCTCAACGCTTGGCAAAGTTGCTGAACGAATGGTTAACGAGCGGCTAGTTTGGTCCTTTGAGAGTGCCGGTATCCTGGCGCCAAAGCAGGCCGGCTTTAGGGCAGGCTTGAGCCCTATCGACCAGGTCACAACATTCGCACAGGAGGTGGCCGACGGGTTCCAGAGGTCTGAGAGCACATACGCAGTATTCATAGACCTAAAACAGGCTTACGATCGAGTGTGGAAGCAAGGCCTCTATCTAAAGTTAAGAGCCATGGGTGTGTGGGGCAAGATATACAATTGGATATATACCTTTCTGTCTGGGAGGAGCACACGTACAAAATACCAGCACTCCCTTAGCAAGCCAAAACAACAACTTAATGGCCTGCCTCAGGGCTCCGCCCTGTCCTGTACACTTTTCATGGCCTTTCTGAACGATTTGCCCAGCTCACTACGGTTCGAAAAACTGCTATATGCTGATGATATTGTCCTTTGGTCAACCGGGAAGAAAGCCGACCAAATTCAGGCGGCACTTCAAGCAGACCTCCAAACCATCTCCTCGTATTGCGACAAATGGCAGATTCAGATAAACGTTCCCAAAACGACCTGGCCACTGTTCAGCCTAGGGATCGACATTCTTAAGGCTCCATTCGAGCTTCAACTCGGTGGGCTGCGACTCCAGCGTGAAAATACGCCAAAATATCTCGGGGTGACCCTGGATAGAAAACTGTCAATGCTCCAGCACGTCCAGGATGTTGAAAGAAAAGCTTCGGCGAAGTTAGCGTTGTTAAGAAAGCTGGCCAGCACAAAGTGGGGTGCCAAAGCTGACATGCTACTCACACTGTACTTAGGGGCAGTCAGATCACAAATTGAATACAGCTATACAGTTCAAGTATATGCTAGTAAAACTGCCCTCAAATCACTCGACGAGTAGAGTACAGGCACAGGCTCTACGGTTCATTAGTGGCACCTTTCGGACAAGCCCAACAAATACTGCTGAAATATTTACAAACATGGCACCCCTATATCTTAGGAGGGAGAGGGCAGTACTCATGGCCTATGAGCGCTATAAAAGGGGCGACTTTAGGCTACCCACCTCTATTTTAGTGCGACAGTGGAGAGAGAGGAACCGCATTAAAATGCGATCGTTCCTCCACATAGCAGCCAATTTGTCAAAAACAGCTGGACTCTCCACTGAGAGAATACCTATTAGGAGAAAAAGTACGTGCCCTCCGTGGAGGAGATTGCCGGCCCCACAAATAAACCTGTCCCTGTTAGGGCAAGAGGGAGCCACCAAGAGGCGATTAACACCTGCCATTCTACAAAATTTGGCATCTATAACATTAAAGTCCTACCCATCGGATGCCATTTTCTGCTACACTGATGGGTCGGTAATGAGGGACCCTGACAGATCGGGGTATGGGGCCCTTATAGTATACCCCGACCGGACTGAACCAGACAGGCTCTCTGGTCCATGCGGCTACGCCGCATGTTCCATGGACGCCGAATTAACAGGGATAACTAGGGCGTTCGAGGCCATTAGGGCCCGAATGCTCCAACGCGACACTAGCGCCACCACGGTGGTGGTGGTCACCGACTCTCGCTCCAGTCTCCAAGCTATGGGTGGCGGCGGGGGAGGGTCGCCCGTAATAGAAGAGGCAATCGGCGCCGCAGATAACATCCGCCGAGCCATTGGAGCTGTCGTTTTCATGCAGTGGGCGCCTTCACATTGCGGCGTGAAGGGCAATGAAACGGCAGACGCCCTCGCAAGGGAGGGTGCAATGGCAGCCACACACCTCGAAGCACCAAGCACTAGCTTACAAGCAACGGCACAAATCCGAGCACTCATTCATGAGAAGTGGTTAAAGACCTGGGAGGAATCCGACAGAGCACGTGGTGTCTGGCAGCACATGCGTCACCCAGATCGCGACGATCCATGGTGGCGACTGAAGAGGTCAGAGCAATCGATAATTGCACAATGCAGAACGGAACACTGTCCTATAGGGGCATACTTTCCCCGGTTCCGCACGAACTTTGACTCCCGATGCCGCCACTGTGGAGAGTGCGCTGAAACAGTGGCGCATGTCCTGTACGAGTGTCCCCAGCTCCGCGAGCTAAGGGGGGACCTGTCTGTGCAGTCACTCGACTTGTATGGTAGCTATGAGGCACTACGCCGGACGGCTAAGTTTCTTGCCAGAGCACTACGGGAGGACTAGTCCTTCCTGCTCTGATTTTTCAATAGGAGTTCATCTCAGGTACCAATATAAAGTTCTTTGCCTTGCTAACTAATTACCTTCTCACACGCACTATATTTGCTGGTGCGCAAGAACACTATCATGCTGAACTCTACCACCACAACATTCAGAATTATTAATAGACTCTAGATTAGCAGACATGTATTTTATTCACATAAAATATAATTCACAAAAGATATTGGTAAGTCCAGCCATCAAGAAATATACACAAAACATTGTACATTAGAATCCAATAGAATACTTTAGATATCACACATGCTCCTTGCTCCCAGGAGTCCAAAAATCAACCTTAATATCTATACATTACTACACTGGACAAGATATCCATAATAATTCTCTCTCTACGAAAGCCCAAGATCAACTGAGGTGTCCACCTCGTGGTCAGTCCCCGACCAGGAAAAATTTCGTGCTAACTGCACGGAATAGTTCAGTGACTACTAGTCACCAAATATTACAGGGGTTCTAAAACTGACATATGACACTGAGTCATCTCAACAATGAGTGGCTGACAACTGTTGTGGAAAGTAAAGACAGCTGGTCGTTGACCACATGACCACATGAGACCCTCGTTAACCGTTGGAGAATCTTGTGCCAAAGGAAAAATGGCTGGTTTCTCTATCACCAGAGTCAATGCCAAATTTACCTGCGTTGTACATGGACGACTATTTCTCTATAGAATGAGGCCAACAACTAAGGATGCTACTTCTACTTGTCGTTCACTACCGGTACATAAAGTTGTTGCTTATCATGGTATAGTTAAAGATTCTCTGCCACATGGTTAGGCCTACTGTTTGTTTTCTTGAGGTTTATCATGAGATCTCAAAGCTTTCCAATGTACATTTCACAACCACACAGCGAACTTTAGGAGGTATAAAGACCCACAGGTATGTCCTTAGTTTCCGTTATACTATGTTTATGAGTACAATACATTTTATAAACCCCGAAAAACTGTCATTTGTTTATAGAAACTTGCATAACCCGCGTTTTATATGCGCGAAAATGCTATATCTTTTCAATTTCTTAATTAAAGCTTGTATCCAGAGGTATATTTAAAATTAAAATTGGCCCCGGTAAACAAATAGCGTTCTGTTACCGATTCATGCAAGAATGATCACACGAATACAAACATTATAGGACTTTACGAAAATATAGGCCTACATATGATGCTGTTCGTCAATCGCAAAGTGTGTATAAAGGATTGAAACTCACCGGAAACACTGTATTGGTGAAAAAGTTTTTAAATTATTACGGAATATGGGTTAGACTAGCATTACACTGTCATGCATGTAACTGATCGTTTATAAAAGGCAATGATTACCTTTATATGGAAAAATATTATTTTAAAATTTTACAGGCCCATCGGCGTAGCCAGGGAGGGGGGGGGGCTGCAGAAATAAAATCCCCCTCCCCGCAGGTTTTGGTTGTCGGAATTTAGTGACTGATTTTGCTTTGATTTTGTTTATTTTAAGTGAGATTTTAATACTAAACCATCTCTTGCCCCAGCAAAGCCAAGGGGATTTTGAGTTTAAAATCCCCTACCAGGGGGTTGTGCAATTTAATCCCCCTCTTCTATAAAACAAAACAAAATAAATGCAAACAACTATCCCCAAATTCCAAGAACACAGCTAAGTAAGATTTTGATTTTTACACCCCTCCAAAATTTGCGATAAACTCCTCTTCAATATAAAAAAAAGCAAATTACAAACTTAAAATTCTATGAGCGTAGCCAAAGGGTTTTGAGAATAGCTCATTAGATTTTTTAATAGTTGAATAATGCACTGCAGATACCTCAGAATATGCATTTTGTTGGCTTTCAATACCGTAAATAGTGCTTAGCGGCGGGGCTCACCTGGCAAGGGTGGGGAGTCTACAATTTTTCTTCTAACGCATGGAAGAACATATTCTAGGGCACAATAGACGTCTTCCGAAAGAATGAAGGGTCATAGTGTATAATGATTAATTATGTACACACACACATACATATTTTTTTTTCTATGGGGGTGGGGAGGGGGGGAGAAAAAAGCATCACCCCTTTAAACCCCATTCCCGAAAAAAATACCTGGCTACGCCCATGTACAGGCCTAACTATAATTCAAAGTGGTCCTTTCGGTGAGACCCCGCCAACCCATTGGGTATCGGCAGACTGGGTATGTGGTCAGTCCGTCCTTGTATCTGTGTGTGAGAGAGTGTGAGGGAAAAACAGTGTCTGGTGCACAGAGATACACAAACGACTTTACTCAATGAATGACTCGTATCCTATTGGATCATAAATATCAATAAGTTAATGGATGTAAAAAGATTAAATATGGAGTTTTTCATTATAATCATACTGTTTATGTTCTTTTTAGGGATAATAGAAGAATAACCGAATTTTACATTTTTAAACAACGCACTAACGCTGATGTATACAAATTTTGAGTCAGTAATATTATGAGGGATCCTGGCAATTTCTTACACCTTTCTTTCTCAGCTTACGTGTGCGTAAAGTTGGATCTTCAGGAGCTAGCCATTCACAAGATTTTTGTCGTGTGTTATTCTCTTGGTTCGGTGTATTGGCATGTCATTGCTACTTTTCTGATGTTACGTTCTATGTTTAATAGCCTGGCTCAACTTACGCCTTGGACCTAGTTTCATAAGGGTGATGACAAACCCATAATATGCAGGGGTTCGGTTGCATTATTCTGAATGATTGTATGCAGTGAAGCTGTGATGCGGTCCCTTGGAATGTATGTGGGAATTTGAAATGTCCTCGTGACCAAAAATGAATAGGGCACCACCGTTTTAACGATATAGTTTTTTTTTCTTTTGAAAAACTCCTTCATAAACCGTCCGTCAACTCTAATGTCTGTCTGCAGAACAATCTTCTTTCTTTGACTTTGAGGCCTGCAGAACAATCTTCTTTCTTCGACTTTGAGGCCTGCGAAACAATTTTCTTTCTGTGACTTTGAGGCCTGCAAAACAATCTTCTTTCTTTGACTTTGAGGCCTGCAAAACAATTTTCTTTCTGTGACTTTAATGTCTGCAAAGCAATCTTCTTTTTTTGACTTTGATGTCTGCAGAACAATCTTCTTTCTTTGACTTTGATGTCTGCAGAACAATCTTTTTCTTTGACTTTGATGTTTGCAGAACAATTTTAATTCTTTGACTTTGATGTCTGCAGAAAAATCTTCTTTCTTTGAGTTTGATGTCTGCAAAACAATCTTCTTTCTTTACTTTGATGTCTGCAGAACAATCTTCTTTCTTTGACTTTGATGTCTACAGAACAATCTTCTTTCTTTGACTTTGATGTCTGCAGAACAATCTTCTTTCTTTGACTTTGATGTCTGCAGAACATTCTTCTTTCTTTGACTTTGAGGCCTTCAAAACATACAAATACTCCTTCTTAGCTAGTGCTATCTGAGCAGGGAAAGGGTTGCCTGATTGAACCAGGAAAACCAAAGACTTTGAAGAATTTTAGTCGCTGATAAACATACATGGGTAGATTAACCTAGAGACACACGTAGGACGTAATCCTCTTTTTTTTAAGTAACGTCTGTATTTTATAAGATAAGAAAAGAAAATGTGATTGTAATAATATGAGTAAATCAAATTATATTATTTTTTATTCATTATTAGAAGGCCCAGGAGAGATCTGAATGGAAGGATGTGTTAAAGCAGGCCAGAGCCCTCCATGGGCTGTAGCGCCACTGGGATGGATGGATGGATTAGAATTTCTTAATGAACGGAATGTAAAGAATGTGTAAAGGGTAGTATCTTAAATCGAATGTCTAAATGTATTGATACATACTGTTTGATTTGCGTCGTCTTCAGCCTACAGGAGTTGTGCCCTGCCCACCCATATCTAGCTGCTAGCTACGCTACTGTAACTAAAGAGTTTTAATTTAGATTATAAATGTAGTAGAAATATAAACCTTACGTTTATTTTTTTTTTATTGTATACTATTGCATACATCTAGATACTGTGTTACTAGGAAGTGATAGGACATTTGGGGCACTAAACTCTAATCTGTAGGTGACACGACTGTCTCTGAAGGACTTATAACTAAGATGATACCTATCCTTTTTTTTAGCATAAGCTTGAAATTCAGTAAACTACGAAACATACATTTTACAAATATTTTTCGTTTTTTCAAACAATTCAAACGACGACTTATAAAAACTGGTAGAAAAGCTGAGATGGTCATTCTTTTATGACGCGTTGACTTTTTCTTCCAAAAGTTTATTTCTGTAACAAAATAGGTCAACATTGAAAACTGAACAAAAGATGTATCTATGAAATCTACATTATATCTGTACAATATCACTTACTGGCAAACTAATTGATCAACAGAGATCTTAAAATAGTAAAAGAATATGCTTGAAATTTCGTAACTCGGTTCCTTTTAACCTTTGGTGCTAACCATAGACTTATATATTATATCTAGACTGGAAACCGGAAAAACATTCTTATCCGCGACAGATCGATTCACACAACTATCTATTTATAGATTTTTATGTACGTAAACTCTTTTTTTCAGGCTCTAGGGGGAGTCGCCCAAATCAATCTTTTTTGTCTTAGAATAGTAATGATCTTCAGTTTCAAAGTTTAGAAATAATGCAAAATCAATTTTTTATATTCACGCAAATATATGAAAGAAAGCCATTTCCTGTTTGTTTCCATTGTGATAATGTTTCAAAAATCCTAGATTTAAATAATTCATGTTGATTGAAATCATCTTATGTACATTTAAATACATTGATTACCACGATCTTTCTAGATTATGTATCTAAAAATTGAAAAATAATAATTATGAGACAAGAGTACTCTTAATATTCAATTACTAAATCTAGATCTAAGAATTAAATTATATGTTATATAGGTTAGGGTTAAAAAAAAACTTTGCTTCTTTTAACTATTTTACAAAACAACGCCTAGATCCAACTTTCTACAAAATGTTCACGACATTTTTGTAGTGTTAAAATGTGTCCATGTCCAGTCTAGATATAGCATATATAGATCTAAGTCTAAGGTGATTCATTAGACGCAGTTTTGACATTCGCAATCTGGATATCGCGATTCGTAAAAAAATGCTTTCTATTAAAACTTTGTATTTTCTTCTCGGTATTTCCCCAAAAGGCTCAGTCTACATATAAAGCACAAATATAAATTGCATTAAAATAAAAATTTTGGATTTTAAAGCATATATTCTTTCTTTTCCCTTATTCGTTTTTCATTCGGATTTCTTTCCGCTTCCTTATAGACACGGTATAACCAAAAAAAAAAAGATCTAGAGGTTGTTTTTTTATTAGAAAGTGGGGTAAGAGAGAGAGACAGAGAAAGAGGGAGGGAAAAAAAAAGAGAGAATGAACATCCAAAGCAGATCGTTTTAAACAAAATCAACGGTCTATGTCAGAGAACCTCATGTTGCGCAGGCTGAAAAAAAATAAAGGGGGTTCCAGAGTGTTACATTTCATTGTAACAAGTAAAATAATTCATGTATGTTAGGGATATTGTTAAAGTTTTATAAAAAAGACCATAATAAATATATAAATCCTAGAAACAATCAACGGACGTAGCCGGTGTGTAATACTAGTAATGAAATATACATTAACATAAAAGTTTATAAAATCCAAACTCTAAATCAACTTCAAAGAAGCCTTAAAAACTTTAAACAGTAACTTCGACAGTTTTGCTCTCCAATAGAATGAACAGCGCGTCTTAAAGGTAGCAATAAAAAAGAGGCCGATACTAAGAAAACGCAAACAGGGACGTCCTAGTATAACTGGGCGCCAAAAATACACCGAGTACCTTAGGGCAGTAGGCCCCAGCTGGGAAGAGACTGCACACATTACTGGAGACCAATTTCTATGGAAACAAACTTTAGGCCCAATACGCAAAACGGCGCAGGAAGACCTCAGTGGGTAAGAACCTACTGCCACAAATAAAAATGGTTAGGGAACTGAACAAAAATATTGAAAAGTTAAGTTCATTTCAACTTTCACATTTACACTGATTCAGTTAACACTAGCATCCCATATTACACGACCAGAAAGACATAGAAAGCTAATGATAAAAATAATTCAAAAGTTTGTAAACGAAAACAAGAAAAAAATGTTAAAATCCCTTTTGAAAAGATATAGATTATCCAAGGGGAAAAAAACTCTACACTTACAACTATGTCTCTCAATAATGTAGAAGTTTCCTTTTACGATATTGAACAAAAAAAAGATTAATTACCAAAAATTGACTAATCGGTTATAATCTTTTAATTCATTAATACTTTCTTATGCTTGATACGACTATGGCTGTGGGAAAAAAATAACGTGTCCAATTATATATGGAGAAAAAAGCCTACATATTTATCCCTATCTTAGAATAATGATGGCTTAATTCCTTTGTTGGTATCAAACAAAATAATTAATTACAAGAAATTAATTGACTAATTGGTTAATTTGTTTTATTGATTCGTATTTTGTCTATGCCAGTGAATAATAATGTAAAGTTTCAATTTGATCCGAGAATGGGTGTGGAAGAAACAACGTGTGCAAACCTTTTACTAGACAGACAGACAGACAAACAGACAGACAGAATAAGTTCATATAAGCTTTGTTAAAGCATTTATTATCGACACTTATAGAGACATGCATATCAACAATTTGCAATAGATATTTGTGTCATGCAAAATTGTAACAAGCAAAAAAAGAACATTAAAAAAAAGACTACCTCTACTAAAAAAAAAAAAATTAAATGCCAGAAGGCATACTATGAAGTATATAATTATTACATTTTTCTATTGTATAAATAACTTTTGGACTATAACTCACAATTTCACACTCTAATCCTTAAATAGAAAAAAAAAAAAATCTAATTGATTGACCTGATTTCTTTTCAGTCTTCCGAATAGTTTTTTTTTGTTTAGAGCTTTGTATTCTAGTTCTTTAACAAAACGAAGCTACAAACAGGCGTATTGAACAGAATTCATAACTTTTATGAATTTTTTAAAAATATTATTTTTCAAAAATATTTTTTTTTAGCGGCGACCTTCAAAGCCATAATCTAAATCTGTGGAGTATCTTTTCTTTTCAAGGGACACATCTGTTGTACTTGAAATGTAGTTACGGCCTATAAATTTACCTAATTAATTTTAAAAGTTAAAAACATTATTCAAATGGTTCTTAAAAATTAGACTGTCAAAACAGTCGAATATCTAAAGAGTGTTTAACCATGTTTCTGTTGGCGTCTTATTCCGACCAAAAAAAAGACTTCTGTAGGGAGCTCACGTTTATATACACATACCATCGAGCTGATGAGACAATATGTGACTGATACTAACTTGGTTTTAATGAGGTACTTATATTTAACTTCTTTCATGCTGCCTGCTATAAAACTGTTTAATTGCGCATATCAAGGGTATGGACGATAGTGGAAGGTACTTAGCAGCATTAATAATTTATTTAGAACTTATTTTCACTGAATCTTTAAATAGGCGATGTATGTATCAAAATAAGGGCAGTGCTATATAGCAGGCTTTTATAATGTGGACAAGCCTGCCATTTGTTGTACGAGAGTTTTGTACACTCCAATGCTTCGTTTGCCGTTGTACACATTCGGATGAACATGTGTAGTCCTTTGACTTTGTGTTTAGAAATTTTGTCCAAGGCTAACGCAAAAAAGATCATCGCTATTTTGCCACTTTTGTAGTGTACTATTTATCATACATCTATTTTATTTAAATTTCATACAATTTTTTGAAAAAAAGTAGTTTAACATAAATTGATTAAAAACAAGGTTACAAAGACAGTTTGTGTGGAAACACAAACTCAAAATCGGCACCTTAAGTGGTCCACACAGGCAGGTTTAAATATTTTCAGAAAAAACATCCGAATGCAATTATATCAAAGACAAATGAGAGATAAGAATGGGGAAAGAAGGTTGACAGATCTTGTGTAGTACCCCAACGGTGCAGCACATCAAACGATAGGTGCAAGTGAATGCAAAGTTAGATGTGAACCTGGCCTAACTAGTTTCCTTAAAAGACCTTTTGGTCTATAGGGCAGATGATGTAAAGTTCATCTGTTTTTGTTGCCTACGGTTAACAAGAGTGTCATGTAGCCAGCACAACGACCGACCACCTTTACTTTTCCCCAACTAATGTCAGGTACCCATTAAAGCTGGGTGTACCCCCGGGTCGGAAGCCAAGCGCTTTACCGCTCAGCTACCGCGCCTCCCCTAGCCCCGGGGTCGGCGAGCTGCTGCTCGCGAGCCATTTACCGAATCGGCTAAGATACCAGAAGTGTAGCAACATAATATAAAAATTATTTTGTTCGCAAACTATGATTTCTAATTAAAAGTAGGACCGCCCCCCACTCAAATGGTTTAGGTTTGAAGGGCTGCAGATGTATTCGCCCCCCTTCCCCACCACCCAATCGGGCGATCACCTTTAAAGAGCCACACATTTTTTTCTTGCCAACTTTCTAGTACTTACATAAATAAAGTTTTTTGATTAAAAAAAAAGAATAAGAATTTATTTAGTCATAAGAAAAAATATCTTTTTATTTTTATATTTAGTGTTTTTCACAACAAATTAAATTATGTATATATATATATATTTATTTATTTATGGTATTATTAGATAATTATAAAGTTTGTATAAATTTGGCTCATAACTAGTTGTTCTTAGTTTCAAACAAGACTAATTTTTTTTTGGCATTCTAACTTTGCTTTTAATTATATTCATGCAAGAGAACGCTTGCTTGCACGAATATCCGAAGATAGCCAGCCTTCCTAAGGTAACTATTTCTCCTAACTGTTGTAGGCTAATCTGGAAGACTATTCCATGCGTTGAATATAAGATTCTCATTTCGCGGAATTTCTTTTTAAGCTGTCCACTTTTGTTGCGATACATACATTTCTGGACCTCAAACACTCCCATCTTGCTTTTCAACTCTGTAAATTTTCCACTCCACAAAGCTTTACTTTTTAAATCGATCAATTGAATTTCCAGAGATCCAGTAACAGTTCCAAATGGATCAATGTGGATTTCGTTACTATTTGTGTTGAGAGGTGTTTTTTTTATAAATGCTACAATCGTTGTTTTTTCAATTGCTTAAATCTGTAAATAAATTCAGATTTAATTTTTCTTGATAACAGTGCTGGAGTAACTCATGCCCACAGTTGCACTGGTTTCATCGCAATATTGCTTTACTAATCGAAAATGAAACAATTGATCGCTCTGAATATCTTCTGGAAAAAAGGATTAAATTTTCTACCAAAATATAAGCCTGCTTTTCCTTTCCTTGCAGGTTTAAATTCAGCTCTGTTCCACTGTTATATCCACCATAAAATAAAATGCTTGCAACCATTTGTCGTTCTCTAATTCAGGGTGATTTATGCGTTTATCATTTAGGGATGTATTTAATTCATTCAAGCACAAAGCAAAACGTTTCAACACCTTACCTTTGGAAAGCCATCGCATTTTATAGGAAAGAAAAAGGTCGCGATACCGAATCTCCATTTCGTTTAAGAATTCTTTAAACTGATGATGGTGGAGTGCTTTTGACAAGACTCATTTATAAATCTTGAATACCGAATTCATGACCTCACAATTTCTTGTTGAAACGTAAGAATTTCATGGTTAATTTTTGTGCCAAAGAATCGTTATTGCTATTTATGTTTTCCTGTCATACTTCTGGCTCCATCAGTTGCTATTGAAACGATTTTATTTATATCGATTATGTTGCCTTCAAGGTATTTTTTAACGACATTAGCTGTATCTTCTCCTCTAGTTCGTCACCATATCGATAGCAATTCTAAAAGTTCTTTTTTTGGAACTTGAAAAGTATATATATATCTAACAACAAAGCCAACTAATGCAGTGTCTTTGATGTCGCATGATTCTGCTATATCAAGTGATAAGGCAGAAGAAAGGCAAATATGTTACATTTTAAGACATAGAGTATGGGTGCTCTGAAAAGCGAGTACAAGTGGCTAAATGAAAGAATCGATGCCTAAATCCTGTTCGTCTGGAACCCCATTTTGTTAAAATAAGAGCATCGTAATTTCTCCAAACAAAGACTTTTGAATTGATTTGGAAAGACCCGCCTCATAATGCACCCTCGACACACACGCACTCAAATTTTGGAGCCCGTTATTTAGTAGCCCTTTAACTTATCCGCACCCTTCTTGGGCAAAAAAAACAACAACAAAGAAATAATCTTTTCTTTGACTTCTCAATTTCAATTTATATTATGCTTCATACTTTATTTAATTTTTCGAAGGCTCTAATTGAATGCAACATTCCCCGTTCCCCTTTCTACATTCCTTTTAGTATATTGTTCTCTAAACAAAAAGAAATATTAATTTGGTTTCATTTATTCAATTGTTGCAATCGTTTATCTCACCACTTTGAAAAATTGTGTTATTTTTGAATGTAGCGAGATGACAGTAGATCTAGATTTATCTTTTAATTTTTAAGGCTATAAGGATTACCTTTTTTCTTTGACAGTGTTACAAAGTATATGATTTCATGTGTGTTCGTACGACAGTTTAAGAGATTAATTGAACAATAATTGTGTAAGTTGTATTTTACAAATATAGCATAGATTATACAAAATTTTTAAAGCTTTGAAAAGAGAAAGGGTGTCCACATACTTAAATCCGAATATTATTGTTCGCTTGCCAGTTAATTAATTTACAGTTAACTTTTTACATAAAGCAAAAAAAAATGTGAACGTGTATTATTGAGAGACACGTGAATATTTCAGAAAAATGTATTTCTATCTCATAATTTAGGCGACAAGATCAAAATATTTGTTTAAAACAAATCCTTTTCACACAGTACATTAAAAACTACATTATAAAATTCATTCTGGTTATAGCATGAAACATCATTCAACCTGCCGTCCCTGGCAGCGAGCAGCTCAAGACAATCTTCTTGCCCCTGGTAATTGTTAGGCTCTCCAGCTGACCAGTCAAAAACATTCAGTTGTGTGCCAGTTCGTTGACTGACCCAAGTGCCTTCTTTATTGGCGTCCGTGCCTGCAATGAACACTCTAATGCCACTGTTTGGTTTGACTAGCGATTCGAGAAATGCAAACTCTTCAAGACTTTCTATCTCAGCAGGATAACCTCCACCGTTTGAACTACACCAGTTCCTGGCTAGGTTAAAGCTGCCAACACGTATATTAGAAATGTAATACAGCTTATTGGAGAAAGTTCCTTTAGCTTTAACCTTTGCGTTATCCAAGATCACGTTAATATCTGAAGAAGAGGAGAACATTATAACCGTAAACAATATTTTCAAACTAACTTCATTTAGATACAAAGAATTCTGCATATTTAAATTTACGCTTTAATTTCAAGACATTGGGGGCGCTCCTTAGCCCACCCAACTCTTATTGGTACCTGACATTAGTTGGGAATAAGTAAAAGCTGTTTTTGTTGGCCACATTACAAGCTACCTGAACAGTGAGCCACAGAAACGGTTGATCTTTGCATTAACATACACATTTTTTACGTTTAGGACCACTTTATGCTTATAGTACTTTTGATAAATTATGAAGGAAAGGTTGGTCTTCATGGTTTAGAAAGCAACAATAAAGTCTATCTGTTAACTGTTAATAGCTTGAATACCAGAAATCACACAAACAGGAAATCTATAGCATTATTTTGACCATAGAACAAACGTACTCGAAATGTTACAAAATATACTTATTTATAATGTATTTTAATGATAATAAATCTTGAAAATTAAATGTCCGCTTTCAAAAGACAAAAATTAGCCTTTGCACCTAAACCCAGTACGCTACAAAATATGGTGAAATCAGATTTTCAATAAAATTTACAGTTTGTGAGATGTACAGTCTAGCTATTAAGCAACACGAAACATTATTTTTGGCTTTTATCTTCATGAACGCGATTTCAGTGTAAATGTAAATTTGTTTTGCTCAATTCACTCAATTGAATCAGTGTTGATAGTTTGGCTTTGAAAAATATTTTGATTTAAACATGTAATTATTTGTATTAGGTATATTCATTATGAAGTATAAGATTGTTTAAAATGTGTATTGGTGATTTTTTGAGTATAATGTGCTCGTGTAACGACAAACTATCCACTGAATTCATATTTGCGACGAAAGATATACAGGAATCAAGTATAACTAAACGTAATTGAAAGTAGCTGTGTACAACAAATATGTTGTTGATGTTTACCTGAGGTCACAACGACGCACAGAGTTGCAAACAGAAGACACTGAAAAGCTGAGATGGTCATTCTTTTATGACGCGTTGACTTTTTCTTCCAAAAGTTTTTTTTTTCTGTAACAAAAATAGATCAAAATTCAAACGAACAAAACTGAAAAAAATTGATCTATGTAACCTATATTATATCTGTAAAATACCACTGACTGACAAACTGATTGATGAAGACAGCTCTTAAACTAACAACGAAATATGCTTGAAATTTAGTAACTCGGTTCCTTTTACCATTTAGGTGCTCACTTAGACGCGGTTTTGACAGATTCGTAATCGGAACATCGCAATTCGTAAAAAAAAAGCATACTTTCTATCAAACCTTTGTATTTTCTTTTAGGTATTTCCCCCCAAAAAATCAGTCTACTTATAAAGTATAAATAGAAATTGCATTCAAATAAACGTTTTGAATTCTTTTTTTTTTTCCTTAATTTTTTTTTATATGATTCTTTTTTTTTTTGTATTCGTATTTATTTCCGTTTCTTTATAGACATGATTTAAAAACAAAACAACAAAATTTAGCCAATAGCATCAAAAAATAGATCTAGAGTCTTTTTTTTTAGATAGAGAGATAGATAGAGAGAGAGAGTGAGAGAGATAGAGAAAAGAGTGGAGACCGTTTCATTTCTTTGTAACAAGAAAACTAATTCATGTGTGTTATGGGTATTATTAAAAATTAAAAGAAAAGGGAAGGTTCCGGCCGTTATAAATATATAAAGCCAGGGAATAATCAAGGGGCGTAGTAAATTTGTAATGCTAGTAAACTAAAAGTTTTTAAAAATTCAAACTCAATAACAACTACAAAGAAGCCTTAAAAACTTTAAACAGTTATTTCGACAGTTTTGCTCTCCAATAGAATGAACAGCGCGTCTTAAAGGTCTATAAGATAGAGAACCGATACTAAGAAAACGCAAACAGGGACGTCCTAGCATAACTGGGCGCCACAAATACACGGAGTATCTTAGGGCAGTAGACCCCAGCTGGGTAGAGACTGCAAACATTACTGGAGACTGATTTCTATGGAAGCAAGCTTTACGCCCAATGCACAAAACGGCGCAGGAGTAAGAACGTACTGACACAAATTTAATGGGATAGGGCACTGTACAAACAAATATTGAAAACTTAAGCTCATTTCAACTTTCACATTTATACTTATTCAGTTAGAAGTAGCATCCCATATTACATGACCAGAAAGCTAAAAATAAACATAATTCTATAGTTAGTAAACGAAAACAAAAAAAACTTTTTTTTTTACTATAAAGAAAAGCCATACAAGAAAAGAAACCTCCGCAATTACAACTATATCTCTCAATAATGTAGAAGTTCCCTTATTACATATGGAATGAGCTTTTGAACTTTGAACTTAATTTACTAATTAATTAATCTTTTCATTTATGTAATGTTTTCATATGTACAATAAATAAAGTTTTGAATTATCAGCTTGATCTGACAATGGGTGTGGAAAAAATAACGTGTCCAATTATATATGGAGACGAAAGCCTACATATTTAGCCGTATCTGTGAATACCGAAGGCTTATATCCTTTGTTGGTATCAAACAAAATAATTAATTAACAGTAATTAATTGACTAATTGGTTTAATTGATTCGTATCTTGTCTATGCCAGTGTAGAATAATGTAAAGTTTCAATTTGATCCAAGAATGGGTGTGGGAGAAATAACGTGTGCAAACCTTTTACTAGACAGAGAGTTAGACAGACAAACAGACAAACAGACAGACAGAATGAGTTTATATAAGCTTTGTTAAAGCATTTGTTATCGACACTTATAGAGACATGCACATAAACAATTTGCAATAGATATTTGTGTCATGCAAAATTGTAACAAGCAAAAAAAGAACATGTAAAAAAAAAGACTACCTCCACTAAAATAATAAAATTAGATACAATAGGATATACCATAAAGTATATAATTATTACATTTTTCTATTGTATAAATAACGTTAGGACTATAACTCACAATTTTATACTCAAATCCTAAAATAGAAAAATTAAAAAAAAAAAAGATTAAAATCTAACTGGTATACCTGATTTCTTCTCAGTCTTCCAGATATTTTTTTTTTGTTTAGAGCTTTGTATTATAGTTCTTTATCAAAACGAAGTTACAAACAGGCTTATTGAACAGAATTAATAACTTTTGTAAATTAAAAAAAAAAAAATATTTTTGAAAGACATTTTTTTTGGAGGCGACCTTCAAAGCCTTAATCTAAATCTTTGGAGAATCTTTTCTTTTCAAGGGATTTACAACTTATAATTTTACATAATTATTTTTAAAAGTAAAAACATTATTTAAAGGGTTCTTAAAATTTAGACACTTTGCGCGCGTCAAAACAGTCGAATATGTAAAGAGCGTTTCACCATGGTTCTGTTTGGCGTCTTATTATGACCAAAATAAGCCTTGTACGAGAGGTCTCGCTTAACAAGACAATAATATCACGCGTAATAAAGATATACTTACACTACTTATATCTTGATTGTCATTTACTTTTCAGTATCGGCCATTGCCTCAAAGTACTTTATTTTACTAAATTTGACCTGCCTTTTTAATTAGGATGAATAATGAGCTGTGAATGTCAGGAGAATGCGTTTCTGGCAGTGAAGAACGCAAAAAAGACGCGATCGCTTAATTTTGTCATTACAACAATATTTCCAAAAAAAGTTCACATAAATATATAAACTCTCTAAAACAAATCATTCAACCGAGCGAGGCTCGGTCTCCAGGAAATGAATAACTTAATAGATTGTTGAAGCTTGTTTCTAAACAAGGGCAGTAGTTTACAGTATGGTATAAAAATGTGTACAAAATGTTTTAAATAGATGGAACCAGAAAGCACAAACAAACAATAATTCTCAAGAAGACAATAAATCCTAACTCAAAGATGGACCGCAAATGAAGAAAATTAGGAAAAAAAACAAGCACTAGAAAAAAAGGATGCTTAAAAAAAAAAAGATTATGTAAGGGAAAAAAACACTAATTAGTAACATTTATCTCAAGATGACAGGGTTTGGCTCCTTTTCTGTTACTAATGCCGGATTAAAATAACTACAAATAGTTAATAAATTTATTGGCTAATTATTTGGTTGACCCTAACGTCACTGTCAACGAAGAACACAAACAAACAAGCTTACCTGTTCCAAGTTGGTAGGAGACACAAGTTGAGCATCTGAAAACTTGAGCACGTTTATATCGAGCTGATCAGACAATATGTGACTGGTACTAACTTGGTTTTAATGAGGTACTTATACTTTACCGTCTTTCAAGAGGGCTACTATAAAACTGTTTCATTACACATATCAAAGGTATGGACGATAATGGAAGGGAATTAGCATCATGGATGAATGAATCTTCAAATAGATGATGCATGTATGAAAATAAGGGCACTACCATACAACAGGCTGTTATAACGTGAAGAAGCGTGTCATTTGTTGCACGAGAGTCATGTACACGCCATTGCTTCGTTCGCCGTTCAACACCTTTTGATGAACAGCTGTAGTTCTTAGACATTGTGTTTAGACATTTCGTCCGAGACTAATGCAAAAAGAAAAAAAAATGAATCGCTTTCTATTTTACTACTTATGTAGTGTATTATTTATTATGCATTTATTTTATTTTAAATAAATTTTATACAATTATACAAAAAAAGTTTAACATAAATAGATTTTTAAAAAAAAGCATTACTTGTGTTATGGCACGAGTTGGATATAGTCATTGTATCATATAAATATAGCCTATTGTGTTTTGACTAAGAGACAATGACGTGACTTTTAAAAACAAGAATAGGATTTTAGGAAGGATAGCGAAATGTAATTATATAATAAATTTGAAGACTTCAGAGAAAATTAGTTTTTATGGACGTAGTGATTTAGCTTGACGACATTCGACGGTTCCCTTAGTTATGATTAAACTTCTTGTTCGACATTCGCTACCAGCGTCGACTAACTTACTTCGTTGGCATTTCATCTGTTATTTAAATTCGTTATTTGAGAGTTACCTCCGTTTGACTTATCTGTATAAGACACAGCGTGGAAGCGTCTAACCCTAGTTTCATTCCGAACATGCATTGCCACACTATACGGCTTACAGTAACCATTAGCAAGAGTAAAGGTGTATTAGTTTTACATTTTGAAAACTATCACAATTTTTTTAAAATTTTCATTAGTATCGGAGCTACAAGCCATATTGGGAACTAAATGGCACAGGTTTAATTGCAGCTATCGTTCACCACTTTTAGTCCGTGAATTTGTTTAATTTAGTTCATGGGTAAGCAGTAAAATGAAGGACACCGGTACATTCTCATCATTCCTATCTTGTAAGGCTTTGTTGTTTGTTTGTAAAATGTTTTACATGTTTCGGATGTCCGCTTGAAGAATTCTCGCAATATATCAATGCACATCTACGGCAGCCCGTCTAACGAGCACCTTACCCTCCACAAACTAAAAAAATATGCACTTTAAAAAATTACAAGTTGTACATTTAATATTTAAAAACAAATAAGATTAAACTTGTAGGATATCTACTTCCTTCTTCTAAAATATCCAATGCCTTTAGATTGAATTATTATTTTTCAAAAGTATATTTTTATCGAAGCTTTCAAAAAAGTAAAGGGGCGTCCACAAAAATCTTGCACCGGGGCCTCCACATACTTAAATCTGACCCTGATTGTTCGCTTGCTAGTTAATTAATTTATAGTTAACTTTCTACATAAACCAAAAAAAAGTGAAAATGTACTATTGAGCGACAAGTAGTTATTTCATCAAAATTTACTTCTAAATCATAATTTTGCCGACAAGATCGAAATATTTGTTTAAAACAACTCCTTTTCACACTAAAAGCTCCACTCGGGTTATTACACGGAACATCATTCAACCTGCCGGCCCTGTCAGCAATCAGCTCAAGACAATTTTCTTGCCTCTCGTAATTGTTAAAAAGTCAAAAACATTCAGTTGTGTGGCAGTCCGTTGACTGGGGCGGCCAACGTACATTGTCTGGTCTAAATGGTAGTCAAAGTTTGAATAACAGAGCAAAACGTAATACCGTTTCAGTTTAAATGAAACATGTTCATGAGATGTCAAGTCTACTTTTAATTTTAATAAGCTTTTGTTGTAAAATATACAATAAATATTGACTAGATGACTTAAATAATGGGATTTTATATTAGAATTGACATTCATTTTATATTTATGTAGCAAGCAAAGAAAGTCTTTATCTCATTGTATTGCTCTAACGAAAAGAACAAAGTCACTAGAGTGTTTATGGAAAAGGTTTTTTTTTTCTTTTGGGGGGGGGGGTACTCTAAGCTAACCGCATCGGATGACAGGCAACCTATTCCATCATCTAATAGCGCTAAGCAAAAAGAAGCATGTGTACAAATATGTCCCAGCCTATGGGACGAGGCATTTGCCTTTATCTTTGTGTCTTTCAGAGTATTTTATTAGATTTTGTTTTTGCATTTGAAGATTATGGTTCAGTATTTCATGTATAATTGCCACGTTACTTTTGAGACTTCTCTCCCGAAGATTTTTTAAATTTAGTGATTTTAATAAAGGTGTTACTCTAGTCAAATATAAATATTCATTTGTTTTAATCTCACTGCTCTATTTTGCTCTATTTCTCCGTTATTGTTTTTTTGTGTATCTGTTCCAGTTTCTTAATGTTTTCTTGAGTTGAGGGGTCCCAAACAGAGGATGCATATTCTATTATTGGCCTAATCAAGTTTTAATAACATTTTAGTTTTATGCTCTTATTTAATTTATAGAAATTTCATTTAATAAACCCTAATGCTTTGTTTGATTTTTTGATAGCTTCATCAATATGTGGATTCCATGACAGTTTTTCACCTATTATAACACCTAGGTATTATTCTTTTTTAGTCTGTGTTACTGGCTTACCATAAATAAGTGGAATTAATTTATTTTTGCTTTTTTGTTTTTACTCTTAATAACTGACATTTTTCTGAGTAGAAAGGCATGCTCCAATTAAATTCCCATCTAATTCTCTTTGTTTAATTTCTGTATCTTGTGTTGTTTTTATTGTTCTATATATTGTTATAGCCCTGCAATGCACACCGCCATCCTAGATAGTGCAGAAGGTACGCACCATTAGTGACTAGACTAGGAAGGATGTGGACATTAGGGAAGAAGGAGAATGATTTCAGCCAAAGTCTAGAGCCGAAATGAAGATTCTGTGTTTAAGGCAGATGTCCTATATGTGTATGTGATGTCCCCTTGTAAAAAAACATCTATATCTCGTTGAGTTGCCTCAATACATGAAGGTATTGATGCAATGTGTGAACAAATTAACAGTATGAGGAACAAGGTAGAATCTAGATGAAATGGTGTCGCAAGCGAAAAAAGAAATAGACTCGCTGGTGAAGGATCAGTTGCTTGTAGACTCGTTGGTGAATAAGCTGCATGGTCAGGAATGTGGCTACACAAATAGGGGTGATGGGGACCATAGGCGTAGCCAGGATTTTTTTTCGGAGGGGGGGGGGTTTGGGGGGAATTTTTTTCTTTTGCCCGCCGCTCCCCCCCGGCAAAAAAAATATTTATATGTATGTATATGTGTGTGTGTACATAATCTTTATTACATTCTGACCCATCATTCTTTTGGAAGACGCTTATTGTGCCCTAGAATAGGTTCTTTCTGGAGTTAATGGAAAAATTGCTAGCAAAGGGGTCTAGGGGAGCGCTAGGAGGTCCCTCAGCGCGGGGCGAAGTCTCGCCGTTAAGCACAATTTCGTGACTGTGTGGAGCCAAGTTGTACTAGGATGTCATTGCAACTCTTATAATGCGTAATTCATTTGTTCGGAGAACATGTCTCGCAAACCTCATGCTGTCACAATCTTACTAAGGGGTCGACTCCCAGTTCGGCATAGGATTTCCTTGATTTAACCCGATCTCTATAACTGACTCCTAAAATCTGTCTTAGCCATATTTGTTGAGCCACATTAAGTGTTTTTCAATTTCGGCAGATGACTATTTAATGCATATTTAATGGACCCCCTCCACTGGTAGAAATTTGTAACCTCTCTTGAATACGCTCTTGGAATTAGGTGACTGTAGTTTGCTTTACATTTTATATCGAAAAGGAAAGTTTTATCGTCAAAATCATCTGTTCGGGGTTTTAAGCTAAAACAATCTCTGGAGTTGTTTTCTTTTTTAAAAACAAAACCCCATTAGCTAGGGTCATAGAATTTGGTAACTGTAGTTTGCTTAAGAATAATATTGAAGATAAATGTTTTCCTCCTCTAAACGCTCTGTAAGGGGATTTTAAAATCAAAACCTTCTGGAGGGGTTTTAAACTTTAAAAAAAGCCATCTTTAGGAGAAAGGTTTAAACTCAAAACACCTAATTGCCTTGGCTACACTCAAATAATTTTAGCATGTATTTGCTTTTTTTTCATATTGAAGAGGTATTTTAGCATCAAATCCCCCTGAAGGGGGGTTAAAGTCAAAACCCAATTTGGCAACGCTCATACATTTTGAATGCGTAATTTGCTTTTTTTTTACATTGAAGATGTATTTTTTTAAACTCAAAACCCCCTTGGGCTACGCTCATAGATTTTAGAGTGCGTAATTCGCTTTTTTTTATATTCAAAAGTTATTTTTTAGCTTCAAACTCCACGGGAGGGGAGTTTAAACTGAAAACCACTTTGACTACACTCATAGAATTTTGAGTGTATAATTTGCCTTGTTTTTAATATTAAAGAGGTATTTTTTACCTTCAAACCCCGCTGAGGGGGGGGGGGGTAAAGTCAAAACTGAGTTAAAACCCATTTAGCTACGCTCATAACATTTTGAGTGCATAATTCGCTGAAGGGGGGTTTAAACTCAAAACTGAAACGAAACTTTTAGCTACGCTCGTGACATTTTGAGTGCGTATATTGCTTTTTTTTATAATGAAGAGGTATTCTTTTTAACTTCAAATCCTACTAAAAGGGGGGGTAAATTCTAAACGCACTAGTAGGGGGTTTTAAACTCAAAAACCATTGGCTGTGCTGGGGTAAGTAATGGTTTAGTACTAAAATCTCACCTAAAATAGGAAAATTCAAAGGAAAAAATCAGTCACTAAATTACGATCCCCTCCCCCCACCTGCCGGGGGGTGAGATTTCATTTGGGGGGGGGGGATTGCACCCCCTCCCCGGCTACGCCCTTGACGGGGATGCTGGGGGTTTAAGCGCCGACTGTGGCTGTGTTGTGAGCAATCTTGTGGGCGTGAATTTCTAGACGAGAAACGTGACAACGATTGCTGCGACGATCTCAACGGAATGTACCAAATCGAAAGGAAAGAGGCAAATGAAAAAACTAGGGAAGTCTGCTATGTGCCTGAAGATTTAGTTCCTAATGTATCTGCAACAAGTACCCTACGCTATCATAATTAGTCCTATTGGCTGTGTTTCACATGATCTATATTTTCTAAAGCCATGCTGGTTTGGAGTAAGGACATTATGTTTGTCTCAGTGGTTTATGATGTAGCTTCATATTATGTATTCTATGATTTTACAATGCAAAATATTTATTTAGGATGTTACATTTAGTTTGATTTTCATTTATTGAGTCAAGATCTAATAGTCATTATAGGCCTATAAAATCAATATCTACATAACAAATTACAGAGATCCAGTCATCCAGATAGAATTTTAGAATCTATTTTACATCTAATAAATCCTATTATAGCTTTTTCTAGTTACTGCCTATCATATAGCTCTAAATCTAAAACTAATCTAGAAATGATTTATATTTATAGATAGATAGATTTCTCAAATCCTATGGACTCGAAGATGACTGTAAAGTACATATAGAATTATAAAAACCTACTTTTGTTTTTACATATATAGTGTTTCCATTGCAAGTACTTACGTTTGAGGCTCATCTATGCATTTTGTTTAAGAGCGCAGTCTCTAGTCACCGCTATCAAATAGCCAAGGAGGGGAAAAAAAGAATAGAAAAGAATGTCCCTAAGTGACCTCTTTCATTAATTGCTCCAGCCGCTTGTAGTTTCATTGACCGCGGTAGTTAGACCAATAAAGTCCACTGACCTTAAGTGACCTAATAAGCATTTTTATCTAAATATCTAAGGCTTCTATGCTATACAATTAGGACCGGAGTTTGATTGTCAAAAGCTATTTGAGATGCATGCCATTTAGCAGAGGGGGCAGCCTAGTGCGTGTCATTGGGCCCGGACCTCCGGCCAGTGGGGGCCTTAAAAGGGAAAAAAGGAATGTTTATAAATATGTAAATCTACTGAGTGTACATCATCTATGACTTCCTTGGGAGTCTACTTACATGAAGTTAATGTCACGAGTACTTTTATAAGGTGGTACCTGCATTGGAATGTCTTTTTGTAAATGCACAGGTGCCAACATGATGATTCAATTGTAGTTTCTGTTACTTTAACCTACGGTAGGCTGGCCCTCATCGTATTCTGGAGCCCGAGACCACTAGTGTATTGCTACGTTGCCTCAATTTGAGATTATTACGTTGGAGGGTTCAAATGACTGGGTCCAATATCCGAGATGAACTGCGCAGTAGTTTTTTTAGATCAGGCAGCCCCCCCCCCCCCCCATATAATTGTTCTTATATAGAGATGTTTTGGGTCCATGGACTTGTTTGGGCTTCTCGATGGAGAATGCAGTTTTGAAGGACATGATTGGCTTTCTTTGGTGACACTTCACAAGGGCAGGTTTAACTTGTCCCAATTTTCAGAACACCTGCCGTTTCATTTGTCCGATTCTAGGATGGAAAATTATTACCTAGGCTTCCCTATTTCATATCGTCACATAAATAGTATTTATTATAATTATTTGAGTTACAAAAAGGGTGAATTGCTTTAAAAAAAAGGCTAACAAATGTAGTTTGCAATGTGGAAGCAGACATACGTGAACATTGTTGGCATGTGTGTGTGCATTTGTGCGCGCGCGTGTGTTTTATATGGATATCGCTGTTTAAATTTCATCTGCTCTATTTCAATTCTTCCAACCCAAAAATGTCTGAGCCCGCATTGATGCACTCACGTAGAAAGACGTAATAGATGAACGTCATTATTTTTAAGCGTGCCTCGTCTTCAGATTGAGGTCGATTCGTGCACAAAATAAAAGCGCTTTTTGGAAGACATTAGTTTCAAAACTAGTCGTGACCTCGTTATGACAGATAGTCAATGATGTGTTATGTCAAGAAGAAAAAAAACAACTAATCCATTAGTTTGGTAGACGATAAACGGCGGGTGCGCTCCGTGCTTTTGAGTGATTCACAAAGCGGAGGCGTGCAGAATCCCAACTGCACTTGAATACCTTTCGTTTGCTTTCATGATGCAGTTATTGATACTCATACTCGCGAAATCAATTGAGATTTTCATAGGTGTAGGCAAGTTCATAAATAACAAGATCTTTGGTATACAGCGTACTGACATTACGGAAGTATTGATTAGCGAATTAAACCTATTATAAACATATTACAAACCTATAGTCGGGCTGGGTGTGAAAATTGGACATTAGCATACAGTCCGGCACACAAATTGGGTTTATATTATAGGTATAATTGTGGGAAGGGTTGCTAGAGGGCAAGTACGCTTGAACTTGGCTTGGCTTGGCTTAGCTTGGCTACCTATGAAGGGAGCTCGAGGTTCGACACCCGACTCGAGCTGAGTTGTGTTTACAGTGCGCCTAAAGGCAGCACGGAAAAACCTTCTCCCAGATACCCTTCACCATCCCAACTGGTCCACAAATGAGATTGGACCATAGCGCTCTAAGTATGCTATAAGCTTGAAAGAAGTGCTATATAAAGGCCCTAATTTGTATAAGCCTGGGCGATTTGGGGCACTTTGCGTCATGGTTACTGGTTCTAAGGTCTGTAAAAGATCGTTCTTTAAATTTAAAGCAAGAGATATCTATGAACATTTTTTTAAAGAACATTATAACATCATGTAACGAGCTTTACTATTATTGAAAGTGGACCATTCCGTGGCCAGCTACACCAACGGCTCATTGGATGCACTTTCGAATCAAGTTTTTTTTATTATTAATTTAGTTGGCAACAGTGTTACTTCAAATTGGCGTCCTACACATTGTTTGGATAGTTTGTTTTTTTAATTTCGAAACTCTATCAAACTTCTTTTTAATTTCTTGCATTTTTATCTCATATCAGTCCATGGCTCCATCCTTCCCGTAGGCTACCAAAAAGCTTACGGCAGGCGTCTCGGTTCTGTGTAAGCCTCACGTGTTGCCAAACTTCGTGGCATCTGCATCGACGTCTCTGCTGAGCTCTATTTCTCTTTTTGGTTCCAATATCACCACCACATTTCCCCACATCATGTTCGTTTCTTTGAATGTATTTTATTGTTTCAATAACGTAGTCGGGATGTTGATACTCAAAGTGTAATCAAAGAAAATATATTGTAATGATGTAGCCTACTGATGTAATTATGTACTGATGCAATGATGTACTAATGTAATGATGTATAGATGTAGTGAGGTAATGATGTGCTGATGCTATGATTTACTGATGTAATAATGTATAGATGTAGTGAGGTAATGATGTGCTGATGCAATGATGTACTGATGTGCTGATGCAATGATGTACTGATGTAATGATGCAATGATATACTGATGTAATGCTCTCTCTCTATCTCTCTCTCACTCTCTGTCCGTGTGTGTGTGTGTGTGTGCGCGCGCGCTAATTTATCTAAAGAACTTCATTACATATTATATTTCTGTTTGTGTGCATGCCTAACAACTGTACGGTGTGGTTCAAACCCCTTTTTCTTTCAACACACTAAAGACTCACTAATATTAAAATCGGAATAAACAAGTTTCACTTCCATGTGCCTCTTAAACAAGTAAATAAGACAAGATTTTGAGTTATGTCCCGGGTTTCTCCGTGGTGACAGTAAGATTGGCAGTGAATAAAATAAAAGTTTAAACTCACTCTGATCTCTAGCGACACGCACACAGACAGTTCGCTCATCTGGAAGTCTGTCGTGTGATATCAGAACTAGATATTGAAACTGCCTTGCGTCTGGCAACTTCGCTGTATCCTGCAATCTCCCTCTCCCCTGCTTTCCCGCGCCCGTATATTTCCCTACCTCTTTTTGAAGCTCTATCTCACTCTCTTTCTTTCTATTTTTTTAGCTCCCTCTCTATCACTCTCTCTAACCTTTTCCCGCTCTCACTTCCTCCCTCCCTCCCTCTCTCGTTCTCTCACTCCCTCTCCAATTTTTTACCTACCTCTCTGTCTCTCCCACGCACTCTCTCTTCCTCCTAGTCTCTCTCCGTATCATACTATCTCTTTCTCTCTCTCTACCTCTCTCTTCTCTATCTGGTTTATGTACATATTAGTTTCAAGAACAGCCTACAGCGATATACTATGACTCATTCTTAAGTTAATGCGTCATCCACGAGTACTAAACATCAGAAACCCTATAAAAAGCGCACTAGACTAATTTCGAATATTTCTTAAGGCTTAATGAGCTAACCTATGAGATTAAAATACTTATGTATTGAATCTGGACTGGGTGACCTGCTAAGGTAGACTTGATTCTACTGCTAAGGTAGACTTGATTCATCTTCTAAAGTAGACTTGATTCTACTGCTAATGTAGACTTGATTCTACTGCTAAAGTAGGCTTGATTCCACTGTTAAGGAAGACTTGATTGCCAGGAACCACATTTTTATGTCATTTTGAAAAGAAATATAAGCAGATGCCACTTGCAGTTCAACCAAAAAATGAAATAAAAATTTCGCTCTCACTTTTGTTTGTTTTTGAACTGCTCGTGACTAGATGTTTTTGTCTGTCCCTTAATAGTATAGAGCAGTAACTCTCAAACCTGCCCGTGGCGCCCCTTCTAAACAAGAAAAATTTCGTTCGCCCCCCCCCCCCCCCATAGCTTAGGAAGAGTCTTTCGCCTCTCGCGAAAAAGCAGGCCAGGAGTCTAGATTTTAGTTATTAACCTCATTCTGAAAAAAAGAAAAAAGAAAAACGAGGGTGGGGGGCCAACATTTTTTTGACTTGCCACTTACATTTCGGAATTGCCTGTCTGCGATTTTATTATTTAATGCAGGCAGAAGGTTTTTTTTTCGTGAGACCTAACAGCAAAAACTTAGTGGTAGTGACCCGCATTCTGTGGCTTGGCCATTACTGGGCTACTTTGAGTGCTTTTGACTTCTTCTCTACAGTCAGGTTGTTTTATTTGTTTTCACAGCATTTTCTTTTCATTTCAGGTTTTGATTTTAAAAAAAAAAGAAGGGAGGGGGGGGGGCAATTTTTATTTTGTTCTCTATATTTTAGGACTTTCTTTTTTTTTCAGACACCATTATTTTATATGACTACATGACATTTTTAAGAGTTTTTATTTTGGATACTGTTAATGATTGAATCATGGCTTTCTTTACAAACGTGTCTCAGTTCTAATCCACTGCTAAAGTAGACTCTACTTTGAGTAGAATAAATTACATTTTTAGATCACTCTTTGCGATGGTTTTCTTTCTTCATCAATTGTTTTAAACCAGTGATTCCCAAAGTGGTCTATATAGACCCCCAGGGGTCTACGAAGACTTCCATGGGGTCTACGAAAGTGAAAAAATAAATTGGGGATCTATGAGATGTCCACGAGGTCTATGATAACAGATTTCATTAAAATAGGTCGTGACTTTATTTTTCACATTCCATTAATGTAATTATTTCATACAATAATAATTTGTATCTTAGTCAATACTGTTACGTATTTCTGAATCTTCTGGCTAAATGTACTAGTAACATGTAGCGTAGAAGACTGTACAATATCTGGTAGTTTACAGTTAGCTATACTTCGCTGCAATTCATCTCTTCTCAACTTGCGTCGAGCCGTACTCCGCTCTACTCAGCTGTTCCGAGTCGTACTGAAGTCTACAGAATCAGAGCCGTACACGTCTTACATCAACTGTATCGACTGTACCGGCACAAGTACACTGTAGTTCGTTGTCTAGACTTTAACGACAGTAGTCCACTCCAGTCAACTCTACCCTAGTTAACTTGCACCGAGTCGTAAACATCTCTCTTCTACTGTCTCGCACAGTAGACAACCCTAACGATGACTGTACCGACGACTCTTCGACGACTTTTCCGACGACTCTTTTCACATTAACTCTCAGGTTTATATAGAGTCCCTAATCACTTCTCCAATTTCGCACAAACACTGCTAGTATCTTCTGGAACAACACGTGAGGATACGTCACATACTGTCTTTGTTTATACACGTAGATTCCAGAGAACACTCGCTGCTATGTCATCTCGCCGGGGTCACACGTTGTGACCTCTACCTGTCACTGTTCAATTGTAACAATACTATAAATATTTTTCTCATGTTTAAACGAACAATTGTTCTATTCAATTTCAATACTTAGGCCTATTTCAATAGCATAATTTTGCCTACATGTAACTAATGTTTTTTATAAAGCAATGTAGATTGTACAGCTTTAATTATTAAAAATTGGGATTCATTCCTTCCATGTCAAACAAGCGGATGCCTAAGTACCTATTACACTAAATGATCCTTTGAGACTATTCCACGCTGACAAAATAGATACAGATTTGAAAAACTTTCGAAAGTTCAGAATAGACCCACACAATCTCTCTTCGCTATCACATAGAGAAGTCGATGGCTAGTGAGTGTCTGACAATATCTTTTTACTAATAACAAAATACGGAAAAAACTAAAGGCAAAACATTTATTTTATTTTACATAAATGTACATCTGATAGTATTAAAAGAATTTCTTTCAGCAACCAGTTCAAGGAAACATCAGTGACATGAGTTATAAAATTAAAAGCTTCTTATGTAATTCATTACAAACGACCTATATAGGCCTACAGTTTGGGATTAGCGGCTTCACAGGCTCTTACATGGTGTAGCACTTTATGCTACAAACTACCTAATGGTCGCCGTCTCCTTATTTTTCCTCAGGGTTGACCCACGAAACCTTTCCCATGTTTTGGTAGAGCTGCAAGGCTGCAGGGTTTTGAATTCAGTTTTCCTTCTGCTAAGTGGGCACAACAAGCCAAGGTTAATGAGCTCTTCCTGTTTGAAGCTTACTGGTTTAGTCGCAAGTTACTCGCCTTCGGCCCTTCTCATGTTAGTGAAAAGAGTTCCGCAGATTTAATATTTGAGCCACATGTAAAAGATCAAGAAATGCACGAGAAACTGCTCTTTGCAAAACCATTTACAATGATCCGTAAAGAAAAAATAATTAATTAATATTTAATGTTTGAAAGACTACTTTATAGAACAACAAATTCCTATTTGAAACATAATATCTGTAGAAATGGATAATAAACCTACAAAAAAACAAACAAACATTTCCAGTGTGTTTGTTGTTGATTTCAGCAATACATATTCATTGTTATTTTAATTGGTTTGAATTTAAATGTTATCTATAAAAAAGATACATCTCTATAACGTACTATTTAGTTTTAAATAAATTACTTTTTCACGCTTCAACTCACTACAGTTAAAATTTGTTTTAATAAAATGTTGATGAATTTGCAAAATTTGTGCAATTAAAGCAGAGTGTCTACCAAAATCCAGAAAGCATGGCAAGGGGTCTACAAGACAAAAAAGTTTGGGAACCACTGTTTTAAACAGTCATTGGTCTGCCGTCTAAGCCCGAATAGTTTGATCACTATTATGTCATGTTTTTTTTTCCTAATTCCTTTGTGCTGAGTCTTCCCCCCAACTTTGAATCGCCCTCTTTTAATGAGTTATTAGCGATGGCTAATGTTCTGTGAATACGAGTGTGCGTTGTGCGTTAATGATATGACACCTCTAGTTGTGCTGGATTGGGCTTCGGGTAATATTCTAAAGTTCTAAATAGTTAGGCTATTCAAAAAAAAAAATTCATTGACATTGTTGAAAAGATCAAAAGTGTAAAAACTGTCATGGCTCTTAGATTACTCTCTTTTCTAATAACAACGGACGTTGTTCTGTGACATCAAAAAGCAAGCCACATTGGTAAGCGTATGGTACGGTTTTATTTCCAACAGTATCTAGCAATAACTCAGTAATATTTGATTGGGGGGGGGGGGCTACTCCCTCCCCTCCTGGTATTAATCTAATGATTTCTACAAAAAAACAACTTTTTTTTACCTTATATTTGAAGATAATTAAAAAACAATAAATAACAGCTTCCACATAGAAAGTGGAATAAAACATCCAACCAAAATCTCTAAAATATTTAAGAATAATAACATAATAACATATATAATTGCAATTTTTCCTTCAAATTGTATGCATTAGGTGGAATGACATTTCTTTCTTAGAGATAAATCGAAACGTATTATACAAACTCAGCAGAAACTTGGTCCTAGACCCTTTTCCCAAGCAGGATGTCCCAGACCTCGGCAAGAATAAAGAGTTCGTATCATGGGCAAAATATAATCCACTCGGGCTGATTAAACTCGTGTGGATGAATTTAAACCGGAAGTGTTTACTAACTGAAGAGAGATGTTAAACTTGCCTTGAACTTAATCGTTAAGTCACATTCTCGTTTTGGAGGGCGGAAGTGAACGAATATTGGTGTGACCTCACTATTTCGGGCATTTCCGTTCTGTCCGTTTCGCGCCAACCCTAGCATACCTTCGAGCATAGAATAGGGGAAAGGAAGAACAAAGTCGATTTGTAACAAAGGTTTATGCCAACTCACTCCGTCTGTCTACTGTCTATCTGGTAGAACTCTTGTACACGTTATATCTCCTAGGTCCCATTCTTGGATCAAGTTGAAACTTTGAACAATTGTTCATTATCGATGACAACACAGGAATCAATGTAAATTTAGACAGTACAATCTAGAAGGAGATAAGCCTTGTGTAGAGAATTTGGTCGTCGGCTAAAAATTTGAAATTAACTAATGATAACCAATCGTCATTCCAACTGCTACATATGCATGTGAGACATGGAAGTCATCTGTCAAAATTGAGAAAAGACTAAATGTGGCTCAACAGAGATGGCTGAGACGGATTTTGGGAGTTAGTTACACATATCGGGTCTCAAACAAGGAAATCCTATGCCGAACTGGGAGTCGAACACTTAGTGAGGTTCTGACTGAGCGTCGCATGAAGTTTGCGGGACATGTTCTACGTCAAAATGAATTACGCACACCAAGAGTTGCGATAACATGGAAGCCAAAACGAGGAAAGCGCAAACAGGGACGTCCTCGTATTACTTGGCGACACACCTTCATGGAGGACCTCAGAACAGTGGACACCAGGTCTGAGGAGGCTTCAGACATTGCCATGTCAGATCTTTATGGAGACAGCTTGCCGCCCAATGCGCTGAACGGCGCAGGAGGACCTAAGTCTAAGTAAGTCTAAGTAAGTAAAGATAACCATACAACTTTTTTTAAGTACTTGCATAGCTCAGTGGCTAGCGTGTTGACATTAAATCATGGAGTGATTGGACCATAGCGCATTGAGCATGCTATAAAGTTTAGCTAAACAATAACAATTAATACAATATTTCCAATCGCACACATTGATTATTGTTTATTATTGTTAATCTAGATCTACTACCTACGGGCCTTAGTTTGGATATTACTGATCTACTGGATTGTATTTGTCAAATTTGGAGAATGTTCCCTAAACATATTTGAATTACATTTAATCAAAATAAATAAACAACTTGAAACAGTAAAAACTTACCACTAAGAACTTATAAAAGCGATTTTAAGATATGAGTGTAACAATACCCCCTCCCCTGCCCTATAGGAGTAGATTACGAAATTTATTGAGGGAAATCGAGACATTTTATTTGAAGCTATGCACTCCCCGGGCTACAAACCAGAATGCATCAAATTACCATATCATTGTGTTCTATTTAATCTATTAGGTGTGAGATTCTGTTCAGCTTTAATTAAAGTACAGTTTTATTTCAGATGATAAAAAAAAAACATCCGCATGTCGCTTTGGTCTACACATTTCCTTTAAAGAGAATTGTAAAAAAAAAATGATTATTTTGGTCTGGTATTTGTAATGAACTTCCGGTTATGGTGAAAATTCGCTCTATTCTCACATTTTTATTAATTGACAGCTGACAATGCCAGAACGTTGAACTGGTGTGTTTTCCATACTAAATGACACCCCAAAACAACATTTTTTTCCTACGTTTCTGGAGATTTTCAGTTTGTACGAAATTTCCAGGAACATGGACAGTCAAGAGGTCTCGGGAACCCTGCTATAAGTTATAATGGTTTAATTAATAATTTACACCAGATTCACGAGTTTTAATAACGATCTGTGCCTCTTGACTCTATCATAAGCCTGCTTTAGATCTAGAAAAACTGCCACTGTCGATTCGCCCTTGTGTCTTACGGGACCTCTTTGAAAACCTCCAGCTACTGACTGCATAAACACCCTCGCTTGATCCGTGTTAGCGGTGGCTTGATTAACGAATTAGCAAACCATACTTTTAATTCAAGATTAATGTTCAACCAATGAATTGTTAAAGACTTCCTTGTCAATAGCCTACAAGCTGCTGCAATCGTTCATATAGTCACTTATTGTTTTCACTAATTGCAATGTGCTATTCGAAAGAATAAAGTCGAAACGAACTATTTACTAGGCACGTTTAATAGATGACTAAATTGAGTGTTTGAATATGCGCGCACACTTGTTCATTGAGGTGGTCGTGGTAATGAGTGGAAAAGCACTTGGCTTCCAACCGTGGGATCTTGGGTTCAAATCGGATTTCAGTCCTTTTTACAACGTCCTGAGTGTCACAGCCTGGTTATCTTTACAGGTCTGGACGGTCTTGAGCGGGTCTGCCTTTGTGTGTTGTTTTCTGGTACCACTATAAAGTTCTTTGCCTTACTAACTAATTACCTTCTTACACGCACGCCAAGAGGTTTGTCCCGCGTACTTATCCTGGCGTAAGGCAGAAACGCGTGTGGTCTCAGGAATTGAATAAGCTGGTCCTGAGACGTAAGCGAGCCCGGAGACTTGCTGAAGGAAGGGTACCCCTGAAATCGGCGGGAGTACAATCGGCTCTGTAGAGCCACGAGTGAACTGGCCCGACGCGTTCGGTCGGACCATTGGAACGCTGCCTGCGTCGGGATGGATCTTCGCTACTCCTCGAAAGCCTAGCGTCTTCTGCGAAACCTAGAGGCCAAAGAAACAGCGCGGACGGCTGCCCCTCTATTGTCACCCGGAGGGCCCGTCTTTGCGGTAACCAAAATGGCCGGCTTGCTGAATCGACATTTTGCTAAAATCAGCAAGCCCGAAAAGAAGACAGCCACGTCCAAAGCCCTCAACAAAGAATGTAAGAGACTCGAGAGGGATCCAGATGAGTCTGAAAGCCAATCAACGTGCAATGCGCCCTTCTGTCGTGCTGAGCTGAATAGAGCGATTGCAAAGTGTAAAAACCGAAAAGCTCCGGGGCCAGACAAGGTTACCCCCCGAGATGGTAGAACACCTTGGGGGCATTGCGAGAAGTAAACTCCTGGAGTTTATGAATCGAACCTGGGCAGAGTCCAGACTGCCCGGGGCCTGGAAGAGTGCTATCATTGTGCCAGTCCTTAAGAAGGGAAAAGACGCGACTAACGTGGAGTCCTACAGACCCATTTCACTAACCTCAACGCTTGGCAAAGTTGCTGAACGAATGGTTAACGAGCGGCTAGTTTGGTCCTTTGAGAGTGCCGGTATCTTGGCGCCAAAGCAGGCCGGCTTTAGGGCAGGCTTGAGCCCGATCGACCAGGTCACAACATTCGCACAGGAGGTGGCCGACGGGTTCCAGAGGTCCGAGAGCACATACGCAGTATTCATAGACCTAAAACAGGCTTACGATCGAGTGTGAAAGCAAGGCCTCTATCTAAAGTTAAGAGCCATGGGTGTGCGGGGCAAGATATACAATTGGATATATACCTTTCTGTCTGGGAGGAGCACACGTACAAAATACCAGCACTCCCTTAGCAAGCCAAAACAAAAACTTAATGGCCTGCCTCAGGGCTCCGCCCTGTCCTGTACACTTTTCATGGCCTTTCTGAACGATTTGCCCAGCTCACTACGGTTCGAAAAACTGCTATATGCTGATGATATTGTCCTTTGGTCAACCGGGAAGAAAGCCGACCAAATTCAGGCGGCACTTCAAGCAGACCTCCAAACCATCTCCTCGTATTGCGACAAATGGCAGATTCAGATAAACGTTCCCAAAACGACCTGGCCACTGTTCAGCCTAGGGATCGACATTCTTAAGGCTCCATTCGAGCTTCAACTCGGTGGGCTGCGACTCCAGCGTGAAAATACGCCAAAATATCTCGGGGTGACCCTGGATAGAAAACTGTCAATGCTCCAGCACGTCCAGGATGTTGAAAGAAAAGCTTCGGCGAAGTTAGCGTTGTTAAGAAAGCTGGCCAGCACAAAGTGGGGTGCCAAAGCTGACATGCTACTCACACTGTACTTAGGGGCAGTCAGATCACAAATTGAATACAGCTATACAGTTCAAGTATATGCTAGTAAAACTGCCCTCAAATCACTCGACGAGTAGAGTACAGGCACAGGCTCTACGGTTCATTAGTGGCACCTTTCGGACAAGCCCAACAAATACTGCTGAAATATTTACAAACATGGCACCCCTATATCTTAGGAGGGAGAGGGCAGTACTCATGGCCTATGAGCGCTATAAAAGGGGCGACTTTAGGCTACCCACCTCTATTTTAGTGCGACAGTGGAGAGAGAGGAACCGCATTAAAATGCGATCGTTCCTCCACATAGCAGCCAATTTGTCAAAAACAGCTGGACTCTCCACTGAGAGAATACCTATTAGGAAAAAAAGTACGTGCCCTCCGTGGAGGAGATTGCCGGCCCCACAAATAAACCTGTCCCTGTTAGGGCAAGAGGGAGCCACCAAGAGGCGATTAACACCTGCCATTCTACAAAATTTGGCATCTATAACATTAAAGTCCTACCCATCGGATGCCATTTTCTGCTACACTGATGGGTCGGTAATGAGGGACCCTGACAGATCGGGGTATGGGGCCCTTATAGTATACCCCGACCGGACTGAACCAGACAGGCTCTCTGGTCCATGCGGCTACGCCGCATGTTCCATGGACGCCGAATTAACAGGGATAATTAGGGCGTTCGAGGCCATTAGGGCCCGAATGCTCCAACGCGACACTAGCGCCACCACGGTGGTGGTGGTCACCGACTCTCGCTCCAGTCTCCAAGCTATGGGTGGCGGCAGGGGAGGGTCGCCCGTAATAGAAGAGGCAATCGGCGCCTCAGATAACATCCGCCGAGCTATTGGAGCTGTCGTTTTCATGCAGTGGGCGCCTTCACATTGCGGCGTGAAGGGCAATGAAACGGCAGACGCCCTCGCAAGGGAGGGTGCAATGGCAGCCACACACCTCGAAGCACCAAGCACTAACTTACAAGCAACGGCACAAATCCGAGCACTCATTCATGAGAAGTGGTTAAAGACCTGGGAGGAATCCGACAGAGCACGTGGTGTCTGGCAGCACATGCGTCACCCAGATCGCGACGATCCATGGTGGCGACTGAAGAGGTCAGAGCAATCGATAATTGCACAATGCAGAACGGAACACTGTCCTATAGGGGCATACTTTGCCCGGTTCCGCACGAACTTTGACTCCCGATGCCGCCACTGTGGAGAGTGCGCTGAAACAGTGGCGCATGTCTTGTACGAGTGTCCCCAGCTCCGCGAGCTAAGGGGGGACCTGTCTGTGCAGTCACTCGACTTGTATGGTAGCTATGAGGCACTACGCCGGACGGCTAAGTTTCTTGCCAGAGCACTACGGGAGGACTAGTCCTTCCTGCTCTGATTTTTCAATAGGAGTTCATCTCAGGTACCAATATAAAGTTATTTGCCTTGCTAACTAATTACCTTCTCACACGCACTATATTTGCTGGTGCGCAAGAACACTATCATGCTGAACTCTACCACCACAACATTCAGAATTATTAATAGACTCTAGATTAGCAGACATGTATTTTATTCACATAAAATATAATTCACAAAAGATATTGGTAAGTCCAGCCATCAAGAAATATACACAAAACATTGTACATTAGAATCCAATAGAATACTTTAGATATCACACATGCTCCTTGCTCCCAGGAGTCCAAAAATCAACCTTAATATCTATACATTACTACACTGGACAAGATATCCATAATAATTCTCTCTCTACGAAAGCCCAAGATCAACTGAGGTGTCCACCTCGTGGTCAGTCCCCGACCAGGAAAAATTTCGTGCTAACTGCACGGAATAGTTCAGTGACTACTAGTCACCGAATATTACAGGGGTTCTAAAACTGACATATGACACTGAGTCATCTCAACAATGAGTGGCTGACAACTGTTGTGGAAAGTAAAGACAGCTGGTCGTTGACCACATGACCACATGAGACCCTCGTTAACCGTTGGAGAATCTTGTGCCAAAGGAAAAATGGCTGGTTTCTCTATCACTAGAGCCAATGCCAAATTTACCTGCGTTGTACATGGACGACTATTTCTCTATAGAATGAGGCCAACAACTAAGGATGCTACTTCTACTTGTCGTTCACTACCGGTACATAAAGTTGTTGCTTATCATGGTATAGTTAAAGATTCTCTGCCACATGGTTAGGCCTACTGTTTGTTTTCTTGAGGTTTATCATGAGATCTCAAAGCTTTCCAATGTACATTTCACAACCACACAGCGAACTTTAGGAGGTATAAAGACCCACAGGTATGTCCTTAGTTTCCGTTATACTATGTTTATGAGTACAATACATTTTATAAACCCCGAAAAACTGTCATTTGTTTATAGAAACTTGCATAACCCGCGTTTTATATGCGCGAAAATGCTATATCTTTTCAATTTCTTAATTAAAGCTTGTATCCAGAGGTATATTTAAAATTAAAATTGGCCCCGGTAAACAAATAGCGTTATGTTACCGATTCATGCAAGAATGATCACACGAATACAAACATTATAGGACTTTACGAAAATATAGGCCTACATATGATGCTGTTCGTCAATCGCAAAGTGTGTATAAAGGATTGAAACTCACCGGAAACACTGTATTGGTGAAAAAGTTTTTAAATTATTACGGAATATGGGTTAGACTAGCATTACACTGTCATGCATGTAACTGATCGTTTATAAAAGGCAAGGATTACCTTTATATGGAAAAATATTATTTTAAAATTTTACAGGCCCATCGGCGTAGCCAGGGAGGGGGGGGGTTGCAGAAATAAAATCCCCCTCCCCGCAGGTTTTGGTTGTCGGAATTTAGTGACTGATTTTGCTTTGATTTTTTTTTATTTTAAGTGAGATTTTAATACTAAACCATCTCTTGCCCCAGCAAAGCCAAGGGGATTTTGAGTTTAAAATCCCCTACCAGGGGGTTGTGCAATTTAATCCCCCTCTTCTATAAAACAAAACAAAATAAATGCAAACAACTATCCCCAAATTCCAAGAACACAGCTAAGTAAGATTTTGATTTTTACACCCCTCCAAAATTTGCGATAAACTCCTCTTCAATATAAAAAAAAGCAAATTACAAACTTAAAATTCTATGAGCGTAGCCAAAGGGTTTTGAGAATAGCTCATTAGATTTTTTAATAGTTGAATAATGCACTGCAGATACCTCAGAATATGCATTTTGTTGGCTTTCAATACCGTAAATAGTGCTTAGCGGCGGGGCTCACCTGGCAAGGGTGGGGAGTCTACAATTTTTCTTCTAACGCATGGAAGAACATATTCTAGGGCACAATAGACGTCTTCCGAAAGAATGAAGGGTCATAGTGTATAATGATTAGTTATGTACACACACACATACATATTTTTTTTTCTATGGGGGTGGGGAGGGGGGGAGAAAAAAGCATCACCCCTTTAAACCCCATTCCCGAAAAAAATACCTGGCTACGCCCATGTACAGGCCTAACTATAATTCAAAGTGGTCCTTTCGGTGAGACCCCGCCAACCCATTGGGTATCGGCAGACTGGGTATGTGGTCAGTCCGTCCTTGTATCTGTGTGTGAGAGAGTGTGAGGGAAAAACAGTGTCTGGTGCACAGAGATACACAAACGACTTTACTCAATGAATGACTCGTATCCTATTGGATCATAAATATCAATAAGTTAATGGATGTAAAAAGATTAAATATGGAGTTTTTCATTATAATCATACTGTTTATGTTCTTTTTAGGGATAATAGAAGAATAACCGAATTTTACATTTTTAAACAACGCACTAACGCTGATGTATACAAATTTTGAGTCAGTAATATTATGAGGGATCCTGGCAATTTCTTACACCTTTCTTTCTCAGCTTACGTGTGCGTAAAGTTGGATCTTCAGGAGCTAGCCATTCACAAGATTTTTGTCGTGTGTTATTCTCTTGGTTCGGTGTATTGGCATGTCATTGCTACTTTTCTGATGTTACGTTCTATGTTTAATAGCCTGGCTCAACTTACGCCTTGGACCTAGTTTCATAAGGGTGATGACAAACCCATAATATGCAGGGGTTCGGTTGCATTATTCTGAATGATTGTATGCAGTGAAGCTGTGATGCGGTCCCTTGGAATGTATGTAGGAATTTGAAATGTCCTCGTGACCAAAAATGAATAGGGCACCACCGTTTTAACGATATAGTTTGTTTTTCTTTTGAAAAACTCCTTCATAAACCGTCCGTCAACTCTAATGTCTGTCTGCAGAACAATCTTCTTTCTTTGACTTTGAGGCCTGCAGAACAATCTTCTTTCTTTGACTTTGAGGCCTGCAAAACAATTTTCTTTCTGTGACTTTGAGGCCTGCAAAACAATCTTCTTTCTTTGACTTTGAGGCCTGCAAAACAATTTTCTTTCTGTGACTTTAATGTCTGCAAAGCAATCTTCTTTTTTTGACTTTGATGTCTGCAGAACAATCTTCTTTCTTTGACTTTGATGTCTACAGAACAATCTTCTTTCTTTGAGTTTGATGTCTGCAAAACAATCTTCTTTCTTTACTTTGATGTCTGCAGAACAATCTTCTTTCTTTGACTTTGATGTCTACAGAACAATCTTCTTTCTTTACTTTGATGTCTGCAGAACAATCTTCTTTCTTTGACTTTGATGTCTGCAGAACAATCTTCTTTCTTTGACTTTGATGTCTGCAGAACAATCTTTTTCTTTGACTTTGATGTCTATAGAACAATCTTCTTTCTTTGACTTTGATGTCTGCAGAACAATCTTCTTTCTTTGACTTTGAGGCCTTCAAAACATACAAATACTCCTTCGTAGCTAGTGCTATCTGAGCAGGGAAAGGGTTGCCTGATTGAACCAGGAAAACCAAAGACTTTGAAGAATTTTAGTCGCAGATAAACATACATGGGTAGATTAACCTAGAGACACACGTAGGACGTAACCCTTCTTTTTTTTTAAGTAACGTCTGTATTTTATAAGATAAGAAAAGAAAATGTGATTGTAATAATATGAGTAAATCAAATTATATTATTTTTTATTCATTATTAGAAGGCCCAGGAGAGATCTGAATGGAAGGATGTGTTAAAGCAGGCCAGAGCCCTCCATGGGCTGTAGCGCCACTGGGATGGATGGATGGATTAGTATTTCTTAATGAACGGAATGTAAAGAATGTGTAAAGGGTAGTATCTTAAATCGAATGTCTAAATGTATTGATACAAACTGTTTGATTTGCGTCGTCTTCAGCCTACAGGAGTTGTGCCCTGCCCACCCATATCTAGCTGCTAGCTACGCTACTGTAACTAAAGAGTTTTAATTTAGATCATAAATGTAGTAGAAATATAAACCTTACGTTTATTTTTTTTTATTGTATACTATTGCATACATCTAGATACTGTGTTACTAGGAAGTGATAGGACATTCGGGGTTGACTTTTTCTTCCAAAAGTTTATTTCTGTAACAAAAATAGGTCAACATTGAAAACTGAACAAAAGATGTATCTATGAAATCTACATTATATCTGTACAATATCACTGACTGGCAAACTAATTGATCAACAGAGATCTTAAAATAGTAAAAGAATATGCTTGAAATTTCGTAACTCGGTTCCTTTTAACCTTTGGTGCTAACCATAGACTTATATATTATATCTAGACTGGAAACCGGAAAAACATTCTTATCCGCGACAGATCGATTCACACAACTATCTATTTATAGATTTTTATGTACGTAAACTCTTTTTTTCAGGCTCTAGGGGGAGTCGCCCAAATCAATCTTTTCTGTCTTAGAATAGTAATGATCTTCAGTTTCAAAGTTTAGAAATAATGCAAAAACAATTTTTTATATTCACGCAAATATATGAAAGAAAGCCATTTCCTGTTTGTTTCCATTGTGATAATGTTTCAAAAATCCTAGATTTAAATAATTCATGTTGATTGAAATCATCTTATGTACATTTAAATACATTGATTACCACGATCTTTCTAGATTATGTATCTAAAAATTGAAAAATAATAATTATGAGACAAGAGTACTCTTAATATTCAATTACTAAATCTAGATCTAAAAATTAAATTATATGTTATATAGATTAGGGTTAAAAAAAAACTTTGCTTCTTTTAACTTTTTTACAAAACAACGCCTAGATCCAACTTTCTACAAAATGTTCACGACATTTTTGTAGTGTTAAAATGTGTCCATGTCCAGTCTAGATATAGCATATATAGATCTAAGTCTAAGGTGATTCATTAGATGCAGTTTTGACATTCGCAATCTGGATATCGCGATTCGTAAAAAAAATGCTTTCTATTAAAACTTTGTATTTTCTTCTCGGTATTTCCCCAAAAGGCTCAGTCTACATATAAAGCACAAATATAAATTGCATTAAAATAACAATTTTGGATTTTAAAGCATATATTCTTTCTTTTCCCTTATTCGTTTTTCATTCGGATTTCTTTCCGCTTTCTTATAGACACGGTATAACCAAAAAAAAAAAGATCTAGAGGTTGTTTTTTTATTAGAAAGTGGGGTAAGAGAGAGAGAGAGAGAGAGAAAGAGCGAGGGAAAAAAAGAGAGAATGAACATCCAAAGCAGATCGTTTTAAATAAACGCAACAGTCTATGTCAGAGAACCTCATGTTGCGCAGGCTGAAAAAAAAATAAAGAGGGTTCCAGAATGTTACATTTCATTGTAACAAGTAAAATAATTCATGTATGTTAGGGATATTGTTAAAGTTTTATAAAAAAGACCATAATAAATATATAAATCCTAGAAACAATCAACAGACGTAGCCGGTGTGTAATACTAGTAATGAAATATACATTAACATAAAAGTTTATAAAATTCAAACTCTAAATCAACTTTAAAGAAGCCTTAAAAACTTTAAACAGTAACTTCGACAGTTTTGCTCTCCAATAGAATGAACAGCGCGTCTTAAAGGTAGCAATAAAAAAGAGGCCGATACTAAGAAAACGCAAACAGGGACGTCCTAGTATAACTGGGCGCCAAAAATACACCGAGTACCTTAGGGCAGTAGGCCCCAGCTGGGAAGAGACTGCACACATTACTGGAGACCAATTTCTATGGAAACAAACTTTAGGCCCAATGCACAAAACGGCGCAGGAAGACCTCAGTGGGTAAGAACCTACTGCCACAAATAAAAATGGTTAGGGAACTGAACAAAAATATTGAAAACTTAAGTTCATTTCAACTTTCACATTTACACTGATTCAGTTAACACTAGCATCCCATATTACACGACCAGAAAGACATAGAAAGCTAATGATAAAAATAATTCAAAAGTTTGTAAACGAAAACAAGAAAAAAATGTTAAAATCCCTTTTGAAAAGATATAGATTATCCAAGGGGAAAAAAAACTCTACACTTACAACTATGTCTCTCAATAATGTAGAAGTTTCCTTTTACGATATTGAACAAAAAAAAAGATTAATTACCAAAAATTGACTAATCGGTTATAATCTTTTAATTCATTAATACTTTCTTATGCTTGATACGACTATGGCTGTGGGAAAAAAATAACGTGTCCAATTATATATGGAGAAAAAAGCCTACATATTTATCCCTATCTTAGAATAATGATGGCTTAATTCCTTTGTTGGTATCAAACAAAATAATTAATTACAAGAAATTAATTGACTAATTGGTTAATTTGTTTTATTGATTCGTATTTTGTCTATGCCAGTGAATAATAATGTAAAGTTTCAATTTGATCCGAGAATGGGTGTGGAAGAAACAACGTGTGCAAACCTTTTACTAGACAGACAGACAGACAAACAGACAGACAGAATAAGTTCATATAAGCTTTGTTAAAGCATTTATTATCGACACTTATAGAGACATGCATATCAACAATTTGCAATAGATATTTGTGTCATGCAAAATTGTAACAAGCAAAAAAAGAACATTAAAAAAAAGACTACCTCTACTAAAAAAAAAAAAATTAAATGCCAGAAGGTACACTATGAAGTATATAATTATTACATTTTTCTATTGTATAAATAACTTTTGGACTATAACTCACAACTTCACACTCTAATCCTTATATAGAAAAAGAAATAATCTAATTGATTGACTTGATTTCTTTTCAGTCTTCCGAATAGTTTTTTTTTGTTCAGAGCTTTGTATTATAGAAGCTACAAACAGGCGTATTGAACAGAATTCATAACTTTTATGAATTTTTTAAAAATATTATTTTTCAAAGATATTTTTTTTTAGCGGCGACCTTCAAAGCCATAATCTAAATCTGTGGAGTATCTTTTCTTTTCAAGGGACACATCTGTTGTACTTGAAATGTAGTTACGGCCTATAAATTTACCTAATTAATTTTAAAAGTTAAAAACATTATTCAAATGGTTCTTAAAAATTAGACTGTCAAAACAGTCGAATATCTAAAGAGTGTTTAACCATGTTTCTGTTGGCGTCTTATTCCGACCAAAAAAAAGACTTCTGTAGGGAGCTCACGTTTATATACACATACCATCGAGCTGATGAGACAATATGTGACTGATACTAACTTGGTTTTAATGAGGTACTTATATTTAACTTCTTTCATGCTGCCTGCTATAAAACTGTTTAATTGCGCATATCAAGGGTATGGACGATAGTGGAAGGTACTTAGCAGCATTAATAATTTATTTAGAACTTATTTTCACTGAATCTTTAAATAGGCGATGTATGTATCAAAATAAGGGCAGTGCTATATAGCAGGCTTTTATAATGTGGACAAGCCTGCCATTTGTTGTACGAGAGTTTTGTACACTCCAATGCTTCGTTTGCCGTTGTACACATTCGGATGAACATGTGTAGTCCTTTGACTTTGTGTTTAGAAATTTTGTCCAAGGCTAACGCAAAAAAGATCATCGCTATTTTGCCACTTTTGTAGTGTACTATTTATCATACATCTATTTTATTTAAATTTCATACAATTTTTTGAAAAAAAGTAGTTTAACATAAATTGATTAAAAACAAGGTTACAAAGACAGTTTGTGTGGAAACACAAACTCAAAATCGGCACCTTAAGTGGTCCACACAGGCAGGTTTAAATATTTTCAGAAAAAACATCCGAATGCAATTATATCAAAGACAAATGAGAGATAAGAATGGGGAAAGAAGGTTGACAGATCTTGTGTAGTACCCCAACGGTGCAGCACATCAAACGATAGGTGCAAGTGAATGCAAAGTTAGATGTGAACCTGGCCTAACTAGTTTCCTTAAAAGACCTTTTGGTCTATAGGGCAGATGATGTAAAGTTCATCTGTTTTTGTTGCCTACGGTTAACAAGAGTGTCATGTAGCCAGCACAACGACCGACCACCTTTACTTTTCCCCAACTAATGTCAGGTACCCATTAAAGCTGGGTGTACCCCCGGGTCGGAAGCCAAGCGCTTTACCGCTCAGCTACCGCGCCTCCCCTAGCCATTTGCGGCTCTTTGGATGTGAAGCTGCGGCTCTTTAGTTTCAAACGCAAATATTATTTTTTTCATCGAAACATTTTTTAAAATAGTTCTGAATCGTTTAACGAAAATTAGGCACTGATTCAATCTCTCAGCCACCTGTACTCGCTTTTCACCACACCCCTCCCTCATTTCACGCGTCGTCACTGTTGTCAGTCCGTAGGAAGTTCTTCGCCTATGTAAGTTTTAATTTGCCTTCGACCACGTACTTTGCTGTGACGTATAGTTTCCTTCAAGTAAATGAGTTAAAGTGATTATCTTGTCAAAATTAGAAACAATCCACAAGTAATGCTAATCTGGCAAGCTTAGCAGTACCACTAGAAATTGCACAAAAAGGCAAAACCATTTACAGATGGTGAGTATGTCAAAGACTGCTTCCTACGTGCATCTGAAGAACTGTTTCATGATTTCAAAAACAAATCAGAAATCTTGAAACAAAAATCAAAGGTTTGCCACTATCCATTCAAACAGTACACGATATAATAGCTCAAATTAAAATCTTTCTTCTGTCTTATTACTTGCTATAGATGAGTCTTGCGACATAAAGACACGGAACACGTTGCCCCTTTTGTCAGGTATATGTTTTCCCAAGGTCCAAAAGAAAAATTTCTAGGATTGAACTGCTCTCATTACAAACTAGAAGGGGAGATATAGTGTATGCCGTCCAAAAATACCCTGAAGACATTAAGATCGATTTAAATAAAGCCGTTTAAATGGCCTTTCCGTAGATAGCTAGGGGGTCTGTCGGTCTGAGGCCATTCTCTTGACAGCTAGGGGGTCTGGGGGAGCGCAGTAAGCTCCACCAGTGGGGATCGGGGCTTCGCCCCGTTGCAAAATCGTTTTCTTGCATTCTTCACTGCAGCAACTAATTTTCCTGACATCTACAGCTCATTATTCAAATATTAAGATAGTACCTTTTGAATAATGTTTTACTTGAGAAATATTCTATTATTTTACAGGCTCTTACTACATCGCAAATACAACCGATTTGTACTTCACAGATTTAGATTAAGACTTTGAGGAACGCCGTCGAAAAAACATCTATTCGAAAAACATTATTTTTTTTTAAAAGGCTCATTTGTAAGTGAAACATTTCATTCACCCCATTCAGAGGGCTAGAGTGGGGAGGGCAACAAAAGCAATCGCCCCCCCCCCCTTTCACCTTACCGAATCGGCTAAGATACCAGAAGTGTAGCAACATAATATAAAAATTATTTTTTTCGCAAACTATGATTTCTAATTAAAAGTAGGACCGCCCCCCACTCAAATGGTTTAGGTTTGAAGGGCTGCAGATGTATTCGCCTCCCTTCCCCACTACCCAATCGGGCGATCACCTTTAAAGAGCCACACATTTTTTTCTTGCCAACTTGCTAGTACTTACATAAATAAAGTTTTTTGATTAAAAAAAAAGAATAAGAATTTATTTAGTCATAAGAAAAAATATCTTTTTATTTTTATATTTAGTGTTTTTCACAACAAATTAAATTATGTATATATAAATATATTTATTTATTTATGGTATTATTAGATAATTATAAAGTTTGGATAAATTTGGCTCATAACTAGTTGTTCTTAGTTTCAAACAAGACTAATTTTTTTTTGGGATTCTAACCTTGCTTTTAATTATATTCATGCATGAGAACGCTTGCTTGCACGAATATCCAAAGATAGCCAGTCTTCCTAAGGTAACTATTTCACCTAACTGTTGTAGGCTAATCTGGAAGACTATTCCATGCGTTGAATATAAGATTCTCATTTCGCGGCATTTCTTTTTAAGCTGTCCACTTTTGTTGCAATACATACATTTCTGGACCTCAAACACTCCCATCTTGCTTTTCAACTCTGTAAATTTTCCACTCCACAAAGCTTTACTTTTTAAATCGATCAATTGAATTTCCAGAGATCCAGTAACAGTTCCAAATGGATCAATGTGGATTTCGTTACTATTTGTGTTGAGAGGTGTTTTTTTTATAAATGCTACAATCGTTGTTTTTTCAATTGCTTAAATCTGTAAATAAATTTAGATTTAATTTTTCTTGATAACAGTGCTGGAGTAACTCATGCCCACAGTTGCACTGGTTTTATCGCAATATTGCTTTACTAATCGAAAATGAAACAATTGACCTCTCTGACTATCTTCTGCAAAAAAGGATTAATTTTTCTACCAAAATATAACCCTGCTTTTCCTTTCCTTGCAGTTTTAGATTCAGCTCATTTAATTCCACTGTTATATCCACCATAAAATAAAATGCTTGCAACCATTTGTCGTTCTCTAATTTAGGGTGATTTATGCGTTTATCATTTAGGGATGTATTTAATTCATTCAAGCACAAAACAAAACTTTTAACACCTTATCTTTGGAAAGCCATCGCATTTTATAGGAAATAAGAAGGTCGCGATACCGAATCTCCATTACATTTAAGAATTCTTTTAAATGATGATGGTATAGTGCTTTTGACAAGACTCTTTTATAAATCTTAAATACCAAATTCATAACCTCAACAATTTCTTGTTGAAACGTAAGAATTTCATGGTTAATTTTGTGCCAAAGAATTGTTATTGCTATTTATGTTTTCCTGTCATACTTCTGGCTCCATCAGTTGCTATTGAAACGATTTTATTTATATCGATTATGTTGCCTTCAAGGTATTTTTTCACGACATTAGCTGTATCTTCTCCTCTAGTTCGTCACCATATCGATAGCAATTCTAAAAGTTCTTCTTTTAGAACTTGAAAAGTATATATATATCTAACAACAAAGCCAACTAATGCAGTGTCTTTGATGTCGCATGATTCTGCTATATCAAGTGATAAGGCAGAAGAAAGGCAAATATGTTACATTTTAAGACATAGAGTATGGGTGCTCTAAAAAGCGAGTACAAGTGGCTAAATGAAAGAATCGATGCCTAAGCCTTGTTCGTCTGGAACCCCATTTTGTTAAAATAAGAGCATCGTAATTTCTCCAAACAAAGACTTTTGAATTGATTTGGAAAGACCCGCCTCATAATGCACCCTCGACACACACGCACTCAAATTTTGGGGCCCGTTATTTAGTAGCCCTTTAACTTATCCGCACCCCTCTTGGGCAAAAAAAAACAACAACAAAGAAATAATCTTTTCTTTGACTTCTCAATTTCAATTTATATTATGCTTCATACTTTATTTAATTTTTCGAAGGCTCTAATTGAATGCAACATTCCCCGTTCCCCTTTCTACATTCCTTTTAGTATATTGTTCTCTAAACAAAAAGAAATATTAATTTGGTTTCTTATTCAATTGTTGCAATCGTTTATCTCACCACTTTGAAAAATTGTGTTATTTTTGAATGTAGCGAGATGACAGTAGATCTAGATTTATCTTTTAATTTTTAAGGCTATAAGGATTACCTTTTTTCTTTGACAGTGTTACAAAGTATATGATTTCATGTGTGTTCGTACGACAGTTTAAGAGATTAATTGAACAATAATTGTGTAAGTTGTATTTTACAAATATAGCATAGATTATACAAAATTTTTAAAGCTTTGAAAAGAGAAAGGGTGTCCACATACTTAAATCCGAATATTATTGTTCGCTTGCCAGTTAATTAATTTACAGTTAACTTTTTACATAAAGCAAAAAAAAATGTGAACGTGTATTATTGAGAGACAAGTGAATATTTCAGAAAAATGTATTTCTATCTCATAATTTAGGCGACAAGATCAAAATATTTGTTTAAAACAAATCCTTTTCACACAGTACATTAAAAACTACATTATAAACTTCATTCTGGTTATAGCATGAAACATCATTCAACCTGCCGGCCCTGGCAGCGAGCAGCTCAAGACAATCTTCTTGCCCCTGGTAATTGTTAGGCTCTCCAGCTGACCAGTCAAAAACATTCAGTTGTGCGCCAGTTCGTTGACTGACCCAAGTGCCTTCTTTATTGGCGTCCGTGCCTGCAATGAACACTCTAATGCCACTGTTTGGTTTGACTAGCGATTCGAGAAATGCAAACTCTTCAAGACTTTCTATCTCAGCAGGATAACCTCCACCGTTTGTAGCACACCAGTTCATGGCTTGGTTAAAGCTGCCAACACGAAGATTAGAAATGTAATACAGCTTATTGGAGAAAGTTCCTTTAGCTTTAACCTTTGCGTTATCCAAGATCATCAAGATCACGTTAATATCTGAAAAAGAGGAGAACATTATAACCGTAAACAATATTTTCAAACTAACTTCATTTAGATACAAAGAATTCTGCATATTTAAATTTACGCTTTAATTTCAAGACATTGGGGGCGCTCCTTAGCCCACCCAACTCTTATTGGTACCTGACATTAGTTGGGAATAAGTAAAAGCTGTTTTTGTTGGCCACATTACAAGCTACCTGAACAGTGAGCCACAGAAACGGATGATCTTTGCATTAACATACACATTTTTTACGTTTAGGACCACTTTATGCTTATAGTACTTTTGATAAATTATGAAGGAAAGGTTGGTCTTCATGGTTTAGAAAGCAACAATAAAGTCTATCTGTTAACTGTTAATAGCTTGAATACCAGAAATAACACAAACAGGAAATCTATAGCTTTATTTTGACCATAGAACAAACGTACTCGAAATGTTACAAAATATACTTATTTATAATGTATTTTAATGATAATAAATCCTGAAAATTAAATGTCCGCTTTCAAAAGACAAAAATTAGCCTTTGCACCTAAACCCAGTACGCTACAAAATATGGTGAAACCAGATTTTCAAAAAAATTTAAAGTTTGTGGGATGTACAGTCTAGCTATTAAGCAACACGAAACATTATTTTTGGCTTTTATCTTCATGAACGCGATTTCAGTGTAAATGTAAATTTGTTTTGCTCAATTCACTCAGTTGAATCAGTGTTGATAGTTTGGCTTTGAAAAATATTTTGATTTAAACATGTAATTATTTGTATTAGGTTTATTCATTATGAAGTATAAGATTGTTTAAAATGTGTATTGGTGATTTTGTGAGTATAATGTGCTCGTGTAACGACAAACTATCCACTGAATTCATATTTGCGACGAAAGATATACAGGAATCAAGTATAACTAAACGTAATTAAAAGTAGCTGTGTATAACAAATATGTTGTTGATGTTTACCTGAGGTCACAACGACGCAAAGAGTTGCAAACAGAAGACATTGAAAAGCTGAGATGGTCATTCTTTTATGACGCGTTGACTTTTTATTCCAAAAGTGTTTTTTTTCTGTAACAAAAATAGATCAAAATTCAAACGAACCAAACTGAAAAAAATTGATCTATGTAACCTATATTATATCTGTAAAATACCACTGACTGACAAACTGATTGATGAAGAGAGCTCTTAAAAACTAGCAAAAAAATATGCTTTAAATTTCGTAAATCGGTTTCTTTTACCATTTAGGTGCTCACTTAGACGCGGTTTTGACAGATTCTTAATCGGAACATCGCAATTCGTAAAAAAAAAGCATACTTTCTATCAAACCTTTGTATTTTCTTTTAGGTATTTCCCCCCAAAAAATCAGTCTACTTATAAAGTATAAATAGAAATTGCATTCAAATAAACGTTTTGAATTCTTTTTTTTTTTTCTTAATTTTTTTTTATATCATTCTTTTTTTTTTTGTATTCGTATTTATTTCCGTTTCTTTATAGACATGATTTAAAAACAAAACAACAAAATTTAGCCAATAGCATCAAAAAATAGATCTAGAGTCTTTTTTTTTAGATAGAGAAATAGATAGATAGATACATATATATATATATATATATATATATATATATATATATATATATATATATATATATATAGAGAGAGAGAGAGAGAGAGAGAGAGAGAGAGAGATTAGAGAGAGAGAGAGAGAGAAAAGAGAAGAAAGTCAAAGAGTGCAGACCGTTTCATTTCATTGTAACAAGTAAACTAATTCATGTGTGTTAAGGGTATTATTAAAAATTAAAAGAAAAGGGAAGGTTCCGGCCGTTATAAATATATAAAGCCAGGGAATAATCAAGGGGCGTAGTAGATTTATAATGCTAGTAAACTTAAAAGTTTTAAAAATTCAAACTCAATAACAACAACAAAGAAGCCTTAAAAACTTTAAACAGTTATTTCGACAGTTTTGCTCTCCAATAGAATGAACAGCGCGTCTTAAAGGTAGCTATAAGATAGAGAACCGATACTAAAAAAACGCAAACAGGGACGTCCTAGCATAACTGGCGCCACAAATACACGGAGTATCTTAGGGCAGTAGGCCCCAGCTGAGAAGAGACTGCACACATTACTGGAGACTGATTTCTATGGAAACAAGCTTTACGCCCAATGCACAAAACGGCGCAGGAGTAAGAACATACTGAAACAAATTAAATGGGATAGGGCACTGTACAAACAAATATTGAAAACTTAAGCTCATTTCAACTTTCACATTTATACTGATTCAGTTAGAAGTAGCATCCCATATTACACGACCACAAAGCTAAAAATAAACATAATTCTATAGCTAGTAAACGAAAACAAGGACATTTTTTTTACTATAAAAGAAAGCTGAACAAGAAAAGAAACCTCTGCAATTACAACTATATCTCTCAATAATGTAGAAGTTCCCTTATTATATATGGAATGTGCTTTTCAACTTTGAACTTAATTGACTAATTGGTTAATCTTTTAATTCATGTAATGTTTTCATAGGTACATAAAGTATATAATTATTACATTTTTCTATTGTATAAATAACGTTTGGACTATAACTCACAATTTTATACTCAAATCCTAAAATAGAAAAATTAAAAAAAAAAAGATTAAAATCTAACTGGTATACCTGATTTCTTCTCAGTCTTCCAGATATTTTTTTGTTCAGAGCTTTGTATTATAGTTTTTTAACAAAACGAAGTTACAAACGGACGCATTGAAAAAAATTAATAACATTTATGAATTTAAAAAAAAAAAAAATTTTTTCAAAGACATTTTTTTGGCGACCTTCAAAGCCTTAATCTAAATCTGTGGAGTATTTTTTCTTTTCAAGGGAGTTACGGCCCATAATTTTACATAATTATTTTTAAAAGTAAAAACATTATTCAAAGGGTTCTTAAAAATTTAGACACTTTGCGCGCGTCAAAACAGTCGAATATGTATTGAGCGTTTCACCATGGTTCTGTTTGGCGTCTTATTATGACCAAAAAAAGCCTTCTACGAGAGGTCTCGCTTAACATGACAATAATATTACGCGTAATAAAGATATACTTACACTACTTGTATCTTGATTGTCATTTTTTTTCAGTATCGGCCATTACCTCACAGTACTTTATTTTACTAAATTTGACCTGCCTTTTTAATTAGGATGAATAATGAGCTGTGAATGTCAGGAGAATGCGTTTCTGGCAGTGAAGAACGCAAAGACGCGATCGCTTAATTTCGTCATTACAACAATATTTCCAAAGAAAAGTTTAAATAAATATATAAACTCTCTGAAACAAATCATTCAACCGAGCGAGGCTCGGTCTCCAGGAACTGAATAACTTAATAGATTGTTGAAGCACGTTTCTAAACAAGGGCAGTAGTATACAGTATGGTATAAAAATGTGTACAAAATGTTTTAAATAGATCGAACCAGAAAGCACAAACAAGCAATAATTCTCAATAAATATTAACTCAAAGATAGACCGCAAATGAAGAAAATTAGGAAAAAAAAACACGCAGTAGAAAAAAAGAATGCTAAAAAAAAAAAGATTATGTAAGGGAAAGAAACACACTAATTAGTAACATTTATCTCAAGATGACAGGGTTTGGCTCCTTTTCTGTTACTAATGCCGGATTAAAATAACTACAAATAGTTAATAAATTTATTGGCTAATTATTTGGTTGACCCTAACGTCACTGTCAACGAAGAACACAAACAAACAAGCTTACCTGTTCCAAGTTGGTAGGAGACACAAGTTGAGCATCTGAAAACTTGAGCACGTTTATATCGAGCTGATCAGACAATATGTGACTGATACTAACATGGTTTAAATGAGGTACTTATACTTTACCTTCTTTCAAGAGGGCTGCTATAAAACTGTTGAATTACACATATCAAAGGTATGGACGATAATGGAAGGGAATTAGCATCATGGATGAATGAATCTTCAAATAGATGATGCATGTATGAAAATAAGGGCACTACTATACAACAGGCTGTTATAACGTGAAGAAGCGTGTCATTAGTTGCACGAGAGTCTTGTACACGCCATTGCTTCGTTCGCCGTTCAACACCTTTTGATGAACAGCTGTAGTTCTTAGACATTGTGTTTAGACATTTCGTCCGAGACTAATGCAAAAAGAAAAAAAATGAATCGCTTTCTATTTTACTACTTATGTAGTGTATTATTTATTATGCATTTATTTTATTTTAAATAAATTTTATACAATTATACAAAAAAAGTTTAACATAAATTGATTTTTTAAAAAAACCATTACTTGTGTTATGGCACGAGTTGGATATAGTCATTGTATCATATAAATACAGACCTTTATGTTTTGACTAAGAGACAATGACGTGACTTTTAAAAACAAGAATAGGATTTTAGGAACGATAGCGAAATGTAATTATATAATAAATTTGAAGACTTCAGAGAAAATTAGTTTTTATGGACGTAGTGATTTAGCTTGACGACATTCGACGGTTCCCTTCGTTATGATTAAACTTCTTGTTTGACATTCGCTACCAGCGTCGACTAACTTATTTTGTTGGCATTTCATCTGTTATTTAAATTCGTTATTTGAGAGTTGCCTCCGTTTGACTTATCTGTATAAGACACAGCGTGGAAGCGTCTAACCCTAGTTTCATTCCGAACATGCATTGCCACACTATACGGCTTACAGTAACCATTAGCAAGAGTAAAGGTGTATTAGTTTTACATTTTGAAAACTATCACAATTTTTTTAAAATTTTCATTAGTATCGGAGCTACAAGCCATATTGGGAACTAAATGGCACAGGTTTAATTGCAGCTATCGTTCACCACTTTTAGTCCGTGAATTTGTTTAATTTAGTTCATGGGTAAGCAGTAAATGGCTAGCCAGCACATCGACACCGTTATTCCCATTCTGTTCGGCTTTGTTGTTTGTTTGTAAAATGTTTAACATGTTTCGGATGTTCCTTCAGAGTTGAAGATAATTTGCTTCCTAGTCCAAACCTCCCGCAGGACGACGGGGGATGGGAGCGGGCAGGATTTGAACCATCGATAAATCCGAACGACAGTCCAGCGCGCAAAGCACACGACCAGGCAGCCATCCTTTTGTAGTATACATCTTTTCTGGAGTAAAAACTAACTATTGTAACAAATATGTTTTGAAATATTGAAATATTTTGAAATATTGGTTTTAAGGGAGTGCATGCGGGACTACTGCCTCAGGGACTCCTCAAGAAAGGGACCTACACAAAAGAGATAAAATTATATTCGAATTTCGACGGTCAAAACTTTTAAGTTTTTTAATTGTCACATTTTTTCACATGTTTACAGTGAACACGTTAAATCGGCTGTTGTGATTTTTAAAAAGTCCGCTTGAAGAATGCTCGCAATATATCAATGCACATCTACGGCAGCGCGTCTAACGAGCACCTTACCCTCCACAAACTAAAAAAATTAACACTTTAAAAAATTACAAGTTGTACATTTAATATTTAAAAACAAATAAGATTAAACTTGCAAGAATTCTACTTCCTTCTTCTAAAATATCCAATGCTTTTAGATTGAATTATTATTTTTCAAAAGTATATTTTTATTGAAGCTTTCGAAAAACTAAAGGGGCGTCCACAAAAAACTTGCATCGGGGCCCACACATACTTAAATCCGACCCTGATTGTTCGCTTGCTAGTTAATTAATTTACAGTTAACTTTCTACATAAACCAAAAAAAGCGAAAGATTACTGTTAAGCGACAAGTAGATATTTTATAAAAATTTACTTTTAAATCTTAATTTTACCGACAAGATCAAAATATTTGTTTAAAACAACTCCTTTTCACACTAAAAGCTCCACTCGGGTTGTTACACGGAACATCATTCAACCTGCCAGCCCTGTCAGCAATCAGCTCAAGACAATTTTCTTGCCTCTCGTAATTGTTAGGCTCTTCAGCTGACCAGTCAAAAACATTCAGTTGTGTGCCAGTTTGTTGACTGGGGCGGCCAACGTACAGTGTCTGGTCTAGATGGTAGTCAAAGTTTGAATAACAGAGCAAAACGTAATACTGATTCAGTTTAAATGAAACATGTTCATGAGATGTCAAGTCTACTTTTAATTTAAATAAGCTTTTGTTGTAAAATATACAATTAATATTAGCTAGATGACTTAAACAATGGGATTTTATATTAGAATTGACACTCATTTTTATATTTGTGTAGCAAGCAATGAAAGTCTTCATCTCATTGTATTGCTCTAACGAAAAGAACAAAGTCACTAGAGTGTTTATGGAAAAGGTTTTTTATCGTGGGGGGGGGGGGGCGGGGCGGGGGTCACTCTGAGCTAACCGTATCGGGTGACAGACAACAATTCCATCATCTAATAGCGCTAAGCAAAAAGAAGTATGTGTACAAATTTGTCCCAACCTATGGGACGAGGAATGTGCCTTTATCTTTGTGTCTTTTAGAGTATTTGATTAGAATTTGTTTTTGCATTTGAAGATTATGGTTCAGTGTTTTATGTATAATTGCTACGTTACTTTTGAGACTTCTCTCCCGAAGACTTTTTAAATTTAGTTATTTTAATAAAGGTGTTACTGTAGTCAAATATAAATATTCATTTGTTTTAATTTCACTGCTCTATTTTGCTCTATTTCTCCGTTGTTGTTTTTTTTGTGTGTGTCTGTTCCAGTTTCTTAATGTTTTCTTGAGTTGAGGGGTCCCAAACATGCATATTCTATTATTGGCCTAACCAAGTTTTAATAACATTTTAGTTTCATGTTCTTATTTAATTTATAGAAATTTCATTTAATAAACCCTAATGCTTTGTTTGATTTTTTGATAGTTTCATCAATATGTGAATTCCATGACATTTTTTTTACTTATTATAACACCAAGGTATTTTTTGTTTTTAGTCTGTGTTACTGGCTTACCATAAATAAGTGGAATTAATTTATTTTTGCGTTTTTGTTTTTAATCTTAATAACGGACATTTTTCCGAGTGGAAAGGCATGCTTCAATTAAATTCCCATCTAATTCTCTTTGTTTAATTTCTGTATCTTGTGTTGTTTTTATTGTTCTATATATTGTTATAGCCCTGCCATGCACACCGCCATCCTAGATAGTTCAGAAGGTACGCACCATTAGTGACTAGACAAGGAAGAATGTGCACATTAGGGAAGAAGGAGAATGATTTCAGCCAAAGTCTAGAGCCGAAATGAAGATTCTGTGTTTAAGGCAGATGTCCTATATGTGTATATGATGTACTAAACATCTATATCTCGTTGATTTGCCTCCCTTTAGTTATTACATTGGTGTCAGAAGTGGGATTATATGCGACTTAACGAGAGGAGGTAGGATTTTATCACAATGGCATCTTTCAAACAATTAGACCAACTCTTAGTTAAAGAGCTTAGGAAGGAACTTCGTTACCGATATATGAAGAGGTGCTTACAACTCGTCTCCGACTAGCCCTAAATCGATGAAGACAAAGATCCGATACCTACCTATTTGAATTTAAACCGGAGATTTATTAGCTCATTGGCAAGATACATGAAGGTATTGGTGAATAAGCTGCATGGTCAGGAATGTGGCTGCACAAACAGGGGTGATGGGGACCATAGGCGTAGCCAGGATTTTTTTTCGGAGGGGGGTTGGGGGGCATTTTTTTTTCTCCCCACCCCCCGGCGAAAAAAATATTTATATGTATGTATATGTGTGTGTGTACATAATCTTTATTACATTCTGACCCATCATTCTTTTGGAAGACGCTTATTGTGCCCTAGAATAGGTTCTTTCTGGAGTTAATGGAAAAATTGCTATTGCCCCGTCGCCAAGTAAAATTTTTGGTATTGAAAGCCAACAAAATGCATATTCTGAGGTATCTACAGTGCATTTTCCTGTTATTAAAAAGTTTTATTTCAAACACCTAATGTGCTATTTTGACTGACTTAGACCTGCCGTTCTGCGCATTTGCCGTCAAGATGTTTGCACAAAAATCTGTTACTGGTAATGTCTGGAGCCTCTTACCACCTGCTCTGAGGACCTTCTTGACTGTGTCTAGCCAAGTTGTACTAGGATGTCATTGCAACTCTTATAATGCGTAATTCATTTGTTCGGAGAACATGTCTCGCAAACCTCATGGTGTCACAATCTTACTAAGGGGTCGACTCCCAGTTCGGCATAGGATTTCCTTGATTTAACCCGATCTCTATAACTGACTGACTCCTAAAATCTGTCTTAGCCATATTTGTGGAGCCACATTAAGTGTTTTTTAATTTCGGCAGATGACTACTCAATGCACTTTATTAATGGAGCCCCGCCACTGGTAGAAATGTGTAACCTCTCTTGAATACGCTCTTGGAATTAGTTGACTGTAGTTTGCTCTACATTTTATATTGAAAAGGAAAGTTTTATTGTCAAAATCATCTGTTCGGGGTTTTAAGCTAAAAAAGTCTCTGGAATTGTTGTCTTTTTTAAAAATCAAAACCCCATTTAGCTAGGGTCATAGAATTTGGTAACTGTAGTTTTCTTAAGAATAATATTGAAGATAGAGGTTTTCCTCCTCAAAACGCTCTGTAAGGGGATTTTAAAATCAAAATCTTCTGGAGGAGTTTGAAACTTAAAAAAAAAGCCATCTGTAGAAGAAAGTTTTAAATTCTAAACCCCTAATTGCCTTGGCTACACTCAAATACTTTTAGCATATATTTGCTTTTTTTTTATATTGAAGAGGTATTTTAGCATCAAATCCCTCTGAAGGGGGGTTAAAGTCAAAACCACTTTTGGCAACGCTCATACATTTTGAATGCGTAATTTGCTTTTTTTTTACATTGAAGATGTATTTTTTTAAACTCAAAACCCATTTGGGCTACGCTCATAGATTTTAGAGTGCGTAATTTCCTTTTTTTTTATATTCAAAAGTTATTTTTTAGCTTCAAACTCCACTGGAGTAGAGTTTAAACTCAAAACCTCTTTGACTATACTCATAGAATTTTGAGTGTATAATTTGCCTTGTTTTTAATATTAAAGAGGTACTTTTTACCTTCAAACCCCGCTGAGGGGGGGGGGGTTAAACTCAAAACTGAGTCAAAACCCATTTAGCTACGCTCATAACATTTTGAGTGCATAATTCACTAAAGGGGTTTAAACTCAAAACTGAGTCGAAACGTTTTAGCTACGCTCGTGACATTTTGAGTGCGTATATTGCTTTTTTTTATAATGAAGAGGTATTTTTTTAGCTTCAAATCCTACTGAAGAGGGGCGGGAGGTAAATTCAAAACCCACTGGTAGGGGGTTTTAAACTCAAAAACTATTGGCTGTGCTGAGGCAAGTAATGGTTTAGTATTAAAATCTCACCTAAAATAGACAAAATCAAAGGAAAAAATCAGTCACTAAATTCCGATCCCCCCTCTACCGGGGGGGGGGGGGATTTCATTGGGGGGGGGGGTGCCATGACTACGCCCTTGACGGGGACGCTGGGGGTTTGAGCACCGTCTGTGGCTGTGTTGTGGGCAATCTTGTGGGTGTGAATTTCTAGACGAGAAACGTTACAACGATTGCTGCGACGATCTCAACGGAATGTACCAAATCGAAAGGAAAGAGGCAAATAAAGAAACTAGGGAAGTCTGCTATGTGCCTGAAGATTTAGTTCCTAATGTATCTGCAACAAGTACCCTACGCTATCATAATTAGTCCTATTGGTTGTGTTTCACATGATCTATATTTCCTAAAGCCATGCTGGTTTGGAGTAAGGACATTATGTTTGTCATATTATGTATTCTATGATTTTACAATGCAATGTATTTATTTAGGATGTTACATTTAGTTTGATTTTCATTTATTGAGTCAAAATCTTATAGTCATTGTAGGTCTATAAAATCAATATCTACATAACAAATTACAGAGATCCAGTCATTTAGATAGAATTTTAGAATCTATTTTACATGTAATAAATCCTATTATAGCTTTTTCTAGTTACTGCATATCATATAGCTCTAAATCTAAAACTAATCTAGAAATGATTTATATTTATAGATAGATAGATTTCTCAAATCCTATGGACTCGAAGATGACTGTAAAGTACATATAGAATTATAAATACCTACTTTTGTTTTCCCTACAGGCTTGTCTAATAATTTGTTTACAACAATTTTGTTTTTACAATATATCTCTTGTATTCAGAACATCATGGATGGTGGAGAACCTGAACGCGAACCTCAATAACGGCTCTAACGATTTGATATGTATCGCTGAGAAAAGAATTACTAAATCGTTGGCCAGACGGGAAAAACTATAGTTGGACCGTCATCATTTTTGAAGACAATGAAGCTTGCTTTAGTGACATTATTATATTCATAGTGTTTATGATTTCACAGTCCGGTAGAAAATGTTTATTTCGTATTATTTATGTTTTCTATTGTTTGGAAGTCTGTTAATTAATTTATAACAAAATTCTGCATAATCAAGTACAATATTGAATGACAACTAGAAATGTTGGTTAAATGAAATTTATTAAAAAATAAATAATAATTATTTAGAACAAATCCTTTTTACACAAGTTAAAAAGTTAAAAGTTCCCAATGGGTTATTGCATGTGTCACGTATTACAAATTGAATTCTACTTTTAAATGGCTTGCCTAGGGGAACGTGACAATAGAAAAAGCTGTTGTGTCACTTATCTTAAGTCTGAATTTAATCAGAGACTTACAATGAATAACAAAAAAAAATGACACAAGAAATCGGAAGGTAAAATATCAACTTAATGTTTAATATAATATAACTCAAATAGTACTTTTAAATGAATCATATAAAGTAAAAAAAAAAAAACATTTACTCAATACAAAATGGGAGGGTTGACCAAAACCCTTTTACAAAAATGGCATGTAAAAATATTACAATACCAGAGTTTGAAAATATAATTACAAATACAAACAAGGCCTTGAAAAAAAGAAAAATCTTAACTTACACGATCAATTGGTATACCACGCACGGGTCACGCAATGTCTCCGCTATTCTGTCTCACGGCTGTCTCCGTATGTCTGTCCGTCAACGTTACACGGGCGGTCTTTTTATAGTCTACCGCGCGTCGATATCAAGACAAATCTAGTAGTTTCTAGAACCAAATAAGTCATCAATTTCCCAGATCTAGAACGCTCTTCAAAGAGACAGAAAAAAAACACCCTCCTTTCAACCAGAGGTACACACATAGGTCAAGGACCGGTCACTGTCTGTGTGGCTTGACTCACCGTGAAAAATAAAATAAAAAAAAAACTTATTACACAAGGGGCAGACAACCTACAGGTCAAGAAAAAAAATAGTATCTAGGTAACAATGCCTAGATACGTAACACCTCCCTCCTAAAAATAAAAAGTTTACATTTCCACGAAATGGAAATCTTTTTAGAATAATTACAAAAATGATATTTACATTACAGAATGTATTTATCATGATATATATAAAAAAAATATACATCAAAATACTTTTTACAATCTAGATAAGGCATCGGCGATAACATTTTCGCTGCCTTTTATGTGTTTAAGATCTAAGTTGTACTCTTGTAAAAATAAACTCCACCTGAGAAGTCGTTGATTCTTGCCAGACATTTTGTGGATAAATGTAAGGGGATTGTGGTCAGTAAGTACAACCAGTGGCCATCTGGACCCACTGATATAAAAATCAAAGTGTTGTATAGAAAGAATCAACCCAAGACATTCTTTTTCCACAGTAGAATAATTTCTTTGATGTCTATTAAATTTCTTGGAAAAGAAACAAATAGGGTTATCTACTTGGAAATTATCTTCTTGGTAAAGGACTGACCCAACACCTGTGTCACTGGCGTCAATAGCTAACCTAAAAGGTTTTCCGAAGTCAGGAGCCATCAAAATGGGGGAGCTAGATAATATCTGCTTAATTTGGTTAAAGGCTTTCTGACATTCATCCGTCCAAGTAAATCGGACGTTCTTTCTCAGGAGGTTTGTTAAAGGACTGGCAATGACAGAAAAATTTTCGCAAAATTTTCTATAATATCCAGACATTCCCAAAAATCTTCGGAGTTGTTTCCGATCAGCAGGAATAGGGAAAGCTTGGATAGCTTCTACTTTGGCCATTACAGGTTTCACCTGGCCTTGTCCTACAATATGGCCTAAGTATTGGATGGAAGCCTGGCAAAAATCACTCTTACTCAGGTTTACAGTAATTTTTGCATGTAAAAGTTTAGTAAAAAGACAATGCAGTTGTTTACAATGGCTAGAAAAATCTTGGCTAAAAATTACTACATCGTCTATGTATGCGTGGCAATTCTCCATGTCAGCAAGCAGGGCAAGCTAGTAACAATGCCTAGATACGTAACACATGGAACATTATTCAACTTGCCAGCCCTGTCAGCCATCAGCTCAAGACACTCTTCTGGCCTCAGGTAATTGTTAGGCTCTCCAGATGACCAATCAAAAACATTCAGTTGTGTGCCAATTCGTAGACTGACCCATATGCCGTCTTTCTTGGCGTCCGTGCCTTCAATGAACACTCTAAGGCCACTGTTTGGTTTGACTAGCGACTCCAGGAATGGAAACTCTTCAAAAGTGTCTATCTCTGCAGGGTAACCTTCACCGTTTGCTGTACACCAGTCCTTGGCTTGGTTAAAGCCGGTAACAGGTGACTTGGAAATATAATACAAATTATTGGTGAGCGTTCCTTTAGCTAAAACCTTTGTGTTATCCAAAATCACGTTAATATCTGAAAAAGAGCAGAAAAGTGCATTTGGTTTGTTAAAACGTCATATGGTACTGATAATAATGAATTTTCAGGTTTCCTCTCTAAGTAAAACAACTAAAGTGTTAAAAATAAAATGACAACAGTACGAAAGACATTTAGCCAGTTATACTTAAATGTTATGCAATGCCTTGATTGTATCATTTTTATTGTATTTAAACTGGTTTTAATGCAAGTTTCGTAAACCAAAAGGCATTATTGTTTTGGCTTCAAAAAAAATAAAATAAATATTCTGCCCCATCAAAAAAAAAAAAGAAAAAACAAAAAATAAAATACTCAGTAAATGTGCACATTGGGTTCTAGGGCTATAGCCTCCATCATAATTTGTACTCTGATTAATTGTAACTGTGTCACTGTTGACATAGTTGTGATAGACCATCATGACTATCGCTGATATTAGAGCCCCATCCTCATATAAAAGGCAATCCAAACTGATAATGTTTAGTTAAGGCCTCTTTATTAATTCCAAATTAGAGAAAGACATTCATGTTTACCTTAAGGGTAAATTAAAACAAAAAACAAAAAAACTAATGTACGCGTATTCATGTGTCGATTAGACGTGCGTGTTAAAAAATAAACTAAACTCTGCTAAATTTTTGATTTTCATGGCTGATTCAGGCAACCTGTTCACAAAGCTTGTACTTCATCTAACTTCACCAATACAATATACAAATATGAACTTCTATTTACTCTACCTTAGTGAGCGCTGACATGAGGTAAGTAGGCCTAGAATAAATCTCTGGTCAATATTTACCTGAGGACACTACGACACACAAAGTTCCGAACAGGATAAGTTGAAAAGCTGGAATGTAGATCTCGCTGTGTTTCTAAAGGAACAATTTGTATTTCAAAGGCTTTTGTTTTGTAAATAAAACGAAACAAGCAAAATGAAAAAAAAATACTTTAAAAAAAAAGAAAAAAAAAATCTTCACTAATGGGTAACAACTAGTTTGGATCATTCATGTAATTAGATTTGTAACACATCTAAACTAACAATTATAAATCTGTGCGATTAGAAATATCTGTTTCCTATTGTTTTTGTTTAGCGCAATTTTATGCTTTAGCGTTCTCAATACGCTATGATCCTATCACTTGTCTGGACCTTTTGGAAATGGGGAGAAAGAACGGGGTATTTGGTTGATCTTTCTTTTCTAAATGTATTTTTTTTTTAAAAAAAGGTACGACCTGAATTCGACTTTGTAGGTTAAAGCCTTCTCAGTCTTCTCAAACTAACGCGGTATATACTCTGTTAGCGACGGACAGACAGACATACAGACTGACGGACGGACAGACAGACCATACCCAGCTAGCAATGGCTTTTATCCTTTAGGGGGATGCAACATAACAAAGAGGACCTTCTGGATTAAAATAAGTAGCTTTTGTTTTCATACGTATACTAGCAGTACACACCGGCTTCGCCCGTTGATTTGTTGCTAGGAATTATAATGTTTATTATGGCCGGAAGAGACCCTTTTTTTCGGCCCGCTCTCTCTCTCTCTCTTTCGGAAACCCCCATTTTGCTTTATTTACTTGCTCATCGTAGTTTTTCCCACATAGACTTTCGACCCAGACACATGCACGTTCTCATCGTTTGGGATTTACTTCCCCTTCCTACATTTATTTTTGTATTTTGTTTTCTAAATAATAAGAATTATCAATTTGGTTTTTTTAACAGTAATCTGTTTTATTTGACCCCTTTTGAATGTAGCGAAATGACAGTAGATCTAGATTTATCTTTTCAAAGCTATTAGGATGTAGTTGTTTGTTGCTGTTGATGTTGTTTTTTTTTATAGTGTTACAAAGTTTTTATTTGCTCTCTCTCTCTCTCTCGAAAAAAAAAAAAAGACTAAGATCTATCTCATTAATGCTATTAGGGTTAGTTTTTTTTTTAAGTCTGCTTATGAAAGAAAGCGGAAATGACGAAATGGCATTTTAAAAATAATTCCTCTATTGAAAAAGAAAAAAAAAATTAAAAACAAGGAGTTTGATGTATGTTTAAAAATGCTTAATATGTTGACTGCGTACTTTTGGGGTAAAGGTTTGATAAAAAGCTTGCATTTTTTTGCGAATAGCAGTCTTCAGGATGCAAATATGTCTAATCTGGTTCTTAGTGAGCATCTAGGTGGTAAAAGGAACGTCTGTACAAAAATGTATGCGGATCCGTACAACAGTTATAGAGATTTCTTAATCAATGACTCAGTGAGTCGGTGGAATTTTACATTTCGTTTAAATATATTTAGACATATTAAATACGATAACGACAATATTGAATTCATATTTTCATTCGTGCATGAGGTGTACAAAAAAAGATATTGCTTAGTTTTCTTTCCTAAACGCACAAAAGCTAAAAAATTCGTTGTTGTAGTCTAAGATAAGACAAAGAAAAGTAAAACAGCATAAACACAATAAGTGCTTTATCAATGGAGACTGCTATAAAAAGACCTTTGTAAAAAAAAAAATTGTATTAGTTTTTCTTAAAATGTAAAAAAAAGTAAAAATTCTCAAAATGTTTATAATCATCATGATGTTTGAAAGTAAAAAGAACATACCTTTCACTTGCAAGTATGTCGTAGTACACACACACCATGAAACAGTGACAGTTACTGTAACATTCAGCAGGTGGCATACCCTTTAAATTGACATGAGCAAAATTAGAAATGAGTGTTACATTAGTAAGAAAACACGTTCAGTTTGCAGTGATGATAAAACAACAGATTTGGTTTCCCGGACTAACTGTCTCATCCAATCGCTCAGACATAAGAATTGAGTAAACAGCAACTGTTTAGTTATGAAAAAAACAAACATCGTTTACAAAGAATCAATCAATAAGTCAAAGGGTGCAAGGTCCGTAATCAGAAACCGAGATACATATATAGTTCAATAATCAGTTCCTAGGACAACATTCTGTACAGCAGTGTTTCTCTCAATTTGAACCGTGTCGGTCTCCAATGCCACACCTCCATGAACTGTTCTGTGCTCGAGTTAGTTAATCCTTGATTCCAAACTCTAAACAGTGTTTGTCTTTACTGGATAGCCTCCACAGTTTGCACCATTCCTTTGCAAGGGTAAAGTTGGCAACAGCTTATTTATAAATATCAAAACACAGATTGGTGAGCTTCCCTTTAGCTAATACCTTTGTGGTATCCAGGATAATTGTTCAAACTCGATGACATCACGCGAATCAATAAAAAAAATAAAAAAATTACAAAGACAGTTTGTGTGGAAACACAAACTCAAAATCAGCCCTCGAAGTGGTCCACCCAGGCAGGCTTCAGTATTTTCAGAAAGAACATCCAAATGAAATTATATCAAAGGCAAATGAGAAAGAAGGTTGACAGATCTTGTGTAGTGCCCCAACGGTCCAGCAGATCAAAGGATAGATGAAAGTGAATGCAAAGTTAGATGTGAACCTGGCCTAACTAGTTCCCCTTTCAGACCTTGTGGTCTATAGGGCAGATGATGTAAAGTTCATCTGTTTTTTTTGGCCTACGGTTAACGAGGGTGTCATGTAGCCAGCACAACTACCAACCGCTCAGCTACCGCGCCTATCCTGGTCTATTTGAAGTTTAATAATTGATGTAATTCTTTTGAAAAGGCTCAATCTCTTATTCGAATGCTTAATGAAAATACTGCTACTTTTGTAATTAAAAAATATGTTCACGTAAATGAGGTGTACGAGATTAGCATTTGTTTAAATTTAGGTCTAACTTATAATGCATACTATTTAGCTTTTTCTCTTTAAAAAACTGCTTGCATAAATGATTTTAAAAATGAGATTTTTCGCTTTCAGAAAAAAAAAAGTAGCCGTTGCATCAGTACTTTGAATGGTCTAAAATATTGTAATGTCGTATTTTCAATATCATTTGTAGTTTACGAGATCTAAACGGGACAGACATTTTGCACAAAACTAATAGTGTCTCTTCCCTTTCGGGGCCACTAAAAAACTTGCCTAATAGTATTTCAAGAGTAGCATCCCTTTTTAAGTTTTTTTTTGTAATGGTTTAGTACTACAATAGTATCGCATTTTTAGTTCATGATTCTAAATAAAAATGTAATATAAAAAAATGGGGGGGGGGTCTTTGAAACGGTTGCTAAGGTAAACAATACCCACCCCACCAACTTAAAAAATATATTTAAAATACTCCTTTTTGTTTTATTGGCATGAAATATTATAGAAAATGATTCAAGTATTAAATAATGTAAAGGACAAAAAAAGAGAAAAAAAAATTATCATTCTTTTGGTTGACATGATCTATATTGGTAACACAGATCATCTTAGAGACATTCGGAATTATGCAACTAAGCCCGTCTCTATCCTTTTTAATAACACACATCAGAGGGTTTCCTCGATCTCATCGCCACTGCTATATAACAATGCAATGACAAAAAGCACCCTTCTGCAGACCGAAAAAAAACTTAATCTAATGTTATCAACAGCTTACATGTAATTAACAATAATAAAGCAGTAAAATAAATATATATTTTAGTTCGCATGACAAATACAGTAGTTTGTGTTACTTTACGTATGTACAGTGCGTAGTTCTTACTGAAAAAGTTCTGGGGAATTAGGTTTGATGCTCCTCGTCACTTGATGACCTGTGCGACCCGTACCAGCAGCACCACCCTCATATTGTACGCCTCTGAACGAAGGATATCATTGTAATTTCTAAACTGTTGGCAGCCTGGTCGTTTGGTACGGCCTTTAGGCTATAATCATACAGCCTCGAGTTCGAACCCTTACAGCGATACGTATAATGTCAATGACAATTTCTGTGACAATGTCAGTTTCATTGTCAAAGTTAATGTCAATGCCAATGTTAGTTTTAGTGCAACACTTCAATCATCAATTTGATCAATTATTATTATTATAGGTAATTCTTTAAATGCAATATATATATATATATATATATATATATATATATAATATAAATTATTGTGACTTAGAAATAGGATAGGTCCTAAGACCAGTGACCTGTACTGTTAGTCCAGTGGTACATTGTGGTCCCAATTATATTATCTAGGCTAATAACTATAGCCTCTAGATGAATAAAACTACCGAGACAAACAAATAATAATTCTGAGATTTCAGTTGCAACAAAAAAAAAGGAGTTCATGAAGATCATGAAAAATATAAATGGCAATAAAGGCTCACAAAAGAAAATGACATAATGAAAGAAAGCAAAGTAGCAAGACAGTTTCCGGTCAATATAATGAAAGGACCACCATCATAGAGGCACAATAATGTCTTACGCCGAAAAACCAAAAAGATGGTTTACAATAATTTACATGCATTTACAATGAAATGACGTCATTCATGAGACATTTTATGTCAAAAACCAAAGCGAGGGTTTACATTAGTTTATCATACATGCATTAACAATGAAATGACGTCATTCATGAGACACACTACTGTCTCGTATCTAAACAAAAGATGTCTTTCAAAAAAAAACATACAAAAGAGGATAATCAACTTAGTACTAACAAATCGATAAAGTCTACTTAGCTCATTTTCGAAATACTCTTCCCACAACAGTGGCACACTCCTCTTGAGTAACACAACAATAGTACAACACAAGTATTAGTTAAACATTATATAGATTTAGTTCAAACTACACTGGTCATTTGAAAGACTCAAGAGAGAGTGGCAATTTTAAAAAGTTGACAGGGACTTAAATCAATTAATAAAGGGGACTAACTCTAATAAAAAAAATAAAGGTAGCCACCCTTATTGTCCCTCTTGTCACACCTATCCCCTTAAAAATGCTCTTGTGGGGAAATTATATTATGCACAAAGCATTCAACTTGTTTACAAAGAATACAGTTTTTCAAAACCCAAAAATAACATCAGCTTAATATTATCATCCTTTGTCTATGCAACACTTCTAATCCAAAGGAGAAGAAAAAGTCTGAGTAACATTATTTACAATACAAAAGTATCAGTAGAGTAATTGTCTTCTACTGTATTATATTATCTACACTCTTGACAGAGCGTCAGCAACTACATTATCTTTCCCTTTTGCATGTACAATATTTAGATCAAAAGATTGGAGAGTCAAACTCCATCTCAGGATCCGTTGATTCTTCCCCCTCATTAGGTTAATGAAAGTTAGGGGGTTATGATCTGTGTATACTGTTACAGGATACAAATTACTATTTATATAGTAGCTAAAATGAAGAACTGTCAAAACAAGACCCAGTGCTTCCTTTTCTACCATGCTATAATGCATCTGATGCGACTTAAATTTTTGGGAAAATAATGATATTGGGTGTTCATTGCCAGTTTCATCGGTTTGGGTCAAGACCGCACCCACCCCAGAGTCACATGCATCAACATGCAAAATGAGAGGTTTAGAATGGTCAATTGCTTTTAAAACTGGGGCTGTACTAAGAACACATTTCAGCTCTTCAAAAGCTCTTTGGGCAGAAGTGTTCCACTGCAATTTCCTTTTCCCTTTTAGGAGGTCAGTTAATGGGACAGCTATAACTGAATAATTAAAACAAAGCCTACGATAGTATCCTTTCATACCTAAAAACCTTCTGACATCCTTTAAAGATTTAGGTACAGGGTACTCTTGAATAGCTTCCACTTTAGCCTGAATAGGTTTAACTTTCCCGTTACCCACAATGTAGCCTAAATATTGTATTTCTGCTCTACAGAAATCACATTTGTTAAGATTAATAGTAAGATTAGAGTCCTTCAGCTTTTGAAATAAAGTCCTTAGACAAGCCAGATGAGCATCAAAATCATCATGGTATATGACTAAATCATCAAGATAGGCCGAACAGTTTGGAATGTCGGCAATATTTTTGTTCATCAACCTCTGGAAAGTAGCTGGAGCGTTTTTTATATTAAAAGGCATAATTTTGTACTGATATAGGCCATCAGAAGTGCAAAAGACAGAAACTTGTTTCGCCTCCTCCGATAAAGGAACTTGCCAATACCCGGACAAGAGATCGATTTTTGTTACATAGGTGACCTGTCCAACTCGATTGGTGAAGTCATCAATGCAGGGAATTGGAAATGCATCTGCTTTGGTCACTAGATTCACCTTTCTATAGTCAGTACAGAATCTATATGTACCATCAGGTTTAGGTACCAACACGCATGGTGAGCTCCATGGGCTTTCACTTCTTTCTATAATGTTATTTTCCAGCATAATAAGAAATAAAGGAACACTGAAGAGTAACATAAAACAAGGCTTTATTAAACTAGAACGACACATGAACTGACGAAAGAGACTTGGATAGTAGCACACTTAATCAATGTTTTGAACACATTCTCACGACATTACACAAACATAAATAAATACTAACTATTTCACCACATTCACCCCGCCTAGAATTAAAATACCAAGTATAGTAATATAGTAGGCCATAGCATAAATAAAAAGAGAATGCCAGTGCCTGTAACACTATAGATCAATAAATAGTGTCGAAATATTAGTTTCTCTTGTAAACAATAATGAGGAGTGATACAAAGAAACCTAAAAACCAGTATCTATAGTATGGCTTATAAACAATTACTAGTTTCTGTTTTAAGCAATAACACATAGTGTAGTAAGTAAACTTGTACGTAAGTAAGTGACAAGCAAACTCTGAAAACTGTTTGAAGAATCTAGGCTTCAGTTCAGCGCAAGTTTTACATTGGTTTACCACTTTGCAAACGTCCTCGCAGGAAAAAGGTAAGTTCTTAGTCCGAACGAAATGGAGGAGTCTCGTGACCCCTGGGTGGCAGAGGTTGTTGTGTAACAGTTTGAGGTCTTCTCCAGTCATTGCTGACGCAAAGTGGTTTCTTGAAAAGGTATCCTCTGCAGCGTTTTGTTTCCCGGGTCGATATACGACGTCATATTGGAAACAACTAAGCTCCAGTCGCCATCTTTGTATCTTTTCGTTTTTGATCTTGCCCTTGTTTTGCTGGTCAAACACAAAAGACACTGAGCGTTGATCTGTAAACAATGTGAAGGGTCTACTGATAAGATAATGTTGCCATTTTCTCAGGGCTTCCACGATAGCGTATGCTTCCTTTTCAACTGCAGAGTGTCTGCGTTCACTATTAGTGAGTGTTCTTGAAAAGAAGGCAACATGACGGCCGTCTTGATTAAGAGTGGCGGCGATCGCGATGTCAGAGACATCTGTTTCGACTGTTAGTGGTCGATTATAATCTATCGTCGACACAACAGCGTTTTCAAGTTCATGTTTTAGCTGTTTTAAAGCTTCCTGTACTTGTTCAGGGAGAGGAAAGGTTTTGTTGTTCACCAATAAATGGATATTGTTGGAGAAATTTGGGATCCATTGAGAATAATAGGACAGTAGTCCAATCACCCGCTTTTGTGATTTCATGTCTTGTGGTGGAGGTAGATTTCTCAACGCTTGAAATCTTTCGGGGTCTCGTCTTAATTGCCCTTGTGAGATTTCGTAGCCTAGGAGGCATACTTTATTAGTCGCAATAGCACTTTTATCGTCGTTGAAGGTGATACCGTACTTTTTTGCGGCGTTGAGAAATCTCTGTAGATTCTGGTCTTGGCTACTGGAGTCCGCAGATGGTAACGTTATCCACGTAAGCGAACGTATCCTGTATTCCTTCCTCCTCAATTATTGTGTTGATCGTCCTTTGAAATGCAGCAACTCCGTTTGTCACTCCAAAAGGAATGCGGCAAAACTGATAAAGCTTTCCGCAAGCCTCGAACGCCGTGTACTGCTTTTCATCATCTCTGATAGGTATCTAGTGGTAAGTGCTTTTGAGGTCAAATGTACTGTATATTGAGTATTTAGATATTTCCTGCACCAGTTCATCAACTTTTGGCACGGGGTACTCGTCGAGGTAAGTGAATCGATTGATGGTTTGACTATAGTCGATAACCATTCTCTTTTTGTGCCTTTCATTCGTTGTTACAATTATTTGAGCTCTCCACGGGGACGTGGAAGGCTCAATAATTTTGTGAGATAGAAGTCTCTTGATTTCAGTTTGAATGAATTTGGAGTCAGGCATAGAATATTTTCTAGATTTAGTGGCTATGGGGTGGCAGATAGGAGCAAGATTAGCGAAGAGGTGAGGGGCTTCAACTCGTGCATGCTTCCAGCATTCCAGACCTGAAGAGTGCTTCGTTTTCCCTCAAATGGGATCATCAGTTTTTAGTGCTGTCTGATAAAATCTAGTCCTAAGATTACATCAGATACTAGTCCGTCTAGTAGTGAGAGCTTCATACTTTCGTATTGTTCGTCTTTGTACTTTATTTTGGCCAAAATATGTCCGTGAGTAGTGCGAGAAAGATGTGTAGAGGCCATGTAGATTCTGTTTCTGGACATTTCTAATTTCCATTTGTACCTTTTAGCAATTGAAGAAGATATATAGTTTTCATTGCTCCCCGTATCTACAAGAGCCTTCAATGGTACTCCATTGACCAGTATTGAAATTGTAGATTTAGTAAGGCCGGACGCTGGTGTCGATGCCCAGGAAGATCCAACGGTTGTAGTCGTGACGTCTCATCATCTGCTTTCACTATGGCTGAGGTTATAGATTTGAGTGTCTGTCTGGTCGATCTACAGACTTTCTGGAAATGACCCCTCTTGCCGCACAAGTTGCATGTAGCGTCACGGGCTGGACATCTAAAGCGTTGATGTGGGCTGTTTCCACAAAGAAGCATCTTTTACTAGTCGCCGCACTCACCTCATGTTCTAGTTTTGTTGTTGGAGAAAGGCTCCCCACGTCGGCGCTGGCTCCACATGGAGTTTCAGAGTAGATGTTATACGCCATGGCATGGTTATGGGCATATTCAAGTTGTCTTGCCTCTTCATAGGCGCACTGTAGAGTTAGAGTAGATTTCTCCAAGAGTCGCAGCCTTATGCTGTTTGAAGCCAGTCTAGTAATGAAGGCGTCTCTTACGAAGATATCTCTGTGTTCTTCAGCGGTGAGAGCTTTGAAGTCACAGTCTTTGGCCATACTTTTGAGAGAGACTGAGGAGATGAAATTCTCAAATGTGCCAGTGCAGCCACTTCTCGGCAGCCGATGGCGTGCTAGGCTCAATGTCTAGCTCTTTTGGCCTAAATAGACGCTCCATTTGTATTACAATTTTTACTTACAGACTGAGAATAGTGTTGAACGAAAATCCAAATAAGATACACGAGACACATAGATCCATAGAATTGAAAATTTCTAGTTTAATAAATTATAATAAGAAATAAAAAAACACTGAAGAGTAACCTAAAACAAGGCTTTATTAAACTAGAACGACACATAAACTGATGAAAGAGACTCGGATAGTAGCACACTACATCAATGTTGTGAACACATTCTCACGACGTTACGTGAACATAAACAAATACTAACTATTTCACCACATAGTTTATCTCAGAATTTAAGAATTGAGATTGGGCGAGAGGTAGTCTGTAAGGGTGTTGCTTCACAGGAGTTGCATCCCCTACATTAACTTCATGTATCACTAAGTTTGTCTGCTTTGGCACACCAGACAACAGCTGCTGGTACGCTTCGATTAAATCACTGATTGCTTCCCTTTCTCGTTGACTAAGATGTTCTAAATTTTCTGACAAGTTACACAGGACTTCAGAATTTTTTATCTTAACTGTAGGGATTTCTTTGTCGAGAACGGTATCCACATATACCTGGTTCTCTTTTCCCATGGGGACTGAACTCTTTACAATAGCTAGTACAGTTGCCTGATCTGAGGATCTTTCGAGAATTTTTTTTAACCTGTTTATGTGACAATGAATTTTTCCTTTTCTCTTACCAGGAACATGTACGGTGTAGTTGACTTCACTTTCCTTGCCCACTACCTCGTATGGCCCATCATACCTTTTCTGAAGGGCATCACCTTCCGTTGCCGTTTCCAATAATACTTTGTCACCTATTTTAAACTGTCTTTGGACTTCTTGTCATAGATAGATTTGGATTTATTTTGGCTTTCTCTAAGATTGCTATAAGCCAAGTCATTAATTCTAAAGAGTTTGTCCCTTAGATTTCTAACATATACCCTCAAGTCTTTCGTTTCCTCATGAGTTGGTATCCAGTTTTCTTTAATTATATTCAATGGACTTCGTACAGTGTGTCCAAACACAAGTTCAAATGGACTGAACCCTGTTGAATCTTGCTGGGCATCGTGTAAAGCAAACATTAAGAAGTTAATGTTTTCATCCCAAGTTTGTCTCGGTCTCAGCGTACGTTCTCACCATGTTTTTAAGTGTTTGGTGAAAGCGTTCGATGGCACCCTAGCTTTCAGGATGATATGCCGTTGAAATCGAGTGTTCAATTCCCATCTGGCGAAGTGCCTGTAGGAAGATGTCTGACATAAAATTGGTGCCCTGATCAGTCTGCATGACCTTTGGCAACCCGAACGTTGTGATAAATTTTGACAATGCTGTCACAATGGTTGTTGCCTTGATGTTTCTCAATGGTACTGCCTCTGGATAGCGCGTAGTCTTGCACATTATGGTAAGAAGGTACTAGTTCCCTCGTTTTGACCATGGCAATGGACCAACACAGTCCATAAGGATGTGTTAAAATAGTTCTTTTAGTGTTATATTCTCTTGAAGAGGCGCTTTTGGAGGCGATTGATTAGGCTTTCCTGTGATTTTGGCAGGCATGACATGATCTGCAGTATTCAGCTATTTCTCTGTCAATGCCTGGCAGAGAAATGTTTGTATATGCGTCGCCGTGTTTTGTCAATCCCTAAGTATCCGGACATAGGAATGTCATGACCTAGCCTTAATATTTCAGACTGGAACACATTAGGTATGACAATTTTAAGGGTCTGTTTGTCAGTGCTGCCATTAAGTGATGATTTTTCTGTTCACTTTCTGACAAGAATGTCATTATGCATGACATATTGTTGGCCTATTTTTGTATCACCACCTTGTAGCTTGTGGATGATGTTGGCTATTTCCATGTCATTCATCTGGCTATCATAAAGGTCAGCTATTGATGGTATGCCGTTTTGAATTGGATTACAGAAAAAGTCAACTGAAAGTTTGGGTTTCTCATTTATCTGGTCAGTATCTTTCTTATTATTTCTTCGTTCTCGAATTAGTTTTTGTTGCCTGGTTTCTACTTGTTGTATCGTTTCTTGTACTACATTTGTATTTTTCATGAAATCGGTTTAGTTGTTCCATATCCTCTACTTGTCTCGGCCACCAGCTATAAGTTTCTTTCCATTTGGTAATTTGAGACTCTGTTGGAAAACCAATGTTAGGAACATATCCTATCAGCAGTTCAAATGGTCCTTCATCCACCACTGTTACTTCCACCATTTCGTTGAAGTATGGGGAGTTGATATGTACTTTGGCCGTCGGATACTCTTTAATGTGGCCACCAAAACCTTGAACTCTGCAACGTTTCCTACAATATTGATTGCCAGCACCACACATTTTGTGGCCCCTTAGGGCTGCCTGGATGTAATGGCCTTTCACGATTGCAGGACTGACATATGGTGACAGGTTGTTATCTAGCCCGCCTACATAAGCCACTACTTCCTTTTTCTTATAAATTCTTCTGCCTGTGTCTCTACATTGTTTTGCCTCGTGTCCAAATCTACCACATGTATAACATCTTGCACTCTGTCTTGAATCTGTTGTAGTAGATTTTGTAAATTTTGATTCCGTTGTGGCAAGATATGCACTTGATTGATCCTCAGGAGCTTTTTTGCAAACTTTCGCCATGATGAACAGCCACGTATCTTTGGCATAGGTACAAGACTTCGTCCACATGTCTGGGCTTTCTGTCTTGGTGGAATGCAAAGAGATTTTTCCCAGCCGACGAAATTATTGTCTATTATGATAAACTGTTTCAAGTTCTCAAAAGATTCGTCAATACCTGAGGACTGAAACCATTTCTCGAAAGTAGCTTTCACCTCGCCGACAAATTATTTCATATTGCCGTCGATCGGGGGTTTCAGATCGTGAAATTTATTTCTATACTCGTCTTCACTGCATTGGTAAAACTCTAGTAGAGTCTTTTTCAGCAAGGTGTAGTCTTCAACGTCCTTGTCATTCAGCACCTGCAGCGCATCTAGTGCTCTTCCACCCACTAGGCTGAGGAGTTCTCTTGCCCATTCTTTCTTAGATTCGCCTTCCAGCCTCATCAACATTTCAAACCTGTGAATGAAGGAATCCATTCTGTCTTTCCCTTCAACAAACTTCTGCATTTTTGTTCGCCTTGTGTTTCTGTTGGTTTCGTCGTTGGCTTTAGCTGTTTTGGAAGCTTTGCAATTCGTGCTTTAGATTCTTCTTCCTCCATCTTGATTTTCGCTATCACCTGCAGTTCCTGCATTCTGAACTTTTCTCTTCTCTCCTCTGCTCTTGCGTCCCTTTCTTCGTTTTGTCGGATAGCTCTGGCAATCCATTCTTCAAGTTCTTCCTTCTGGTAACCTAATTTCTTTCATGTCTCGTACAAGTCCAGAAGTTCACTTTGTTTTACAGACATTTTCAGGATTTAGAAACCTGAAAATAATACTAGTACAGAAGAAAAACAAATGTAAAAAGTACAAAATATAATGAAATCACAATTCAAAATTTGACAGTATACAATCAAAAATTACTACAATGAAAAAAACTATACTGTCCTTGTAATATCTCAGTAGGGTTCAGGGGTAGATGCACTGGTCGTTACAAAAACAAACAAACTATTTCACCCTGTTCACGAGCCCCAATGTGACCTAGAAATAGGATAGGTCATAAGACCAGTGACCTGTATATCGGCGCGTAGATTATGGCATTCTACCACCAATGTGTATTAAGTGCACAATTTTTGAACGCACTTTCTTTTTGTTGCCTTGCTTGTAAGCTGATGGAGCGTTTTTGTTATTATGCTGGTGAAACGTTTTCTTTGAGATTCTTCCGTGTTCCCCTATTTAGGGTGAGTATCTAAGGCATGACTGCATTTCGCAGTTGTTTTCGATGCCATAGAAAAGACTGGTTCTTTTAGTTTGTCTTTATTAATGTCTCTACACAGCAAGTATGGGATTGGAGTTCTACACTAAGCACTAGATTCAGCAGTGTGTTTTGGTGTGATTGCGAGCATTTATGTATCACGTGGTCGGATAGCAAGGTGTAGAATTATTGTTTAATTAATAGATTCACAATATTAGAATATTCCAAATTCAATGTCATTACTCCATTAGTTGTAATCATAACTTATATTCATATCATTAAATATTTACATTGTCGACAGTGAGTCACTTATTTATTGCAAGCGCGAAGGTGCCTGGTTGAATGTCAGGCAAATGAGCTAAGGCCTTAACATAACCCTGTACTGGCAAGTTAGTCCAGTGGTACACTATGGTCCCAATTATATTATCTAGGCTAATAACAATAGCCTCTAGATGTATAAAACTACCGAGACAAACAAATAATAATTCTGAGATTTCAGTTGCAACAAAAAAAAAGGAGTTCATGAAGATCATGAAAAATATAAATGGCAATAAAGGCTCACAAAAGAAAATAACATAATGAAAGAAAGCAAAGTAGCAAGACAGTTTCCGGTCAATATAATGAAAGGACCACCATCATAGAGGCACAATAATGTCTTATGCCGAAAACCAAAAAGATGGTTTAAAATAGTATACATGCATTAACAATGAAATGACGTCATTCATGAGACATTTTATGTCAAAATCCAAAGCGAGGGTTTACATTAGTTTTCAATAATATCATACATGCATTAATAATAAAATGAGGTCATTCATGAGACACACTACTGTCTCGTATCTAAACAAAAGAAGTCTTTCAAAAAAAAACATACAAAAGAGAATAAGAGACTAAGTTGACCTATACCATTTATATAAATCAACTTAGTACTAACAAATCGATAAAGTCAACTTAGCTCAACAATACTCTTCCCACAGCAGTGGCACACTCCTCTTGAGTAACACAACAATAGTACACCACAAGTATTAGTTAAACATTATATAGATTTAGTTCAAACTACACTGGTCAGTTGAAAGACTCAAGAGAGAAGGGCAATTGTAAAAAGTTGACAGGGACTTAAATCAATTAATAAAGGGGACTAACTCTAATAAAAAAAATAAAGGTAGCCACCCTTACTGTCCTTCTTGTCACACACACACACACATATATATATATATATATATATATATATATAATATAATATAAATTATAAATATATATATATATATATATTTATCATATGCGTAGCCAGGATTTTTTTCGGGAGGGGGTGTAGGGAGATTCCCCCCTCGCCCCCGCCCCTCCCCCGAAAAAAAGGTATATATATATATATATGTTTGTATGGATGGATCTGTGTATCTCTATTACATTCTGAACCTTCATTCTTTTGGAAAACGTTTATTGTACCCTTGAATAGGTTCTTCCTGGAGTTGGTGAACAAATTGTAGACTCCTCGCCCTCGCCAGCAAGGGATCTGGGGGAGCCCTACCGCCAACCACTATTTCTGGTATTGAAAGCCAACTAAATGCATTTTCAGATGTACTTACAGTGCATTATTTTGCTATTAAAAATTTTTATTTCAATTTCAAGGATATGAATACTCAATTACAATTCATTAATATATAGATGGCTCCTTCTGTCTTGTAAGACAATGGATGCGCCCAGATGAGTCACTGGCTTTGGTTACGTCTTGAGACGGGGCAGAATCTGGAGTGGCTGATCAAGCCAATTCTGGATCGGTAGAGTTTGCCATAGTTTGAGCATTTATATTCATCTGTCCTAGGGCTCACTGACAGGGCAGCTTTCTTTTTCTTTCTCTTGACCGATGCAGCTTCATTTCTTTTGCATTCAGCAAAGTTCGTACCAGCACGTACACTCTGTCTCCATGCTGTACGGTCTTGGGCTATATCTTCCCACATACTTTGGTCTTTGCCCATGGCTCTCATGTCTCGCTTGCAGACATCTCTGTAAGTTAATCTTGGGCGGCCCTTGGGTCTGGCTCCCTTTCCTAGCTCAGCGTACAGGATGTCTTTAGGGATTCTTCCATCTGGCATGCGAGTGACATGACCGAGCCAGCGTAGTCTTCTTTGTTGAGGGAGAGCATAGATGCTGTGAATGTTGGCCCGTGTCAAAACTTCCTGATTGGTGACTTGATCCCTCCATTAGATGCACAGTATGCGTCGCAGGCAGCGTAGGTGGAAGCAATTTAATCTGTGCTCTTGACGCATGTAAGTTGCCCAGCTCTCACACGCCATAGAGAAGTGTGCTCAGAATGCAGGCATTGTAGACAAGGATTTTTGTTGCCGTGGTCAAGTTGGTATTTTTCCACACACGCTTAGAGAGTTTTGCCATTGCCGCAGAAGCCTTCCCTATTCTTTTGGTCAACTCAGTGTCTAAGTTTAGGTTGCTGGCTATTGTTTTTTCCAAGTATGTGAATTCCTGCACCACCGTAAGTGTGTGATTTCCAATGTGTATCACTGGTATTTCTGCAACACCTTGTGCCATGATTTCAGTCATGGAGAGGCTAATTGTGAGGCCAAACTCTTGACAAGCAGCTGCCAGTGCATTCACAAGCCTCTGTAATCCTTCTTGTGAATGAGATAGTAGTGCGGCATTGTCTGCGAACAGCAGTTCTCTAATCAAGATACGCCTTCTCTTCGTTTTGGCTTTAAGGCGTGCTAGATTAAATAGCTTTTCATTGGATCTACTGTGGATATATATTCCATCTTCCAGGGATTTGAATGCGCTGGTGAGTACAACTGAAAAGAAGATGCCGAATAGTGTTGGAGCCAGAACACATCCTTGTTTTACTCCGCTCTTGATGGAGAATGGCCTAGAGGCGGAGCTGTCAAACTGTACGGTGCCCTGCATGTTTTCATGAAAAGCTGACACTAGTTTCCGTAGCTTGTTTGGACAGCCGATTCTCTCTAATACGGCAAACAAGCCGATTCTGCTGACAAGGTCAAACGCCTTGGTCAAGTCAATAAAAGCTATAAAGAGGGGCTGAATTTGTTCTCTGCTTTGCTCCTGTAGCTGTCGCATGGTGAAGATCATATATGTTGTGGATCTATCGGCCCTAAAGCCACACTGCGATTCTGGGTAAACTCGTTCTGCCAAGATAGTAGTCGCTTCAGTACTACTCTGGCATACGCTTTCCCAACTATGCTAAGAAGTGAGATGCCTCTATAGCTGTTACAATCCGTGCTGTCACCCTTATTTTTGTAAATCGTTACTATGTTGGCATCCTTCAATTCTTGGGGGCTATTCTTTGCTCCCAGCATGGACTTAGCAGTTCATGGAGTGGCTTGATTAGGCCATGCTTTCCAGCCTGAATGACTTCAGCAGGAATACCATCTCCTCTGGGTGCTTTCCCGTGTACAAGCATGTCAATGGCTGTGCTCAGTTCCTTTACAGAAGGTGTTTCATCTAATTCGCTCAAAACTGAAAGTGGTGGGAAGTTAGACAAAGCAGTTGTCGAGATGGCATTTTCAAGTTCTGCATAGTGTTCTACCCATTGTTCCATTTGCAGTGCACGATCAGTGATGATTGAGCCATCTTTTGACTTAAGTGCGGCACACTTGCTGGTGTGAGGTCCAAAGGCTTTTTTCATGCCCTCGTATAGTCCTCTGATGTTACCACAGTCGGCACAAGATTGGATGTTTTCACATAGGTCCTGCCAGTATTTGTTTGCGCACTGTCTTGCTAATCTTTGGGCATCATTTCGAGTAGATCTGAGAGCTTGTAAGTTGCTAGGGGTGGGCTCCTTCTTGTAGTTTAGCATGGCTACTCTCTTGCATTTAGTGGCAGTTTCCATTTCTTGCAGACTTGCTTCAAACCAGTCTTCATTTTTCTTTCTTTTGTTACCAAAGACCAGTGATGATGTTTGGTACATAGTATCACGTAATAGAGTCCAGGTTTTTTCTATCTTAGTCACTGAGAAGTTTTTGAAAGCTTCTTTTAATTTCTTTGTGAATTCGATGCTAAGATCAGCATTATTAGTGTTTGCAGTATTCAGGCGTGCTTTTCTTTTTCCCAGTGATGAGTGGATCCTAGTAGGCAGCAGTCTTGTCCGGCAGGACACGAAAGTGTGATCAGTATCACAATCTGCACTTTGAAAGCTACGTGTGAGCAGTATGTTTCCAATGTCCTTTTTCCGTGTCAGTATCATATCCAGCTGGTGCCAGACCTAGGATGTCTCCATTATACACAATGCTGTGATTTTGTCTTGAAGTATGTGTTCGTAATGCAGAGCTTATGATATGCGCAGAATTCAAGAAGTCTTTGTCCGTTCTCATTCATCCGGCCGATTCCAAAAAGCCCGAGGTAGTTTGGCCAGGTAGTGTGGTCTGCTCCTACTCCTGCATTGAAGTCACCTAGAATAACAATGTGTTCTTTTTGAGGAATAGTCTCAATGGCTTCCCTTAGGTCTTCGTAGAACTTGTCTTTGTCTTCTTGGAGTGAACATAGTGTATGGGCATAGGCACTGTTTAGAGTGACTTTTCCAGATGTAGTCATCATACTTATGCTTAGTAGCCTTTCCGAGCCACCAACTGGAGGGACTATTGTGGGAAGTAGACTGTTCTTGACAGCAAAGCCCACACCATGCATTCTCGTCTGTTCCTGTGCTTTTCCTTTCCAAAAGAAAGTGTAATCAGCCTCGCGGAGCATGCCGTCTTCGGCTAGTCGGGTTTCTTGGAGAGCTGCAATGTCAATGCGTAGTCTTTTCAGTTGTTTATGACTGCCGTCTTCCTTGCATCGTCAACCTGCCGTAGGTCATCTGTAAGACCAGGACACATCGTCCTGACGTTCCATGAGGCCAGTCGCATAATAAGAATTTTCTTTTTCATTTTTCTTCTTTTGTTGGTTGGTGCAGGTTTACAGCCTACTTGTCGTTTTAAACTAAGCTCTAAGCACCCATTAGAGCAGCAGGCTGTGGCGGATCAGCATATATATATATATATATATATATATATATATATATATATATATATGTCAGAGGTTCTTTTCTTAGCTTGTCTTGTCTTGGCTCCTAAAGGATATGAATATTCAATTGCTACACTGGATCTGTCAACCTTCTTTCTCCATTGTTCTCTGTCATTTGCCTTTGATTGAATTTCATTATGATATTCTTTCTGAAAATATTGAAACTTGGCTTTTTACCTGCCTGGAAGGACCACTTCTGATAGAATTTAATTCTAATATTCTTCTGAAAATAATGAATAATTAATAATATTTTTTTCTTGCTGAGCGGACCACTTTGGGGGCCGATTTGAGTTTATTTTTCCACACAAAATGTCTTTGTAACCTTGTTTTTAATTAATTCTTGTTTGTCATGTAAAAGAAATGATTGTGCAGAATTTCAGTTTGATCCGAGATTGGGTGTCGGACAAACCTTTTTACTAGACAGACAGAGTGAGCTGATAAGAGCTTTGTAAAAGAACATACCTTTTACTTGACAGTAACCCGTGTGTCACAATCCCGAAAGATATCTTATATGCTAAGCTTGCGGAAGGAGTCAGACCCAAGGGTCGCCCAAGATTAACATATAGAGATGTCTGCAAGCGAGACATGAGAGTTATAGGCATCAGTGAAAGTATGTGGGAAACCATAGCCAAAGACCGGAGTGCATGGAGACAGACTGTGCGTGCTGGGACAACCCTTGCTGAGAACAAATGAATTGAATCGGCCTTAATCAAGAGGAAAAAAAGAAAGCTGCCCTGTTCACTAGCCCTGAATCAGAGGCATACACATGTATACATTGTGGCAAAGTCTGCCGTTCTAGAATTGGCTTGATTAGCCACACCTGATTCTGCACCGTCTCAAGATTAAGCCAAAACCAGTGACTCATTTGGGCGCATCCATTGCCTTTCGAGACAAAAGGAGCCATATAACCCGTGTGCACACACCATCGGTCATTGTGAAGCAAAGTAGTTGGTTTACATTTTAAATAGACGTTTTCTTTACCTTGTTGATATATGGGAATTGAGCCTAATCTTAGCATAATGGCGCAATTGAGCATGCGAGTCACAATTATACAACAGATTCGGTTTCCCTGACTAACTGTCTCATTTAGTCACTCGGACATAAGGATGGAATAACCAGCAACTGTAACATGAGGAATTGTTTACAAAGAATAAATAACGTCGAAGGGTGCAATGTCCGTAATTAGAAACTAGAATACATGCAGACAAAGTAACATGTTCGTTTTCTAGTATTTCATCCTCTACATCAGGGATTCTCTAGCAATAGCAATGAAAAGTCTACGTGCCTGGCTGTCTGTGTGAAATCTTTTACACGTTATTGCTCCCACATCCTATTCTCGGATTAAGTTGAAACTGCACAATTAGTCATTGTCGATGACAACAAATATAGCAATACAAAAAAATCAATTAAATTATCATCTAGTCGTTATTAATTAATTTTGTTTTTATATAGAAATTGTACTAAGCTAAGTGAAGATGAAGATTGTGTAGTGAATTAGGTCGTTAGCTAAATTTTTAAAAATATAAGTATATTATAAAAGCGATTTTTTTTTTATAAGTACTTGAACAGCTTAGTAGCTATTAGCACGTCGGCCTTTCACCATGTAGGCTCGAGCTCTCGAGTTTGCATTAAGACTCGATAACATTTGTATTCAGATAGCTTATGAAAATGGAGCACGGAACCTTCTCCCAGATAATATCTGGATAGATCTTTTTTTTCCACAACGGATGCAGACAAAGCCATTGTCCTCCAGCTGTCTATTTAGGTCAGCAAGAGACTCCTCAGAGAAAACGTTTTTTTTCTTCATTAATAGATTCGCGCATTGGTACAAAACATTTACAACTAAGGTCACAATGGTAATAGTGTCAATGGATCATTATAAAATAGAATTTCCATTTATTAACTCATCGATGATAATACTAATTCATTTGTTATTTTTTTTAAATTTTGATACGAACTTCGGTTTAGTTATACGTTTAAAAAATAACGAACTACTTTTTTGATATATCCACTCACTTTATAGGGGCCTACACTTGACAGTCTAAATAAGACTAAATAGAGTTTGAGTTTTGAGTTTTTTTAAGATTCTAGATATAGATCTAGAGTCTAGATATAGACATAGATCTAACTCTAGATCGAGACTTAGATTTATTTCTAGATCTAAACTTAGAGACTTAGATCTATTTCTAGATCTAGACTACAGACTTAGATCTATTTCTAGATCTAGGCTTAGACTTAGATGTTAAATCTAGATTTAGATCTAAAACTAGGTCTAGATCTAGTTAAATCTATGTCTAGTTTGTATGACAATTGACAATGGAGATATTAATTTTTATTTCCGTGGGAAAAATCTTGTTATTATCTGTAAATTAGGTCAACAATTTTTTTTCGTGTTGCCAATTTATCTAATTTTATTAGAAGAATAAATCTTTTTTAGTTTCTCTTTATTACAATGTGACATGTTATTAAATTTAAATGTAAGGATAAGGTTAAAAAAAATTATTATTTTTTAAATATAAGTGTATGCTAAATGAATATATGGAGATGTTGTGGCTGAGGGGTATAGCACTTGGAACTTAAAGGCCCGTGTTCGAATCCTGGTGAAGACTCTAGGCGGACCACTTAGGTGGCCTATTTTGAGTTTGTGTTTCACACAAACTGTCTTTGTAACCTTGTTTATTCTTAATTATGTCATTTAATCTTTTATCCTGTTTTACATTTATTATAATGCACACTCGTGGTGCGGGATATTTTGCACCCGGATATGAAACTAAAAAATGGACGCAGAAGAAATCAAGAAATTCCGTTTACAGTGATTCTAGACAATATATAAAAAAAGCAACTTTTCTAGTAAATTTTCGTTGGTGTATCATACACAAGCACCACTTTTTAACTTAATTAAAAATCCATTTTAGAAAAACAAATGGTATTATATTTTTTAGAATTTATTTCGTTACTTCAACATTTGGTAGACATGCGCTCAAGTCTGGTCTAAAACAAATCTCTTTCACACAAGACATTGAGGGTCCCCGCAACATTCACGCAGACATTGTCATTCATCCTGACCGTAGCGTCCACCATCAACTCAATACAATCTTCTTGTCTCTGATAATTGTTGGGCTCTGGAGGGGTCCAAAAAAAACGTTCAGTTGCACTCCAGTTCGTTGACTAACCCATGTGCCGTCTCTCTGAGCGTCCGTGCCGGCAATGTACACCCTGAGGCCACTGTTTCCTTTAAGGAGAGATTTTAGGAAGTTAAACTCTTCAAAAGTATCTATCTCTGCAGGGTATCCTCCACTGTTTGCAGCACACCACTCCTTGACTTTGGCAAAACTCGGAAATGAAGACTTAGAAATGCAATAGAACGTATTGGTGAAAGATCCTTTAGCTATTACTTTTGCGTTATCCAAGATCACTAATATCTGAAGAAGAAAAAACATACTCTTTGTTGCCATTAAAAATACATTTTAAAATCACTTTATTTAAATAGAAGGATATTGCATTTTGTAAAGTTTGGAAAATAAAAGAAAGGGCAGGACAATAGAAGATAGTTGCCATTAATTCAGTTGTAAGTAACTCTCAAGTATTTATAGGGTGCCCAACAACTAAAGATTTGAATTACTAAACACTAAATTTTATTTCGTCTCATTAGTAGTAAATAGAGTTTCCTTTTCAGACCTTGCAATCTATTGGGCAGATGATGTTACGGTCATCTGTCTCTATGGCTAATGGTTAACGAGCAGGGTGTCATGTGGCTATCACATAACGACCATCCGCTTTTACTTTGCCCAACTAAAGCCAGGTTCCCATTACTTTGCTCAACTAAAGCCAGGTTCCCATTACTTTGCCCAACTAAAGCCAGGTTCCCATTACTTTGCCCAACTAAAGCCATGTTCCCATTACTTTGCCCAACTAAAGCCAGGTTCCCATTACTTTGCCCAACTAAAGCCAGGTTTCCATTACTTTGCCCAACTAAAGCCAGGTTTCCATTACTTTGCCCAACTAAAGCCAGCTTCCCATTACTTTGCCCAACTAAAGAGAGAGAGAGAGAGAGTTAATTTAGTTACTTGTTTTGCTAGGATTAGAAGAGGACTGACGTTTTGAGCTGTCAAGCATTATTTTCTGTATTTATTAACCTTTCTGGATCTTTCGAACTTTTGTGGTTCATTTAATGTATATTCGTATTTTAATAAGTGTGTATTATTGATCTGTAATGATCCAAGTTATAGTGTTTCTAATTACCCCTCTTATGATCCCGTTTTGTTAGGGTCGAAGTAATATAGTTTTAAGTACTCCCTTGGGCCAAGCGAAAGAACCTGACACATACTGCATATTGCAAATACTTAGTTGAAATCTACCTGTTTCCTTGCCAGCCACAGCTCGGTGTATTGCTTCTCTCCAAAGGTGTGTTCAACCGTAACGATTGGTCTCGATTTAACCACTATAGTTATTACTGATGATAGACTGCATTAGAATTCAACTTTAACCCTGGTAATTTATCTTGTATGTCATCAAGGTTTGTTAAGTTTGTATAGATGAACGAATGCCACTGACGTCTTTAACAACTATTACAACGTAGGTTTATATGAGGAGGTCATGTCTATACAAAAAATGAAGCATTTAAATTTTATCTTTTTTTCATCTTCCCTTTCCCAGCTGCATGTCACAAATTGACAAGACAAGTGGCCTTACATTGAACCTAATTGTTTTTTTTTTATTAATTCATGTCTTGTCATAGAAATGTTTCAAGTTAATTCAAGAATGGTAAAAGGGAGAAATTAAAAAATGCTGTGTAAGAACTAAAATAAATATTTTAAATACAATTATAACAGCTTTTTTGATCAACCAATAATTAATCATTTCTTTATTCAGTATGAGCCAACTGACTAAAACAATTTTTACTATTCAGTTCAATTTGGCTATAACAAAGCAACACTAAATTTTACAAAGGTTTTCTCTTGGGATACAAACGTGTTTTAAATATCATCGATTTGATTTTGATTCTCAGGGCATATTCGCACAATTTATATGAAAGCTTGTTTCTGCTGAGCACCAGAGAAAGCATGGTACTAGGAAAACACATAAGCCATAACTGATATCTCATCTGGCTTCGCTCTGTTCACCATATCTTAAAACAAGAGAAAAAATGCAATGTATTTAAATTGACAAGCACCAATCTTATTTAAACTACCTCAACACATTTATATAACAAACATTCTGGCCATTTACTCACAGGCCAAGACCATTAGTTTCATCCTGATAGATCTAATATAACTAGGAATTAGAGATGTCAGACTATATCAATCGCTAGATTTTCTACTTATTTCAACATAAAACAAAATCGTTTGACCAATCTTTGTGAAGTTTAAAGCAAGAATCCCTTAGCATTCTATGGAGAACATGGTGTAAGCCATACACTATCCTTAGGGTCTCTAACCAAGACCAATCATTATAGACGGCCTGAACACTGACCTGCAATGTGACAACCTGAGGGCAGTTTAGACTAATAGCCATGTCATACAGACCTGTGACTAAACTACCCACAGGTTGTGATGATGCAGATCAGTGTTCAGGTCTTCTATAATGAATGGTCTCACCCTAACTTGCTGTTTTTATATCATAATCCTTGAGCGAAACCAGAAAAATGTTGCAGCCCTGCAAACACAACACGGTAACCAGCGCTGAGTGCTAGATACAAAATAACTTCTCCATTTTTTGGCTGATTAGAATGAGGCACTGTATTAGAGTTAACTTTTTTTTTAAAAAGTTCATTATTAAGTATTTTAACTATTTAAAATAGTTTTTACAAATTCACATTAAATTCTTTTTTTTAGCATTTTAGATACACTCTGTCTCATTTTTTGTATGCTTCACTTTGTTACGTATCTAGGTAACAATGCCTAGATACTATTGTTTTTTTTTCTTGACCTGTAGGTTGTCTGCCCCTTTGTGTAATAAGTTTTTTTTTATTTTATTCTTCAAGAGTCAAGCCACACAGACAGTGACCGGTCCTTGACCTATGTGTGTACCTCTGGTTGAAAGGAGGGTGGTTTTTTTTTTTTTTTTCTTTTCTTTTCTTCTGTCTCTTTGAAGAGCGTTCTAGATCTGGGTGTTGATGACTTTCTGTTCTAGAAATTACTAGATATCGACGCGCGGTAGATTATATAAAGACCGCTCGCGTAACGTTGACGGACAGACATACGGAGACAGCCGTGAGACAGAATAGCGGAGACATTGCGTGACCCGTGCGTGGTATACCAATTGATCGTGTAAGTTAAGATTTTTCTTTTTTTCAAGGCCTTGCTTGTATTTGTAATTATATTTTCAAACTTTTGTATTGTAATATTTTTACATGCCATTTTTGTAAAAGGGTTTTGGTCAACCCTTCCATTTTGTATTGAGTTATATTATGATTAAACATTAAGTTGATATTTTACCTTCCGATTTCTTGTGTCATTTTTTTTTTGTTATTCATTGTAAGTCTTTGATTAAATTCAGACTTTAGATAAGTGACACAACTACCTTTTTCTATTGTCACGTTCCCCTAGGCAAGCCATTTAAAAGTAGAATTCAATTTGTAATACGTGACAAAAGAAGTTTGAGGGCTTTCGTCCCGGATATTTTTCTGAACCTATTTTCGTCTTACTTGAGTAATTTTGTAAAGGCGAAGTTGACTTTAACAAAATTTTTTTTTGTGTCAAAGAGTCGGAAGTAAAGTATCAATAGTATTGACCAAACTCTCTTAAGGTTTTTTTGTTGTACTGATTTTGTACTGTATATTTACATTGTATACATTTTTTTTTGCTTGTAATAGTTGTTAGTTAGCCATGGATATTCAGGTTTTTCTTGCAAATCCCTCTGTGGAAGAGCTTGATGCTTTTACTAGGAAGGAACTGGTCCTTATTTCTAAACATTTAGGGTTAAAAATAAAATCAAATGCCCTTAAACAAGAAATCAGAGATAACATTGTAATCCATTATGTAGACGAGGAAGTGTTTTCTGAAGACCTTTTAGAGACCCTTAGACCCGATGAGGGTAAATCAGATTTAGAACTTCAGATAAAATTAAAACAAATGGAAATAGAAGCCCAGTTAGCTTTAAAAGAGAAGGAAATTAAACAACAGGCCGCACAAAAAGAATTAGAGCTTGCAGCGGCTAGAGAGCAGAAAGAAATTAAACAAAAAGAATTAGAGCTTGCAGCGGCTAGAGAGCAGAGAGAAATTAAACAAAAAGAATTAGAGCTTGCAGCGGCCAGAGAGCAGAGAGAGCAGAAAGAAATAGAAATGAAATTACAAATAGAGTTTAAAAAATTAGAGTTAGCTGCTAATGTAAGACCAGATTCTTCCCCTGCCAGTCATACTGCTGAAGCAACAAAATTTTTGAAAATAATTCCACGCTTTAATGAAGCCACAATTGACAATTATTTTCCACAATTTGAACTTGCTGTGAAAAATTTTAATGTACCTGAAACTTTGTGGCCCACTTTGCTGCAAACAGTTTTGACTGGTAGAGCTGCAGAGTTATTTTGTTCTTTGACCATTGAACAACAAAAAGATTATAATGTTGTTAAGGCCTTAATTCTTAAGGCATATGAACTTGTTCCGGAAGCTTACCGAAAGCAGTTCAGGGATTGTCGCAAATCGGATGGCCAAACCCATGTAGAATTCCTGCGGGAAAAGGAGCGACGCTTTGAGAAATGGCTCACTTCCAGGGAAATCGGCACCGACTTTGCAAAATTCAAGAACCTAATGCTGATGGAAGAGTTCAAGAGTTGTGTGCGGCTGGACGTCCGTACGCATATAGCTGATCGTGGCGAGGAAGATGTGCACAAGGCTGCAGTGTTGGCAGACGATTATATAATATCACATCAATTTGCCAAGTATACGACGGATGTCAAGCCAAAACAAGTCAAACAGCCTGAGTCCACTGCTAGCAACTCCATCAAGAACAGCAGTACAAATGACAGAAAACCTACTACAAGTAAAGCTACTTGTTCCTACTGCAAACGAGAAGGCCATAAAATTGACGATTGCTGGAAATTGAGGAAGAGAAACGAAAAAGCTCCGTCGAAAGTCAGCGCTTGCACAGTACAGTGGTCGTCGAGGTTTACTCCCTCATCATCAAGTCATATCAAGAATACCTCGACACCACCTGTTTCAAATGTATTGACTGTACAAGACTCTCCGAAAATGTCTCCACGATGTTCCAATGACTATAACAAGAGTTTTTCAAATACATCAAGCCGATGTTCCAATGACTCAAACAAGAGTTTTTCAAATACATCAAGCCGATGTTCCAATGACTCAAACAAGAGTTTTTCAAATACATCAAGCCGATGTTCCAATGACTCAAACAAGAGTTTACCTAGTACATCACACCGATGTTCCAATGACTCTATCCAGAGTTCCCATAATACATCATCCCGATGTTCCCATGACTCTATCCAGAGTTCCCATAAGACATCACCCCGATGTTCCAATGACTCCATCAAGAGTTCTCCAAATACATCCAAAAGATGTTCTACTGACTCAAGAAAGAGTTTCTCCACTGCGTCTCCTAGAGATGTCAATGACTCCAGCGAGAGTTCGACCCAAGTCCAGTCTGCATCAACCAAAATTGATGTTTTATTAGAGGATTTTAAGCCTTTCATTTCGGAAGGATTCGTATCACTACCCGGTGATTCTACAAGTCTACGACCTATCACCATTTTGAGAGACACAGGTGCCTCACAATCGCTACTTTTAGAGGGCATCTTGCCCTTGTCAAAATCATCATCGACTGGGAAGAGCATCCTGTTACGAGGCGTAGAGCTTGGATGTATAGATGTGCCTCTACATCTAATCGACATAAAGTCAAATCTCATTACTGGACCGGTTGTTGTAGGTGTCCGACCAACATTACCATTGGAAGGCATCTCGTTGCTGTTAGGCAATGACTTAGCAGGTGGAAAGGTGATAGCCGAACCCATCGTCACTCAAAAACCCGACTTATCTGCCACACCCGAGGAAGACCTAGAGTTATATCCAGCGTGTGCAGTAACAAGGGCAATGAGGTTGAAAGCATCTCAAGAAGAGAACGTCATCAAGGCCAACAGTAACCACGATGATGTGGACTTGAGCACCACATTCTTTGCTTCTCTTGAAGAAGAACCAACGCCAAATTCTGAAAAGCCGGCATCAACTCGAAAACAGTTGATTGAGGACCAAAAGAAGGATCCAGAGCTCGCCAAACTCCGAGAAACCGCAATGACATCACAAGAGGCAGAGCTAGCATCAACGTGCTACTACATCCAAGATGATATGCTCTTCAGGAAATGGAAACCTCCAGACGCATCCAACGAAGAAGAATGGAGAATATGCCATCAAATCGTGTTACCAGAAAGATACCGAGCGTACATCATGAATCTGGCTCACGACACACCGATGTCAGGTCATCTCGGCATCCACAAGACATACCACAAGATTATGTCACACTTCTTCTGGCCACGTTTGAAGAAAGATGTCATCCAGTACTGCCGATCCTGTCATGCCTGTCAGATGGTTGGCAAGCCAAATCAAAAGATCCCTGTTGCTCCTCTGAAGCCGATTCCAGCCTTTGAAGAACCTTTCAGCAGAGTACTTATTGACTGTGTTGGTCCTCTCCCAAGGACAAAAGCTGGCAACCAATACCTGTTGACCATTATGTGTGCTTCAACTCGTTTTCCTGAGGCTATTCCTCTAAGGAACATAAAAGCATCGAACGATGTAAAGGCCTTAATCAAGTTCTTTACTCTATTTGGTCTACCAAAGTCCATCCAATCGGACCAAGGAACGAATTTCACGGCCAATCTTTTCAAGCAAGTCATGACTCAGTTGGGCATCAAACACTGCATGTCGCAAGGCGCTCTTGAGCGATTCCATCAGACTCTCAAGAACATGATCCGAACCTATTGCTTTGAGCACGAAAAAGACTGGGACGAAGGAATCCACATGCTGCTGTTTGCAACCCGTGAATCCGTCCAGGAATCGTTGGGATTCAGCCCTTTTGACTTAGTCTTTGGCCATTCGGTGCGCGGTCCCTTGAAATGTATAAAAGAGACTTTGTTGTCACCAACAGCCACTGAAGGACTTTTAGACTATGTAAGTAAGTTTAAAACTAGACTTTATGATGCTTGTGTTCTGGCCAAAAATAACTTACAAAACACCCAATCCAGCATGAAACGCTGGTATGATAGTAAGGCCCGTGTTAGAGAATTTTCTCCCGGGGATAAGGTGCTTGTATTTTTGCCCATACCGGGTCAACCCTTGCAAGCCAGATATTTTGGTCCCTATGAAATTGAGACCAAAATTAGTGACCTCAATTACACAATCAAAACCCCTGACCGTAGGAAAAAGACTCAGCTATGTCACATAAACATGCTGAAGCCTTATGTATCTCGGCCAGATCACTCAGAGAAGAGTAATTGTGTTTTAAATACAGTCAAAAGTTGTTCAAATAGCCATGTTTCTCCTATTGATGATGATATTGTAAAGGAGAAATTTGGACAATACAAAATACCTAATTCTTTTGTATTACAGAATTTGGATGTAAAACTGTCTCATCTGTCTTCGACAGAAAGGCCAGTTATCATGAAACTCATTAATGAATTTAATGACATTTTTTCTGATGTACCAAAACAGACTAATGTTATAATGCATGATGTAGATGTTGGCGAGGCTACTCCAGTCAAGCAGCATCCTTACAGGGTCAACCCTGAAAAACTTGCCATACTTAGGTCAGAAATCAAGTATATGCTTGAAAATGACCTCATTGAACCAAGTTCCAGTAGCTGGAGCTCCCCATGTGTCTTGATACCTAAACAGGACAAGACTTATCGTTTTTGTACAGACTACCGTAAGGTAAATGCTGTAACAAAGACCGATTCGTTTCCTATCCCTAGGATAGACGATCTCATAGATCGTATTGGTGACGCTAAGTACATCACCAAAATAGACCTACTTTCAGGTTATTGGCAGGTTCCCCTGACTGATAGGGCAAAGGAAATCTCCGCCTTTGTCACCCCGGATGGTCTGTACCAATACAAAGTGATGCCATTTGGCATGAAGAATGCTCCTGCCACTTTCCAGAGAATGATAAATGCCCTGCTTGCTGACATGGAGAATTGCCACGCATACATAGACGATGTAGTAATTTTTAGCCAAGATTTTTCTAGCCATTGTAAACAACTGCATTGTCTTTTTACTAAACTTTTACATGCAAAAATTACTGTAAACCTGAGTAAGAGTGATTTTTGCCAGGCTTCCATCCAATACTTAGGCCATATTGTAGGACAAGGCCAGGTGAAACCTGTAATGGCCAAAGTAGAAGCTATCCAAGCTTTCCCTATTCCTGCTGATCGGAAACAACTCCGAAGATTTTTGGGAATGTCTGGATATTATAGAAAATTTTGCGAAAATTTTTCTGTCATTGCCAGTCCTTTAACAAACCTCCTGAGAAAGAACGTCCGATTTACTTGGACGGATGAATGTCAGAAAGCCTTTAACCAAATTAAGCAGATATTATCTAGCTCCCCCATTTTGATGGCTCCTGATTTCGGAAAACCTTTTAGGTTAGCTATTGACGCCAGTGACACAGGTGTTGGGTCAGTCCTTTACCAAGAAGATAATTTCCAAGTAGAGCATCCTATTTGTTTCTTTTCCAAGAAATTTAATAGACATCAAAGAAATTATTCTACTGTGGAAAAAGAATGTCTTGGGTTGATTCTTTCTATACAACACTTTGATTTTTATATCAGTGGGTCCAGATGGCCACTGGTTGTATTTACTGACCACAATCCCCTTACATTTATCCACAAAATGTCTGGCAAGAATCAACGACTTCTCAGGTGGAGTTTATTTTTACAAGAGTACAACCTAGATCTTAAACACATAAAAGGCAGCGAAAATGTTATCGCCGATGCCTTATCTAGATTGTAAAAAGTATTTTGATGTATATATTTTTTATATATATCATGATAAATACATTCTGTAATGTAAATATCATTTTTGTAATTATTTTAAAAAGATTTCCATTTCGTGGAAATGTAAACTTTTTATTTTTAGGAGGGAGGTGTTACGTATCTAGGTAACAATGCCTAGATACTATTGTTTTTTTTTCTTGACCTGTAGGTTGTCTGCCCCTTTGTGTAATAAGTTTTTTTTTTTATTTTATTCTTCAAGAGTCAAGCCACACAGACAGTGACCGGTCCTTGACCTATGTGTGTACCTCTGGTTGAAAGGAGGGTGGTTTTTTTTTTTTCTTTCTTTTCTTTTCTTCTGTCTCTTTGAAGAGCGTTCTAGATCTGGGTGTTGATGACTTTCTGTTCTAGAAATTACTAGATATCGACGCGCGGTAGATTATATAAAGACCGCTCGCGTAACGTTGACGGACAGACATACGGAGACAGCCGTGAGACAGAATAGCGGAGACATTGCGTGACCCGTGCGTGGTATACCAATTGATCGTGTAAGTTAAGATTTTTCTTTTTTTCAAGGCCTTGCTTGTATTTGTAATTATATTTTCAAACTTTTGTATTGTAATATTTTTACATGCCATTTTTGTAAAAGGGTTTTGGTCAACCCTTCCATTTTGTATTGAGTTATATTATGATTAAACATTAAGTTGATATTTTACCTTCCGATTTCTTGTGTCATTTTTTTTTTGTTATTCATTGTAAGTCTTTGATTAAATTCAGACTTTAGATAAGTGACACAACTACCTTTTTCTATTGTCACGTTCCCCTAGGCAAGCCATTTAAAAGTAGAATTCAATTTGTAATACGTGACAACTTTCATTGGTAAATATATTTAAGCAGTCGCCTATGTATCACTAAAATTATACCAGGGTATATTTACAGAATTAGTTATAAACAATTAGCACTGCATCACACCCCATGAGCTCAACAATCAAACAAATTATCTATTTACTTATAGCTTACATTTGTGAGAAGTGTGGTGGAGAGGCTAAGTATGCTTTAACTTGGATTGGCTTGTCTACCTTTGAAGGGGACTCAATATGACTCGAGCAGAGTTGTGTTTACTGAGTGCCTAAATGCAGCACGGAAAACCTTCTCCCAGATACCCCTTCCCCCCACTGGTCCACACATGAGATTGGACCATAGCACTCTGAGCATGCTATAAACATGAATGTAGCGCTATTTAAAATCTCTCTATATATATAATATATATATATATATATATATATATATATATATATATATATTAAAGACATAAAGACATTAGCATGCACCACTTTGAATTGTTTGAAAAAATACCCCCAGCAACTCAGTGTCAAAATATTCTATTTCATTAATACAAATTAGCAAAAAGATAACTATTTCAGCAATAATTTCTGAACTATTAGTCTTGGTCTTTGCAAAATGGCAATTAAAAGTGGAATTTTTTTTAAAAGTCTACCCTAAGTCAATATTTACCTTCAGGGTCCAACATCCTGGGAATATTTAAATGTTTTTCAGCAATGTCAAAGGCAGTGTAAAAGTTCTCTAGTGGATTTTCCTGAATATAAAAAATGGAAGAAGTAAACAATAGGAATATAACCTCAATAACATATGTTGTCTAAACAAATCTATTTCAACTTTATTTAAAAGTTGCAAATCATTTTCAATAAATTTTGCTAAGTAATTATAATCTATATAAATCAAATTTAGAGAGCAAATTACTGTAAGGAAACAAATAATTCCAAACTAATTATTCTATTTTAATTAAATATAATACTAAAAGATTTTCCATAAAGCCACTTGTTTCACTAAAAAAACTAAAGCCAGCAGATTTATTTTCATTCAAATGTTCTATACCTCATATGACGTAATTAGCTTCTCTTTTGAGGGAAAGTAATTAATTTATATCGTAAGATACACCTGACATTTGTTAAATAAACATATAGAGACAATATTTCTAAACTCATTAGGAGTATATTTTGCAGTTAGGAAATTTTGTTTTCAAGTTTATATAGTTTTAACTTATTTTTAATAAACCTCTTCAGAAGATGGTCATGTTAGCAGATCTTCCTAGCCACAGATATATCTTAATAGAATAAAAGGGAACAATTTATTGTGTACAGAACCAGACTGCTAAAAAAAAGTTGATAGCAGTCTAAATACTCATTTTTGTAATCCTACTTTCTCTTTTTTCTAATAAATAAAAATTCAGAACAAGTAACTGTAAATATTGGACATGGCAAAATATAAAGGTCCAAAGTGAGGTCTCCATAGCTGTGTGAAATAATGAACTATTCTCTAATTTTCATATGGGAGTTTAAAAAAAAAAAGAAAGAAAAAAAGTGAGTGTTTGTGTGAGTCTTTGAGTGGGTCATTTCAGTAACATTTCTCTATATCAGGAAAGAAAAGATGTTAAGCACCCTTTAAGGCCAAGTTTAAAAAATAATTAGTAGGACAAACCCTTATTATAACATTATTGACTTAAAACTACATTTCTTTAGATGTATGAACAGACTTTAAGAATAAAAGTGGTCTCTCTAGTCTAGGCATCTCACAGAGAAGAAAAAAACAACTTTGATACCCACAGTGGCTTTGTGGAAAATATTAGCATAGTTAGAAAAAAGAAGCAATATCTACAAAGCTATTAGTCTTTAAATGTAAGACTTTATGAAGAAAAAAATCATGTTAATGTATGCTGTTAACTAATAATAGGTGTTATAAGGATAATGTAATTGTACTTTGTATTTCTAAACATTCATTTCTGTAGGTTCTGGGATACCTGTAAAATTGATTTTATTTTTGACAAATTATTGTACTCTAGAAGATCAGGCCTATGCCTGTGTATGAGTGCACAGAAAGCGAGACCATCTTTAAAACTGAGGAAGACATCAAGCGCAAACCATGCAACAGAAAAGCCAAACAGATGTTTAGTGAAAGAAACATGATTTGAGAATAATAATGCTGTTGTAGCATTTGGCCCAGAAAACTGTTGAGTACAACTGAATCAGAACAAGGAAGTTTCATGAGATTTAATAAATGATTGATATTTGTCTTCTTGTTAGCAATTAATATTTAACTAGTTTTATGTAAAGATGGCAGTTGTGCTCAACATTAAATGAAATGTCCCATATTTCTTTGTTGGGTTTTTAATCAGTCACATTTTCAAAGGTATTCAGATTTTAATGTCTGAACTGTGTGTGCCTTTATGCGCCACTGGATAAATTTAAACACTTTTATCTTTGATACAAAGTCACTATGTTTTATTTACTATTTGTATGTAACAAAAGATAAAAGATAAAAGATAAAAACATCATGATCAGCCTGAAACAAGAACAACTTCATTCATTAGTACAACAGAACTCAATGCTATAAAATAAAAGATAAGTTGTTGGTTTCAAAGTCTCTCTTCATGCTATTTACTACAAAGCAAAAAAAAAAAGTTTCTCATGATGTGAAAGAAAAGTGTACACTCAACATGCTGCAGCTGTTCTTAGACTAATGGGACATTCTCAGAATGGCATTATGAACAAACTCTCTGAATAGTTCAATACAATTAACTGTTTGGTAGCCCATGAAAAAAAAAGATATGATGATGTTTATATTCATTTACATTTTCTTTTCAAATTAAGGGAAAGATAAGTCTAAGTCAAAATTACAGTGAGCCCCATCCATTTGTTCAAAATATATTTTTGTATTGTTCAATCTAAAGGAACCAAAAATTTTGTAAAATAGTAAATAGTATTGGTTCACTTTTACTAAATTACTCTCACAAAAATTATCAAAGGATTTCAAAATGAAATGTTATCACATTACTTCTGGGCTACTCTGTTATCTGTAACAAATAGCTTATGTATTTCTAAGAACAAAAACAAGTAATGTGGTGCACAAGTTGTAGCAGATGAATCTTACTGGCATAATCAAGTTTTAGCAGCTTAGGAATTGTTTTACGTCTACACCAAAGTCTCATTTAATGACTATATAATTCAATTAGCAAGAAATATCTATTTAAAAAAGTTTGACAATAATAAAAAAAGCTAGCCTGTAGCAAGAACATATGAGAAGTGATCTAAGATTTTCAATAGAAGTTTTGTTAAAAAATCAAGACCAGTGTGATGTAAAAATATATTTCTAAATTTAAAAAAAAACAACAGGCAAGCTAACTAGGGGGGAGCTTATTCTGCAAATTGTTGTTGGACTATGTGTTTACCCTAGAAAGCTTGTAGTAGTCTAGGAGGTCAGGGCGGTGGCGATGGATCAAAGCACAGAAGGTTAAACCATCTTTCCAGCTGAAATGGTGGCATACAATATTAGGATCAAATAGTATGGACATTCAATGTTATTACTTATACTTTAGGCGTAATTCTTTTTTAAACAAGCTTTCTTTTCCACTTAGGAGACCTGGTTTTTCAAATATACTCAAATAAAAAAGATACAAAGAGATTTCAAAGTGAAATAATATAACTAGTGACATGGAAAAAGTGGAACATATTAAGTTTATTTGTGTGTGTGTGTGTGTGTGTTATTTGCATTGTAGGTGCTCTGGTGTGTGCAGTCAATTTTTTCCTCTTCTTAAAAAAAAGTGAACAATTGTCAGGACTTTCAAGGTCATTGCTGACAAAAAATTGTGCATGGTACCATCAGTCCTCCTGAGATCCAATTGGGTTCAGAGCAGGAAGGACTACTCCTGTAGTGATCAGTCCTCAGATCACATACCCAAAGGCACCCAACAGAAAATGTCTACATTAAAATTGTCTTCCTTTATTTCTAGCTACTCAGCACATGGATCAGAGTTGAATGGCACACTAACTTTTCAACTTAGAAGCTATTGTTACACAATCTTTTAAGTTCACTGATAACTCTTCTTGACGGCAGTTAAAACTAATCACAGCTTACCAAACAATATTTAAGAAAAAAAAAAACAACAAGTGTGTAGTGGGATGTGTATCCTATTTCTACCAGCATTATTTTATTTCTCTTGGGTGCTCATTGTAAAATTCTAACTTTCTTTAGAGAGAAACCAGGAGGGAAAAAAGTGTCTAAAGCTATATCTATGTAGCCAGAGGTTATACAGGAGCAGACTTCAAAACATTCCTCTCAAAAACATTTCACATGAGAAATTCTAACCTTTACCTGTATGCTTCCCACCTCCTCCCCTTGGTCTAAGTTTTATTAATAAATAGCAAGACATAGGATGACAGGATCAATGGATGTTTTGAGTTTTTACCTCTATGTGAGCTGGCGCTCCTAGATCTAATTTTTGACCTAATTTTATTTAATTTATATTATTTACATAGGCCAGGGCTATGATGTTTGTAATTTAGTGTCCTTTTTAATTTTTATAGTTCAGTGCTGTGTATTTTGTAGTTTCCGCTATTTATAACTTTCTGCTAGTTTTAGTCTTTTTCTGTTATTTGTGTTTTACTCGTAGAGGAAAAGTAGTTTTTAAAATAGTTAACTAGCCTTAGAGCTGTGGATGTTATTTACTATTTTTTGTCCCTGGTTAGTTCTGCTTATTTTTGTCTTTGGCATTAGCGTTGGATTGGTTGTTATTTTTTAATATCAGTTTATGTGCAGGTCTGTAAACGGTATAGAGCCCCCATATGAGTTTAGAATAGAAATAACTTTTTATCTTCCTTTTTGTATTTTTTGTAGATTTAAATTTTAAGATTCTCTTTTTAATGCTGTTTAATTTGGTATATAATGTTGTGTAGTCCGTGTCTTTAGTAACTTGCTAGATTTTATTGCTGTGTACGGCTAGGTACAAATAAGGGAAATCAGTAGTCCAGTTTAGTCATAGATAATTAGCGTCATGCTCTCCGATATGTTCGCGCTGACCAGTTATAGTTAGTTCCGGAACCACGTTGAGCTCTCTTTTATCTTGACCTGTGGTCAGTGATGACATTGGTGCCTGTATAAAGTTATTTTTGTGTAGTGTAATTTTTGCTGGGACCGCCTGTAAGTTGGAAAATGTTTTTATTTTTGCTTTCTTTCGTTTGTATTTGTATTAATTGTTTCTGCATCTATTGCTATAGTCTAGATGCAGACTGATTAGTGTAGTGGCATCACTGGCTAGTTAATTAGCCATGATTACCTCTGATGGAACCGGAAGTTCTGTAGACTTGGGTAGCGTCACCCAATTGCGCCAGCCTTAATGCTTTTTGCTTTCCTATACTATGTCTATGTGTAAATATTTTATTTTATGTTTCCTATGTGTTTTTATGAATATTTTATCGTTAGGATAACCACTCTATTTAAGTTGGCATTTTGTCCTACTTTTTAATGTAAAAGATGGCTGCGGCCTAAGCATCGCTGTCATGGCGGCTTGTTTAGTCTTATCTACTATTATCTAGATCTAGCTTATGTTTATTGTAGTCTAGCCTGACCTGTGTTGGTTGTGGCTGGGACTTTAGTAATTCAGGTATTGCTTTTATTAGCTACATGTAGGTAATTGAAATTACCTCATGCTTGTATTATGTGTATGCACTAACTAGGTCTAGACCAGTCCAGTCTAATATATGTGTTATAGTCCATTATTATTTTCTTTTTTGAATATTGTCTTATGTTTGTTTATTTTGTAATTGCAGGCTATAATTCCTGCTTTACGGCCTAATTGTCTGCCGCAGTTATTACTGTCTAACTGACATTATTTCGGCTGTAGTTCTGCGTTACTGCTGCTAGTAGCTTACTGTTTAGTGTTGGGGTAATTTAGGTTATTTGATGGTCGGTTTAGTTAGTAATAGTTGCAGATTTAGCAACATAGACCCAGAGGCAGCTAGAGACTGTCGCCAAAAAGGGTTTTGGTTAGTGGCATTGTTAAGTTCAGTTAAGTAGGGTTGATTAATTATTTAGTAGTGCGTATATATAGTTTTTGTTTATTTCTAAGTTTATTTTCATTGTCGTATTCACTTATATTTTTATTGCTTTGTAAGTTGGTTGTAAATAAAGTGTATATAAGTTTGTTTTATAATTGTAGTTGGTTATTTTATCTTTAGTTAGCTAGTTTAGTCTAGTTTAGTTTGATTGTGCTGTCTGGTTGCTTGGGCGATTCTAGCCCCTTGGTCGCAGACCACCCAGTAGAGCCACCACCTGCCTTTTGTTATAAATAAACAAATGTTGAGCAGCAGCAAGTAACAAAAAGGCCTCACTCAGTAGCGCCACCCTGACCTGCTCACATCTATAAAAGAAGTAATTAAACCTTTTGAAAGCATTAAGACATTTTGTAAATAATGTAATCACCTTGAGTCAATTAAAAGAAAAATATGAAGAGTTAGATGTCAACACTTAGCTGCCTGACAAGATCAATTCTACAATATATTTCTCTAAGCTTCTGTCTTCTCCTTACACCTAATTCAAAAGTTTAAATGAATAATGGCAGCATACAAAAAGCAACAAATCTAATTTTATGTTCAATTACACCATTGCTATAAAAGTTTAATCAGAATCCTATGTATCTTGTAATATTTCATAGTTAATGTCCTTCCCTTGAGTACAGCTTATCAAAAGTATGTGAATAGTTTCTCCTTGTTCCATCAAGCTTAATGCTAAGTAACAACAAAGGAAAGTGATTCTCTAAAGAAATTATACCTGAGGTGAACGTTCTGTACATTAACATTCTTATAAGGAGCTGTTTTCCTCTGGCACCATAACAAAAGGCCCTCTTTGGCTGTAATACTGGGGGTTAGAAAAGTCATTTGTTAATATAGCCCAAACATAAAAAATATCAAGACAAAATAGATAATGTAGTCTTCAAACTCATGGATAGAACAAGTTAACAACTGTTAAATATTCCACCCAGACAGATGTTTTGTAAAAAAAAAGAATTCTTATGATATAATTTGTGTATGTGCTTTAAAAGTCAATGGTACATATTCAATTACTCTGGAAACATCTTGTGATGTTTCAGTGCACACTCTGAAATATATATGAGACGCGAGACTCCTAAAATTGTACGAAAAGGAACGTGCATAGTATTGGGTGTTTGTTAAAAGTTAGTCCGATCATTTAACTTGGCCAGCGTTTCCAAAACTGTGTTCTGCGACACCTAAATAAGTGTTTTACGAAGTACTGGAATGAATAATTAGCTAGTAGGACATAACGTAAATGAATCTCTCAAAAATTAAGCAAAAAGTTCCGCTAAATACCAGAAGTGCTCCGTTAAGGAAAAAGTTTGGGAAACACTGAATTAGGCTAATAATTTGGCTGAACAAATCTGTTTCCTGTGAATTCAATTTGTGAATCAAACATAACTCTGCTTATTAGATTTGGTGAAACTTTTTCCGACATGTTTCTCCATTGACATCAGCCTGCCTCGTTAAAATAACTTTCACTTCATCATAATTTTATGGCTAAATAAATCGTCCTGAAGCATGAAGTTTTTCAGTTTAGAAGTCAATTTTTATGACAAGAGTAAAGCCCAATTTTTTTTCTCAATATAGCCTCTTGTTGCCACCGCCTGAAATAGAGTGAAGAAACCTTTCAAATCCTCACATCCTCTTTCCTCTAGTTTGAACACTCTTGTTGTCTCACGTGTCCATGATGTGTCTGTGTGGCTTGTCTTGGAGCTGAACTTCTCCATCTTTCTTTTCAGATTTGCCTTCTTTCTGCAATTTTACCCATTCCAATTCTTCCTGTCTCTTTTTAGCTTCCATTGCTTCTCTTTCTTTCCATCTTTCTTGTTCCTCATTCTTAAGCCGTTCTTCCTCCGCCTTTTGTTCCTTCTTGGACTTCTCATATTTCTCCTTCTGTTCCTTAACATATTTCTGTAACTCCTGCCCATCTGCTAGATATTGTGAATTAATGGGAAACCTAGTCTCCATCCTATGAATTTTCAAACAATTTCAAACAGTTTCACAGGTAAAATAGAAAAACTAATCAGAGCACAAGATATACTAGTAGCAACTAAAAAAATACATTTAGCTGTGCTTTCTCCTGTGAAGATAGATTCCGCCTCAGCACCAGGAAGACAGATTAGTGATGACAAGGAACAGCCGATAACACCAGGACACCGTGATAACCTCTATACACAAATCAACTTCAGTACAAGTCCACCAGTCAGTTTGGCATGCAACAAAAAATATATTTTATTAGTATATAATTTTTTTTTTACATATAAGATACAATGTTATCAGTACTAATATGACATAATGGCACTAATAAAGTCTCACGCACATAATACAGTGCTTATCCTGAGTTACAAGGTACAAGATACTGCTCTGAAAACGATCTGCAGAGCATCGTCAGTGACTTCTCAAGAGTATGCTCAGACTTTGGCCTTACCATCAATACGAACAAGACTGAAGTCTTATATCTACCTGCTCCTGGGAAAGCCTACTCGGATCCAAGCATCACTATAAATGGACAGGGTATAATTGCAGTGGACAAATTCACATATCTTGGCAACACACTCTCCAGAAATGGAAAAATCGATAGTGAAATCGACCTGCGTATCGCCAAGTCCATTGCATCCTATAGCAGACTGTCTACAAATATCTGGAACAGACGTGGTATCACCGCAAACACAAAGCTAGGGGTCTATTGAGCCGTCATCCTCCCTACATTGCTCTATGCCTCAGAAACATGGACAGTGTACAGTAAACATGCAAAGAAACTAAACCACTTCCACATGACATGTCTGAGAAAAATACTAAATGTCAAATGGCAAGACAAAATACCAGATACAGAAGTCCTTCGAAGAGCGTGTATGCAAAGCATCCACACAATCCTGATGCAGTCCCAGCTGCGATGGGCAGGTCACGTCTACAGAATGGAAGACCACCACATCCCTAAACGACTCTTGTATGGCTAACTAAGCGAAGGAAAGCGCTCGCAAGGTGGTCAAAGAAAGCGCTTCAGGGACACCCTCAAAGCTTCTCTGAAGGCGTTCAGCATAAACCCAGGCACCTGGGACACTGAGGCACATGACAGAGCATCATGGCGTCGCGCTGTGAAAACTGGCGCACAGGCTGCTGAGGAAAAAAGAACAACGCTGGCAGAAGAAAAACGCCAGAAAAGAAAAGCAAGACAAACGACACTAGCTCCAGCTGGAATAACCTGCCCAGTGTGCGGCCGAACATTCCGGGCTCACATAGATCTCACCAGCCACATGAGGAGGTATAAAACCCCAGTGCAAAGCCCTCAGCCCCCTGGATGACAAAGTGGTTATCATCGAACCACGATGGACGAACTTTATACAAGGTACAATCACAGAGCACTGTTATGAATAGTACTGTGACACAAACTGGTGTCAAGAATCTGAAAAATATACTTTAACAAGTACAGAAATCTCAGCATTAAACTTGGCAAATGTTCGAATACTATCAATAATCTAAGCCAGTGATGCCCCAAAAACGGCCCGCGGGCCAGATTTAGCCCGCGACGTGGTTCTATCCGGCCCGCCGAAATGTCGGCACAAAGTGTAGAAAATCCGCTACTTCCCCCCTCCTAAAGAAAATGTTGAAAAAGGTCTCTTTACCTACGTTAGGACCCTCAATTTTTCTCCGATTGATTGTTATCATGACCTTTAACATTTGTGCGTTTATGAGATTGGTCTCTTAATGTATAATTTACCACCCCCCCCCCCCCAAAAAAAAAATAAAAGGACCTTTACTTTTTGGTAGAACATGATGATAAGCTAATATATTTGACTTGTTAATAAAATGTGGCTGTTTAAAAAAAAAAGAATAAAAAATTAAGATTAATGTGAAAATTTACCAAAAAGAGATCAGAGAATGAGTCGTTGGTAAAGCTAGCTACACTGTTACTACTCATATTTTTAAGTAAAGAAATGAAGCCGTTTCTGACGCACAAAAAAAAGATAATAATATCCCATTAATGAATGTAAGTAGGCCTACTAGATCCACGGGTTTATAATAAAAAAACGTTTCAGGTCGATTTCATTTCGTTTTTGTACCTTTCCTTTGTCTGGCCCTCGACATCATTGTCGGAAATTAAAATGGCCCGCAGGTCGATTTATGTTGGGCATAACTGATCTAAGCAAATGGCTGAGATAATCCCCCAAATAACTCTGGCAACTGGTAATGACCAGCCCCCAAAAACTTCTGTTGTGGTTATTCAGAAACGTGATGGTACACTACGTCCAAGCAGCATTGATTACCGTAAGTTGAACAATGTTACACAAATACCAGCAGAATTGATTCCAGATCAAGAAGAGTTATTTAATAAATTTTACAAGGCAAAGTATTTTACTTTAGTTGATTTGACTAAAGGGTATTGGCAGATACCTATAAGTGAAGAATGTAAGGAGTGTAGAGCTTTTAGAGTCCTGGGAGAACATTACATGTTTCATTACTTACCATTTGGTTTAACTGGTGCTCCTAACCATTTCAATAGGGTTTTAAAGAGTATTTTAAGAGATATTGAAAATGTATTGTTTTATTTTGATGACATTAGTATATGTGGTGGAATAAGTCCGCCGATCGGTTCGTTTGCACTTCCCGATGGGGACGATGGCCTGCGACTCCTAGGGGTAAAGTCTTAGAGCCACAACGTGGTAAATATTTGGTTGATATTATATAGGCGCACAGACAGGCACAAGCAAAACGCTAAGCTTATTGATTTTGTGGAAGAACAATTATTTAATAAAGATTAATTAAGAAGAAATACAATCAGCGAGTGAGGGGGGGATGTACAGAATGATTTAGGATTTTATGATAACGTTTAAGATAATATCATCACTGGGATGTTGCTCATAAAGATTCGTGTATGGTTTGCTTATTCGGCTGTCTCTCACTTATCTGTTATTCAAGGTTCTCCATCTGGGTGGGGTAAGTTGAAGCTCCGTTGTGCTGGCAGCCAGTTGCTGGTGCTCTGCGAGTAGGCAGGCACTGGTTTGATGAATATGAGGATGCCACGCGGTGGGCTTACTCCCGTGGTAGTTGCAGACCGGTCCTGGGACTTCAGCCTGGAATGCCTTCAGTTCTTAGCCGAGGGTGATGAGTGACTCACCCTCAACGGGAATGTGTGGAGAGCTGCTGAGGTCTGCCTTCAGGCAACCAAACACGTCAGCCCTGGTGTAGGAGGCTATGAAATGAGACATGAGAGGAGCCTGAATTATTAAACCATACAAGCTGGTGGCTCAGGCTAACTAAGATACTTGTCAACAACATTTTACTAGGTCTAGTCTAGTAGGTCTAATGGATGTACAAATAATACAATAATAATAATACAAATACATCTATAAATGTACAAGGGGCATAAATGAGAAGGGAAACAGGGGGACCATATTACGGGGTTGTAGCCCCTGTGACCTCATTGACCCACAGGTAAAGAAGTCCACGGTCGCTCGTGACCAGAGGACCGTGACAAGAAGAATGGAAGGGGAAGGGGGGGGGGGGGTAGAAAAGGGCACATAACTATGCCGGCCAACAAGCCGAAACTAGTGGGGTGGGCACACGAGACTGATTCTCGGGCCCAGGATTGCATGGTAACAGCACAGTATGTGCATAGCAAAAACATATGTGCGCATATACGGGTATATATGCACAGGTAAGGAAATGATCTAGACGTAAGTAGGTCCAGATGAATATGGATATGAATAAATAACAAATGCATCAATAGACATTACAATTAACTAAATTGTAAGGTGGATGTCCACCGTTGGGAGTGCAGTCAGCATTGACGAGTACATGAGGAACACATATTCATAGAGATTTACAAATGTAATATTTGGAAGCAAACCGGTGTTAACATGGTAATGATACATGAATATAAATGTTACAGGCGAAGACACACTAAATAATAATGATAAAGTTTTTCGAACTCACCCGCTTTGCCTTACACAAGTTCCCAAATGAATCGTTGACTTGAGAGTCTTCTGACTTCTCAGTGATTCTGATCTAGAATGGCATTAACCTGAAACTTTCGTCTCCGGCTTTTATAGGTATGTTAAGAGTAGTGACGATCCAATGGCCAGCGAGTCTTTTGAGTTTAGAATTGTCAAATTGGACCGATCTTTTCATTTGGGGCTCACTCACCTGACTTCTTTAACCCGCGACCCGGGACGGGGGGGGGAGGACGAAGGAGGATGAAAGCGGAACCATGCAACAATTATTAGGCTGGACCATTGCTCGATTTGAACGATTTGAATAGCCCTGGGCGTCAGGAGTGTCGACTCAAAGGGATGTACGTGGACACCAAAATTTAATGTCCCTGTTCTTCACGGTTGCATGCTTTTGTTTCGGCGTTTGGGTGTAACTTGGGATGAGTGTTTATGGCCTATAATTTGGGGGTTGGATCTAACCTTGGTGTAATAGGATGTTTGTGTTCTACACTGGTCGGTTTGGTGTTAAAAGGGGCTATACAATGCTAACTAGTGGTTAAGAGGGGGGGGGGGGGATACTTCCGCACTGGTCAGTTCTGTATTGAGAAGGGACGCGTTTCGTCACAGTATATTTAGTGAAAGTTTGGAGACTCATGTTAGAGATGTACACAATGTTTTCAGAAGTCATGGATTTAGGTCAGGGAGACGTGAAACCAGATAGTAGAAATGTACAGAAGATCATTGAGTTTAAACCACCCAGTACAAAGAAGGAAGTGAGGTCCTTAATCGGGTTGGTCAACTATTACTCTAAATGTATACCTGGTTATTCTGATTTGGTGTTTCCATTCAAGGAGCTATTGAAGAAAGGGAAATCTGTGAGAATGGATTGGAGTAACGAGTGTGTTGCGGCGTTGAAGAGAATACAAGCTTATTTGTGTGATTATCCTATTCTAAGATTGCCTGATCCTTCTCTTCCATTCTTTTTGCAGACAGATGCGTCAGATAAAGGCATTTCAGGTATACTTAGTCAGATGAGAGATGGTGTGTTACATCAAGTGAAGTTTTTCAGTCGCAAGTTGTTACCACGTGAACAGAAATACTCTATCCTTGAGAGGGAAGGCCTGGCCATTGTATGGTCTATCCTTGAGCGGGGCTCAATTGATAAAGTGCAGTGAATAAAACACTAAAAGTAGCTCAACAAAGATGGCTAAGACAGATTTTAGAAGTCAGTTATAGAGATCGGGTCTCCTATGCCGAACTGGGAGTCGACCCCTTAGTAATATTGTGACAGAGCGTCGCACGAGGTTTGCGTTCTCCGACAAAATGAATTTAGCATAAGAAGAGTTGCGATGACATCCTAGTACAATTTGGCGCCACACATTCATGGAGGTTCTCAGAGCAGAGGCCTCGGCTTGACGGCAAATGCGCCGAACGTCGCGGGAGGGTCTAAGTCAGTAAGAATAGCACATTTGGTTTTGGAAATAAACTTTTAATAGCAAGAAAATGCATTTTGTTGGCTTTCAATATCAGAAATAGTGCATGGCGGGGGGGCTCCGCCCCACGCTAGGGGAGCTCCTAGCGCTCCCCCAGAACCCCTTGCTAGCAATGGCAGGGAGTTTACAATTTTCCACTAACTCCAGGAAGAACCTATTCTAGGACACAATAAGCGTCTTCCGAAAGAATGATGGGTCAGAATGTAATAAAGATTATATACACACACACATACATACAAATAAATATAACTTTTTCGCGGGGGGGGGGGGGGGGTCGGGGGGGTTAGAAAAAATCTTCCCCCCAAAAAAAATCCTGGCTACGCCCATGATGGATGGTAATCGTATTATTCAGGATTGTTAAAACCATTTTTTTGTACAAACTATGTTCTCTATTGTTTGTTTGATTGTTAATTAATATACAACACCATCCGAGTATGACAAAATAATTGGATGTGCAATATTGAATGTCAGATAGAAGGTTCAGTTTATTTGTTGTTAAGGCGCGGTGTTGATTCTTGGAAATATGTCTAGTGTAGATCTACATCTGAGTGGAAGTAATGCTAAACTCGAACTACTTCAGTAACACCGGCGAAAGGCCGAAACAATCAAAATATGTAGTCGGTGCTGATGTTGTTTTACAAATATATTTAATAATCAAGAAGGGAATCGTCCGATGTCAGCTATGTCCGTAAATCCGTATATCTATTGTACTGCTCTACACGAAGCGTCTTCTTTTTGCGTCACTTAAAGCGTTCTTGTTTTTTAACCAACTTTACGTCATCGTCGCTAAGTAAAACTTTACCCTATTCCCGAAACAAATAACTAATTCCTAATCATGTCATAACATTGTAAACTGAAATTTATTAGACAGACTGAAGTTTTATTTAGAACAAATCTTTTTGCAAGGCATTAAAAGTTCCTGTCGGGCTATTGCATGGAATATCATTCAACTTGCCGGCCCTGTCAGCGATCAGCTCAAGACAATCTTCTGGTCCCAGGTAATTGTTAGGCTCTCCAGGTGACCAATCAAAAACATTCAGTTGTGTGCCAGTTCGTTGACTGACACTTTCTTGGCGTCCGTGCCTGCAATGAACACTCTAAGGCCACTGCTTGGTTTGACTAGCGATTCCAGGAATGGAAACTCTTCAAGAGTGTCTATCTCTGCAGGGTAACCTCCACCGTTAGCAGCACACCAGTCCTTGGCTTGGGTAAAGCCGGCAACAGGTGACTTGGAAGTATAATACAACTTATTGGTGAGCGTTCCTTTAGCTAAAACCTTTGTGTTATCCAAAATCACGTTAATATCTGAAAAAGAGCAGAAAAGTGCATTTGGTTTGTTAAAACGTCATATGGTACTGATAATAATGAATTTTTATCTTCTTATCTTATCTTATAAAATGCAGACGTTACTTCGTTACTTCAAAAAAAAGTATTTCGCTTGTTCCTAGGTCAATCTACTCATCCATGCTAATCAATGACTTAAACTCTGTCAAGTTATTAGTTTTCTTGAAGAAGAAGGAGCATTTGTACAAATTTGTTCTAACATATGGAAATATGGAACCAGGATTGTATATATAAATTTATTTATTTTATATATAGAGAGAGATTTATTATATATATATATATATATATATTGTTACGTTTTTCTGAATCTTCTGGCTAAATGTATTAGTAGGCACACAAATAAAAACACTGCAAAGAACTTGACAACTCAACTTTCAGTTTCATATAACTTTATTGGCTATTAACTCTAACAATTCGTCACTGTAACATGTAGCGTAGAAGACTGTACAATATCTGTCAGTTTACAGTTAGCTATACTTCGTTGCAATTCATCTCTTCTCAACTTGCATCGAGCCGTATTCCACAGAACAGACCACCGACACACTTCCAAGTGTCGCTCCAGGTCTCCCAAACTGAACCAAGTCGTACTCAAGTCTGCCGAATCAGAGCCGCACACGTCTTACATCGACTGTAACGGCTCAAGTCCACTGTAGTTCGCTGTATAGACTTTAACGACAGTAGTCCACTCCAGTTAACTCTACCCTAGTTAACTTGCATCGAGTCGAACACATTACTCTTCCACTAGAGTCGCACACGTCTTACATCATCTGTATCGACTGTAACGGGTCACCAACGACTGACTTTCACATTAACTCTCTAGCTTATATAGAGTCCCTAATAGCTCCTCTAAAGTTGCACAAACACTGCTAGTATCTTCTGGAACAACACGTGAGGAAACGTCACATCCTGTCTTTATTTATACATGTAGATTCCGGAGAACACTCGCTGGAGTGTCATCAAGCCGGAGCGACACGTAGTGACCTCTATCTGTCACTGTTCATTAATAACTGCCCCCTTCTTAGATCTGTTCGTCCCCTGGAACAACACGTGAGGACACGTCACATCCTGTCTTTATTTATACGCGTAGATTCCAGAGAACACTCGCTGCTGTGTCATCTCGACGGGGTCATACGTTGACCTCTACCTATCACTGTTCATTTGTAACAATATATATATATATATATATATCATGGGCGTAGGGGGGAAGGAACGGAATTCAGTGACTGATTTTTTGCTTTAATTTTGTTTATTTTAGGTGAGATTTTAATACTAAATCATCACTTACCACAGCACAGCCGAAGGGGTTTTGAGTTAAAAACCCCTACCAGAGGGTTTTGAGTCAAAAAAACCCTATCAGAGGGTTTTGAGATAAAAATCCCTTTACCAGGGGGTTTTGAGCTTAAAACCCCCTACCAGAGGGTTTTGAGTAGAAACAAAAATTCCTATCAAGGGGTTTTGAGATAAAAATCCCTCTACCAGGGGTTTTGAGTTTAAACCCCCCTATAGGGGTTTTGAGTTTAAAACCCCCTACCAGGGGTTTTACAGTTAAATCCCCCTCTTCTATCAACAAAACTACACACAAAAAAATGCAAACGACAATTCCCAAATTCCAAGAAAACAGCTAAGGAAGATTTTGACTTTAAAAACCGCCTCCATAAATTACGATAAACCCCCCTCTTAATATAAAAAAAGCAAATTACACACTATAAAATCTATGAGCGTAGCCAAAGTCAAAAAATCCCTGCCAGCGGGGTTTAAAGCTGAAAAATACCTCTTCAATATAAAAAAAAAATAAAAAAAAATTACGCACTCAAAATGCTATGAGCGTAGCCAAAGGGGAGGATTAAGTTTAAAACCCCCTTTAGAGGATTTCGATGCTAAAAAATACCTCTTCAATATAAAAGAAGCAAATTACACACTAAAATTCTTTGAGGGGAGCTAAGCTGATGAGGGGTTTTGTGTTTAAATCCCCTCCTCCAGATGGCTTTTTTTTTTAATTTAAAACCCTTTTTGATGGTTTTGAGTTTAAAATTCCTCTACAGAGCGTTTTGAGTTGAAAATCTCTCTCTTCAATATTTTGAAGCAAACTACAGTCACCAAATTCTATGATCGTAGCTAAATGGGGTTTTGAATTTTAAAAAAAAACAAAAAAAAACTCCAGAGATTTTATTTTAAAACTCCTCAACATTTGATTTTGACGATAAAACTTTCCTTTTCGATATAAAATCTAAAGCGAAATACATGCATGTAAAAGCGTAGTCATGAGAGGTTACACATTTCTACCAGGGCTGGGCTTCATTAATAAAGTGTGAATAGTCATCTGCCGAAATTGAAAAACACTAAATGTGGCTCAACAAAGATGGCTAAGACAGATTTTAGGAGTCAGTTATAGAGATCGGGTCTAAATCAAAGAAATCATATGCCGAACTGGGAGTCGAACCCTTAGTAAGGTTGTGACAGAGCGTCGCATGAGGTTTTGCGGGACATGCTCTCCGACAAAATGAATTACGCATAATAAGAGTTGCGGAAACAGCTTGCCGGAAAATGCGCCGAACGGCGCGAGAGGGTCTAAGTCAGTAAGAATAGCACATTAGGTTTTGAAATAAAACTTTTAATAGCAAGATAATGCACTGTAGATACCTCAGAATATGCATTTCGTTGGCTTTCAATACCAGAAATAGTGCTCGGTGGCGGGGCTTAGCCCCACGCTGGGGAGCACTACGAGCTCCCCCAGTCCCCTTGCTGGCAAGTGCGGGAAGTCTACAAGATTTCCACTAATTCCAGGAACAACCTATTCTAGGGCACAATAAACGTCTTCCGAAAGGGTCAGAATGTAATAAAGATTAATTATGTACACGCACACACACACATATATGTATATATTTTTTCCGCGGTGGGTGGGGCGGGGGGAATCCCCCCCCCAAACCCCCCTACCCCCTAAAAAAATCCTGGCTACGCCCATGATATTTATATATTTAGATAGCTAGGAAAATAGATAGATAGATAGATTGATAGATAGATAGATAGATTGATATATAGATAGATAGATAGATTGATAGTAGATTTAAGTTTAGTCAAGTAAAACAATTAAGAAGAGTTAAAAGAAAGCTTCATCGAGCAGAAAGAAAGGCGTGAAGTCAATACGTCAGTGTCATTCATTGCGAGGATTATATCATATAGTTTTTTTTCGACTGATGTTTGATACAAGCTATATCGTACTGTCACCCATGCTGACGAAGCCAAAAAATGTATTCCTAAACATCAACCCTATGTAAAAGTATTTCTGTGACATATTTCACTTTTCCGATATTAAAAGACTGAAGGCTAGTACATCGTCCTCTATTGCTATTGAGAAGATAATTACGCCCTAAGCGTGTACATGTGTCAATGTTTGCCTAGTCGTAAGGTAAGCACTCTGGATTGTCGTTCAGTCATCTTGATGGTCCCATGTTTATACCCTGCCCTCTGCCATCCCCCATCGTCATGCCGGAGGTTTCGATTAGAAAAGTAGGTTATCTTCAACTCTGAAGGAACATCCGAAATAAGTAAAGCATTTTAAAATCTGTCCATTATGTTAATCCGTGACATTAAATCTGCTAAGACCTTAGTTTGTCTTGGTGATTCAGGCAACCCGACAGCTTGTACTTAAGATAAATATTGGATTTTTTTTTTATCTCCATCTCTGATTAAGCCAGCCTCTGAGATAAAGTTAGTAGGCCAATAATAAATCTCTTGTCAATGTGTTCCTGAGGCAACTAGGGCACAAAGAGTTCCAAACAAGAGAAATTGAAAAGCTGGAATGGACATCTTGCTGTGTTTTTAAAGGTACACTTTGTATTTCAAAAGGGTTTGCTCTGTAAATAAAACCAATTACTTTTCAAATATAGAATTAAAATTTAAACGAACGTTCGGATATAAAGTCTGTTTAAAAAACAATATTTGAAGGATTATTTTATTCAATATGTTAGTTAATGGAAAAAAATAATAATGAGCCCTTAAAATGTTTAAATTATCACCTTCAATACTTCACATACTAAACGTATCATTATCATTAAAGGCAGAGTTATCAATGAAGACATCTGTGAGCTTACATTGGAAAATTGTTGTATTTTGAAGAAAAAATCTACTCGCATTTTTAAAAGTATACAATTTGCTTTGCAGTGCTGTCGGTCGGTCGTTGACTTACAGCACCTGATTGCTTGTACAACTAAACCGATGTAGGCGTTTTATATTTTTCATTGTAGAATGTGAAACGACTTAAACTTCTTTTTTAAAAACAAAACTAAATAGAACTTTTAATTTCAATATAGACTTATTCAAGTCGATGGAAGGAAAAACAAAATCTAGTTGTAATTATATAAAATGTAAACGAGTAAACGAAATCTCATAACAAAAACACGTTTTACTGTTTCAAATCTCTGGGTCGTCTATCGTTCTTAACATACATTATGACAGAGCAGTTTATCTTGCATCATTCTACAAGACTAGCAATAAATACTATTTTGTTCATAATCACCTTGGAAACACATGCACACATACTCCATAACATTCGGAAAGCAAAAAAATGTAGCCGTTGCATTAGAACTTTTGCAAGATCTAAAATATCGTGAAATAAGATTTTTAATATCTTTTCTATTTTTCGCAATTTAAACAGGGTGAATGGACAAACGGGCCACATAAGACTAGTTGCTGCTTTTCCACTTTCTGGGGCTGCTAATAATGAGGATTCGCAAATACTCTTTTCTGCTTTATATTGTTGTCATATGGAGGTAAATGCAATGGATTTTACTTAGGCAATTTTTTTTATCCGTTTTAAAACTGATTATTACGCACATCGAACATGCATATCGCAAACATATCTCAAATACAACAGAACTCTCAGAAAACCCTTGAGCTACGAAATAGGAAAAAGGGAGGGGGGGGGGCGTAAAAGCAAAAGTACACATAAAAGAAACTTGGCCAGTTTGCAAAAATGTTTATTAACTAAAAATTTAAAAAAAGTTTTGATACTATCTTTTTTTGTCAAGACGTCCTGTTGGACACTCTCAATTAGAACTACTGTCAAGTGTTTTAGTTTAAATAGACGTTTCTCGTGCTGATTAGATATTTATCTGGCTTCTACTAACGTGGTTTTAATAACGGGGCTCTAACCATTGCATAATGGATCTCCAAAGTTACCTCTTTGAAGCAGCCTACGCTAAAATGTTTAAATGCAAATAACATGGTAAAAAAAGCAGAATTAATAATACATTTGTGAATATACATGCAGTAGCAGGACATTGCATTATTTTATACTGATGCTATATCTTCAGATAGTATTATTAATGCCGCTACGGTTGTCTACGTTGGTAACCATAGTTATCATATTTGATTTATATTTCACAGTTATGAACATAATGATAACAGAGTCGAAAACAATGTCCGCTTAGAATGGCTTTAATACACTGAATGACTACACAACACACATTTCGTGAACACATTCTTACGGACGAGTTACTAGCACAGGTCAACGTAAGAACGACAACCGAAACAGCATTTAATATTCATAACATTCACCCATATCTGAATCTTAGATTAATATAAACGATACCTTATCATGAATCTAAGTACTTAGATCACCGTGCTCTAAACTTACAGAGCGCATGTGAAATTGATTATTTTACATTCCTATTATATCCTTCATACATATTATTATTTCTCACACTCTTGTGAACTTATCGTTCCTTGGACGAATATGATTTCGATTAATTATATCGAACCCTTCTTATTGTAGCCCTATCCCTACTATTTTATTTTCACCTTATCCTTTATTATACTATGCTCATTCTCCATTTTTCTATAATTAATTTCCGATGTAATCACATTCAATAAATGAATATTAATTAGTAGCATCCTACATTATATGATAACACATTTATTGTGGTTAATTCACTAGTATTTTATATTGCATTGAGTTATATGCGTTTTAAGATTACATGCTTAATTGTTTTAAATGCCTTATTGGGATAGATACCAACGCCTGCATCTGAATTATTGCAAGGCGTATGAGAATCCCTTCTCAATGCCTTTAGGCGGTTCCTAAGTGTCTGTCATACCCCCTGCCTGATTGCTGTATCTGTAACTGATTGCTGTAACTGGTTCCTACACCTGTCAGACCTCCATACAAAGCTGTGACCGTAACCGACCACACCAGATACACCCCCAATATATACCTGTCAGCAAAAGGCATTGCCTACTGTCATTGGCCATTGATCATTGCCCAGTGTCCGCAGGGCCTACTGCCCAGTATCATCTGCCCAAACCCGGCCCAAACTGTTCACTGCCCAATAACTACTGCCCACTGCTTAGAGCAACCTTCGCTACAGAAATAAACTGGTGTGAGTTAGCACGGCCATCTACGAGCTAGAAACCACAGCTGAGAGAGTTTTATCAAGATTAATGAAACGGTTTTGATTTCTATGTGGGACATATATACATTCTGAAGGCTTTCTAAATTAAGTGATTTTACTAAAGGTGTTACTCTAGTCCAGGGGTGGGCAAATTACAAATGCGGCCCGCCGATACCTACAGAAATCAGGTGTGCCCACAGTATATAGATATAAAAATGCAAATATTAAAAAAAAAATATCTATATTAATTATTGAAACGTCTCATTATAAAAAGTTTTAAGTAAACGAAGATTGTGCTTATTGGCTTATTGGGTAGGCTTGGAACAAGATGGTAAGTGTAACAACTGATGGAGCTCGATCTTCGACTGAGAACCATAAACTTGAAACAGGAAAGTTTGCACAAAGCTGCATACACTGTATACATTAACATCAGCGGAAACACATAGTAATGGAACTTACTAGAACAGGGGAGTTAACCACGGGTAGTTCTGAGTTATGAATAAATAATCCAATGTATTCGCTATCTTAGCATGGGCAAGGCAAATAAGAAGAATATAAAATCTCAAGGATGAAATTGTTATGTTACTTGAAGGGCATTGAGTGTGACTGTCAACAATTTTTCTAATAAAGAGTGGAAGACAAAATTTCATGTTTCTTATAATCTGTATTGCAATTCATTGTTTACAACTGAAATATAAATGCATGTTGATAATTTGGGGCAATATCACCACGGTACTATAAGCTAGCAAAAAAAAATAGTTTTTTTTCATTTTCCTTTGCTGAAAGGTGAAACTATCTTTAGTGAAATGATTAAAAGTACAACACTTATTAGAGAAGCCGATTCAGCTCTAGAGGACATAACTCAAAGCAAAAAGAAGTTCTAGTCAGCACTACCACGGGAGTTTTATAGGTGCCAGAAGCTGTATTTCTACACTTAAAAAACCTTTGCTTCTGTTCCCACTATTTGGGTACACATACATCTGTTCTTTTTCTTCGTTCTCATTTTACATGTTCGAGGGTTCAGATTAGTGATCCTACATCTGAGATGAACCGCGCAATGGTTTCTAGATCAGGCAGTTCTCCGAATAGTCTTTGGAGAGTCTTTGGCCCTTTGGCTACGATCATAGAATTTTGAGTGTGTAATTAGCTATTTTTTTATATTCAATAGGTATATTTTTAGGTTCAAACCCCGCTGGAGGGTGTAATTTGCTTATTTATATTGAAGATGTGGTTTTTAGCTTTAAACCCACTGAAGGGGGGGTTTAAACAGCAAACCCCCTCTTGGCTACGCTCATTGAATCTGTTGACTGATGTATGGATAGTATATTATGCTATCACTTATATACACTTATATTGAAGTGGGGGTTTTAAAATCAAAATCTTCCTTAACTATACTCTTTGAGTTTGGGGATTGTCGTTTGCTTTCTTTTTTTTTTTTTTGGTTTTGTTTTATAGAAGAGGGGGATTTGACTGCAAAACCCCTTGGTAGGGGGTTTTAAACTCAAAACCCCCTTAGCTTCGCAGGGGCAAGTGATGGTTTAGTATTAAAATATCATTTAAAATAAACACAATCAAAGCAAACAATCAGTCACTAAATTACGATCCTCCCCTCCGCGCGGGGATTTCATTTCAAACCCCCCCCCCCCCCCCCCCCCCCCATGGTTAGCCCCATGTTCAGAACAAACGAATATTCACATTGGACTAGAGCAGGGTGGGCAATATTTTGTATCGAGGGCCGCATTAAAAAAAAGTTTGGGAATGGCGGGTCGGTGTCCCAACTTATCCCAAAAGTTTCCAGTGATGCTGTGATTGGATACTCTATTTTATTGTTAAAACCATAACATAACCTTCCCACAAACACACACAATTTTTGCCTTGTGTCTCCATTAGAAGAACTTAGCATCCGTCAACATTACAATATCAAGTCAGTTTGGTGGCAAGGAATGCCTGGAGACTGCCTCCTTCAGTGTCAATGATGTTGGTAGGTATGGTTTTCAGTGTGTCCAGGTATTTTATCATCAACAGGGTATCTGAAACATTTGTACAAAGTTGAAGTCTGATCTAAAATGTGTCTTTGAAATAAAGTAGGTTACAATGTTTGTGTTGAAACACAAACTTTAAATCGGCGATAGAAGTGGTCCGCTCAGGCAGGTGAAAAGACAGGTTTCAATATATTTTCAGCAAGAATATCAGAACTACAAACTATCAACAACTACAACCCTCGGTCGATACAAAGAGAAAAGATGTGCTCGTGTCAAAAGTGTTGCCGATACTGTTGTATTGATAGTTGTACTAAATACTTGATAACACCGGATACGGAGATTTATTATATTGTTAATATTGAATGAACTGATAGTTATGAAGATATAGTTCAATGTGAACCTGGCCTAACTGATGTTATTTATCTATCTAATTTATTATCTAATTGATTTAATTGTTTTGTAAGAGGCCGATCTCTCATTCAAGGCCTCTGGAGCTTCACTTGAATAATAGGATATAAAACACTGCTTATTAATTGTTGCTTTAAATTATAATCAACATAAATGCATACTAAAAAGATACTTTTTCGTTTAAAATAAAAATTAACAGTTTTGTTTAAATATAAGTAGCCTATGTGACAAAAAATATTTAAACAAATAATAAAAGTTTTTAGAAAGCATTTAAATTTTTTATATTTTTTTTTGCATAAATGTGTAAAAAAATAAACCGCAGTCAAATCTTTCTTACTAAAAGCATCACAAGTTTCTATTAATTGTGAATAGTTGTAAAAATGGAGTAGTTTTATGAAGAAATAAACCTGCTTTCATAGTTAATTTTAAAAATAAAATTATTTACTTTTAGAAAAGAACAAATTAGCCGTTGTATCAGAACTTTGAAAGATTTAAAATATCAGGATAACGGATTTTCAATATCTTTTCTAGTTTTGTATAACTAAACGGAGGCCGCTAAAAATAAATGAATCTAGAAAATAGAAAAATGGAGAAATACAGAAACAGTTTATGCAATAAGCTGCAAATGTACTCAGGAGCAGAGTGACAGGCAGGCAGGAGTCTAGTGCCTAAGAACTCTCTCTAGATCGGGGTCTGGGCTTAAGTGAAGAATGGCATCGCGATTCTTTGCATCTAAAAAACTCCAGTTCTACCCAGAATCCATCAGAAATCTTATAAATTGAGTGAGATCGAGAGTCACACAGCGACAGTATATTTTCATCGCAAGTATTTCAAAGTTTGATGCTACTCTTTGTATTGGAAAAGCAAAACTCCGCGTGTCGAAAAAAAAACAAGCTTGGACTGCTTGAACTATTTAGCGTACAATGTAAATCCTAAATTCTCGATGTGCAGACATATTAACTTCTCATTTATTTCTTTTCCTAGATGCCGTGACCATTGCAGGTGGAGAAACAATGTTGAACCCAGCCAGCCCAACACACTCAAGATCGTTGTAGGTGATTATTTTTAAAAAAATATCTATAGCGTGTTTTTATGCTACTCTAGATTGGTCAGTGCACTCTGGTCTTTTGTGAATCTGTTTGAGGAAGAGCGCGGAGTTTATCAAAAATTCTATACTATCCCTCTATTTAGAAAGATACTATACTAGCCCTCTATTTAGAAAGATACTATACTAGCCCTCTATTTAGATAGATGCTATACTAGCCCTCTATGTAGATAGATGCCATACTAGCCCTCTATTTCGATAGATGCTATATTATCCCTCTATTTCGATAGATTCTATACTATCCCTCTATTTAGAAAGATACTATACTAGCCCTCTATTTAGATAGATGCTATACTAGCCCTCTATTTAGATAGATGCTATACTAGCCCTCTATTTAGAAAGATACTATACTAGCCCTCTATTTAGATAGATGCTATACTAGCCCTCTATTTAGATAGATGCTATACAAGCCCTCTATTTAGAAAGATACTATACTAGCCCTCTATTTAGAAAGATACTATACTAGCCCTCTATTTAGAAAGATACTATACTAGCCCTCTATTTAGAAAGATACTATACTAGCCCTCTATTTAGAAAGATACTATACTAGCCCTCTATTTAGAAAGATACTATACTAGCCCTCTATTTAGACCGTTGGAATATGGCTGGAAAGGGCTGGGTGGTAGAGTTGCGGTGATTAAAAGGACGATTATGTAGAGGATTTTAAATTATTTTGAAAAAAAACCATCAACACGATTCATTGTTTCGTCAGACATGATACCAGCCACGTACGTTCTCTTTGCGCCGTCTTCGCCATCCCTTTGGTCTGAAATGTGTATCTTGACTCCCTTGTAAGAGATCGCCAGCTGTATCTTTCGCAAATCCCTGTCAGATGTTCTCCACTATGCCAGTCAAACTAGCTTAAGTCTGAGCTGGTCTTAAAAGCATGCATACGGATTTAAGCGTCGCTCATCGCCCTCTCTTGCTAAGTCTTCAATGTAATTTTGGACTTTTCCCATTCCCGCTTTTTTTCTTTCTAACAACTTTTGTTTCTGGTCTCTCTCTTTCTCTCTGTAGCAGTATCATCCGAGCATTGTTTTTCTTTTCTATAAAATGTCTGCATTCGTCATCATACTTTCCGATTCACCTGTTCTGCTGCTTAAATCCAACTACCTCTTCTGCTGTTTTTTTTAATAGTATGTTTTATTTTCTCCCATTGGTCATTTATGTTCTGGTTTTCATATTCCTTTTTCAATGTAACTTCTCGTGCTTCGAATCGGTTTCTTTGAGTTTGTATCTTTTTGTAAGTTATTGATAATTGTATTGTTAAGTGTTATTTCTCTTGTATTTTACTTATTCTTTGTCTATATTTTGCGTTTACTTGTAGGTGGTCTGAGTCAGCAACTGCTCCTCTGAAACTTCTTTAATCTAATAGATCAGATCCATGTCTCTTATCTATGTGCATATGATCTATTTGATTTCGAGTGCTTCAATCAGTCGAGATCCAGGTCGCTTTGTGAATATTCTTATATTGGAATCTAATGCTGCTGATAGGCATTCATTTTTCTGAGTCCATTATTGTTGGTCTCTTGATGTAAGCTTTCTTTGCCGATTGTTGGTCTGAATGCTGGTTCTTTTCCAATTTTCGCATTGAAATCTTTTAGGACTCTTTTGACGTCATGCATAGGTACCTCATCATAAATTCTTTCCAATGCATTGTAAGCGGTTTCTTTAGTGTTATCTTCTGCATCTTCAGTAAGGGCATGAGCGTTTATAAATATTATGTTGAAGAATTTTCCTCTTACAGGTAGTATGCAGAGTCTATCATTTATAGTTTATAGGTTTAAATAACATTGCCTGGCATTTCCTTTTTCATAGCGAATCATGTGCCTAAATTGTTGGTGCTGTCATTATTATAAAATATTGTGTACTCCTTAGTTCTGAGAATGTCAGAATATTCCCACCAGATTTTCCGTAGAGCTACGAGAGGCACCTGCTGTAAGTAGGCTTAGCACCTTCCATCATGAAAAAAAAAAAGGCATGTCCAGGCATCCGTCGTTTTCCGTTGCGATCAGTCAGGTTTTCCAAATGTTTTTTAGCTTTCAAAACAATATTTTTTATGACTGGGTTGTTAGTTCTGCGCATATAGATCTTGGGGGAAGGGGGGGGCTGCCCCCTTTCAGGCTCTCTGGGTAACTGCCTTTATTTTCGGGTAAGGTGCCCTAGCCTTTGTGGATCCCTCCACTTCCTGCAAGGCATCAGGTTTGGATTTGGTCCACCCCGGGTATTTTAATTTCCCCGGTACCCACCATATCTGGAGGCATTTCTCTATCCACCGCCTGGTAAGGCGCTCCATGAGAGGTCACAAAATTTACATGAGCGACTAGATTGATACGTGGACGTAAATATATTCTGTTTAGAAGAAAAAAGTCTGAATCATTTTCAAAGTTGTTATACATTTTTTGAATACACTCAGTAGGCACCGGCTCTCATCCTTAACCATCGGACTCCATGACATTTCCTATCAAAATGTCAATTTATTTCGTAATCAAAACTGTAGGCAATGGATGTTTACTGGTGTGTTATCTACAGCTCAAGCTGACTTTCAAGCGTCGTTCGTGTCTCTTTGACAAAAGCACTACGTATACCTGGAGCGTAGAAAGCGTCTTCTACGTGAGGTCCAAGGCTGGAAGCATTCCAATTTGTATCAATAACAAGAGAGTTGGTAAGGTATGTATTTTACTCAGGACCAAATCTTTTTATTTATTAGCAATGCCATTGTACAGGAGGCACGCTGGCTGGGCGGTAAAGCGCTTGGCTTCCAAACTGGGGGTCCAAGTTCGAATCCTGGTAAAGACCGGGATATTTAATTTCTGGATCTTTGGGTCGCTTTTAAGTCCACCCAGCTCTAATGGGTACCTGACATAAGTTGGGGAAAAAGTAGGTGGTTGGTCGTTGTGCTGGCTACAGAAACAGATGACCTTTACATAATTTTGCCCTATGGACCATAAGGTCTAAAGGGTAAGATTTACTTTACTGCCTTTGTAAGCTTTGCTGCAATCTCTTTTGTTGATATGCTGGGAAGTGGCTAGTGGCGGGAAAGGGGGAATAAAAGCAGATTTCCATGCTTTCAGCAATCGCAACTCAGCTCAAGCCCGATCTGATTAAAAATGCCTGATCTCCATCGGAATGAGAACTCAACCCACTTATTTCGTAGTAATGTAACTAGTGCGTCTCAGCCAAACATCTCACATATAAAGCTGTAATGATAAACAAAAAAACAGGTATTCTTAACCTCATAGTTTGCAACAATACCTGTCATCGACCGCCAAGTCAATCTTGTCTATTTATGCCAGATTAATAATTTTAAAATGTCAAGATTCAGCTGTTGTTGGCGGCCTTCAGTCTTAAAAACAACTCTGGCTCATCTCAGAGAACACTTTTTCTTGTGGATACAGACCTCTATTCTGGAGCGTAATCCTTGTAGGATTACGGGCACGACATGGCCTAAATTGTGCCGATGTGCCAAAAACTCAAAACTCAAACTCTAACTGTGGAGAAACATTTATGTCTTCACACTGAACAGGTTAATGTACAACCTTATTGGTTGGAGGCAGGTTTTAGTCGTTTTGCTTGTTTTTCTTTCAGAGCTGGAATGCCACCAATCATTATAGTCAATCATTATAGTCTTCAACACTGACCTGCGACGTTGCAGCATGTGGGCACTTGTCATGTCCCTAGCTATTGGACTCGTCAGACCTGTGATCTTAAATCGCTGTACTTATCCTGTCTCTAAGTAGCATTTCAATTAGTGGATATATATATATATATATATATATATATATATATATACACATATACATATATAAAGTATGATTTTTTTTAATTTCAAGTCCTGCAGTTACCTACGTTTCCAGATTGACTTTTCATTTTCTTATGTTGGAAAATTATTTGAATTCTATACGTGACTTAATGAGATTCACAGACTGGTCATAACGAATTGTTATCACTCTTGACTTTCTTTTCCCCACCAGGTCGATCTGACCAAATTGTATTCTAGAATCACTGGCGTCACATTACCAGTGGCCATGAACAATCCCACTCTGTTCATCCAGCCTTATACCTTATCCCCCGGAACAACATACCGTATATTACAGCAGAATAAAACAGAGCGTATCCTGTGCGTAAGTATAAGCCCAGTTTCAGGGTGTTCTGTTTTAAGTGTGGGGGGGGGGGGGGGGGGGAGAGAGTTGGATGTTGATGTTTTATTATAGAAAGTTTGAGAATGCAGTGCAGTGCTACATTATAGATGATGTGTAAGCTGATACTCATTTAAAGTAGTCGTAACCCAAAAAACTTTATTTAGTGGCTGAGTGGTAGAGCGCTTGGCTTCCAAACCTGGGGTCTCGGGTTCGAATCCTGGTGGGATTTTTTAGACGCCTCTGAGTCCAGCCAGCTGTAATTGGTACCTGACATTAGTCGGTAAAAAGTAAAGGCGGTTGGTCGTTGTGCTGGCCACATGAAACCCTCGTTAATCGTAAGCCCCACAAACAGATGATCTTTACACTTAACCGCTCAGCCACCGCGCCTCACAGGGCCTACATACTTAGCGATTTAAAAGTAACATATATTTCTTATAAAGAAATAGAATTCACTGTATGCATGCGTATCGATACATTATCAAACAAAGATTTTGAGGTCAGGTAGACCTAGAAATGGAGGCTCATCATATGGTATGGAATGTGTGGGCTGGATAGAAATGCCCGGGATAATTTTGACACCTAGCCCGCCCCTGACGCTAATTTATAAACTGTTTTCTTTATTTCAGAACTAATCCTAATCTTTGTTGTTGTTTTTTTTTATCTCTACGTTGTAGTCGCTCTATATACAAACCTAACTAAAAATGACTCTTCGCTTTTCAATTTCCCTGATTTTAAACTAGCATAACCGAACAAATGTTAAAGTTAAATATTTTTTTTTTTTAAAAAGGTGTAGAACAAATATCCAGAAAATAATATAATTTATAGCCCTATAGAGATAAATGATATATAGTTACATGCAATACGCATTGTTTGATTCGGTACGCACATAAAGATAGGCTTAGGCCACTCATTTCATCCTGTTTTCATTATAGTCTTAGCACTCTAAGCACCTTAGTCTAAGATATTTTTCTTTTATTCACAGTAATAGTAATCTAAGTAATAGTAATCCAAACTTTTCACCTATTTGAGTAAACATCATGTCCTCATCATTAATGTCCTACTTTCAGACATTGATAGGCACAAACAGCACTAAGACGACGGATCTCTTGTTTGTCAAAATGGATCCGCCCATAAACATTTTCACGTTTTGGCCCACCGACCTGATTTTCAACGCTTCGAAATCATTCTTTCTGTACATGCTGGACGTGGCTGGATACGTGGGGAAAAAAACAATTACGTAAGAATTTCAAGAAAAACCTTTACTTTAAAACACAGATTATATAGGTAATGAACTGTACAATTAATATCACATCTTTCTTTACTGCAGGATTTATCTGCCTTTTTTCTATATAAGACAAAATGAAGTAACTGCCAGTAAATAAATGGCTAATTTGTTACTTTTTGTATTGATTCGTGTATTGTCTTCGACACTGTAACATTGTGTAAAGCTTCAACTTGATAACAGAATGGGAAGCTGGAGATATAACGTTTAAAAGATTTGTACTAGACACACAGAGTAAGTTGTGCTTTGGTTAAATGACACATATGCGTATTCCATGAATTACATATGCTTATACCATTATTAGCAAACGTAACATGTCGATCATCAGCACCCAAACACAGGTAAGGATTCTATTACCTCACAGGCCTATTTCTTATTCCTGTCGCTAGGACACATTAGTGACACATTCTTCTCTAGTGCCGTTCAAGCAAGGAGCCGGTTTCAAGAAAATGGCGATGGAAAAACAATCCAGTAGCGGATCCAGAACTTTTGAGATGGAGAGGGGGGCGATTTTTATACACCCTAAACCCCATCACATCCGAACGAAGCTTTAGGGTTGAGAGGCGGTAGATGCACCGCCCCCCAACCCCCTGAATTGGGCAAAATACTACAGGGGGTAAAGGTTAAGTAATAACAAAAAAATGGTTAAAATATTAATAATTATAAAGATAAGTAAATAATTATGTACACGTATTGCAATATTTCTTTATAAAAATTCACCCCTCCCTCTTTCTCGCAGGGGTGTCGGTTGACTGTGGGGAGGCGATCGCCTTTATTGCCTTCCACTCGAGATCCACCATTTTGACTTAGCTGAGTTTAAGTATGTAATTAACATGCACACATAGAGGAATCATAGCATTCGCGTAAAAGCGTCATTGTCTTCTCCTTTGAAGGAGGGTTTACAAATTATGAGATAAGATAAGATAGAATACGATAAGACATCTGATTTAATGGCTGTACAAGTATTCCCTTAGATAACACCCCCCTACACATGTCTACTAAGAGTGGACCAGAGAGCGCTGAGCAAGCTAGAGTAACATGGAAGATGCATATATAGAAAAGCGATTATCATAAATATTGATAAACTTAATGTAGATGTAACTAAATATTGTTGTAGAACAGATTGACGCTTTTTGATACTCGGTCATTGAATGGTAGCTCCAAACAGCTAGTACAACTAAACCGATGTAAGCGTGTTATATTTCTAATGAGCTAGCTTTAAATAACTTGAACCAAAAAAAATTCTAAAAACAAAACATTTATTAATACTAAATACAGATTCAACTTGAGATCTAGATCTAGATCTAGCAGTAACAAAATGAAAAGATATTTCAACAAAATCTAACCCACCACGAAAACACGGTCTTTACTTTCTTTGCGTTTCTGATTCATCCCCCACTTCAACTATCACTCACGTGACATCTTAACATAAATTATGACAGACCAGCTAACGGTTTCATCACCCTACACCACCAAAAAACGAACACTCCCTTTCCTCGTCGTTACCCACGAGACACACACTGTAGACACAAAAACACATACTCTATAACATCGCTGTAATATGAACAAGTACTATTGCGCTTTATTATAAGATTGGAAGGAGCTCGTACTATATTTTTAAATAGATTATTGTATTAATACAATTTTCTTCACGGACTAGAGAATCGTTAGCCCAGGTGAGCTGTTCTGCCTCATCGTGGCACCTGGGTGGAAACGGCTACTTGAGAGGGTAGCTAGGCGAAACGAATGGCAAAACATAACCCCCGTGAGGATGCCCACGGGTAGACGAGAGTCAACCCCTTGCACGGGCGGGGTTGTAAAAAGTCCCCACAAAACTGTCACACATCCATGCGCCGTTCCTCAAAGGACCGTTACATAAATGGCGAGTCCCTCACGGTTAGCTTGGTATAGTGAAGGAAAATGACGGAGGCTCCCGGTGTCCTCGGCCTTCGGCCATGAGTCGGGGGCCTAAGGCATTGGAAACAGCAATGCTTTCATAGGCATTGACTCGGGTCGCTCTCAAACAGAACTGTGTGTTCACACAGGTTTTTTTTTTTACTGTTCAGGCTGGACGATCTAACAGGTTTTTTTTCAAACTTTGAGCTCGAAGAGCCTTCGGCTCAGCTCAGACGACAATCAAGCGGCTAGTATTAGAGCTTTATCTACAGGTATGTTAAATGAACAGAATCTTCAACATCTTTGTTTTCTTTTAAAACTGTAAATGTAACATTTAGTAACATTGGTAGCTTATAAACATGTTTATTTAAAATAAAATGTTTAAAGCTGCATGTATGGTGTCAGAAGTTGGCTGCTAACGTCATTGTCCACAGGTTCTCTTGGAGTTGCTCAGGTAATCAAAACTGCAATAACATAAAAAGTCACTTGGGCATTAACTCGAGTGTGACAGATGTCGAAGTAAGGAGTAATCTTATAACCAATAAAGGTAGGATGCCCTTCTCACTGACACATACTGATAAACACACACACAAACTGATACAATAACACACACACACAGCATGTCATGTGGCTGGCTCAATTGAGTGGCCTTCACTTTCCCGAGCTGGTGTCAGTTTCCTAATTTCCTACAAATCCCAGTCGCCATCGGGATTCGATCTTGTGACCATTGACGTGAGGGAGGGGCATCCAAATTTGAAATCCCCCCAGGTCCCCACACGAGGGGGGGGGGGTCCCAAAATGCGTGTCCGAAATGTTTTGTTTACATTAAACATTACTTCAGTATCTCATGTCATGATGTCGAATATCGAAATGCAGGGCCTCGAGAGAGTTTAAGTCCTTCCCCGGGGCCCTTAAGTCCATAGCTACGCCTCTGCTCGTGACCTCTCGAAACAGAATCATTTTGCCAATCAGCCACCATGCTTTAAACAAATATACATAAATATATATATATATATATATATATATATATATATATATATATATATACTGTACATACGTTTCCATAGTACCACATTATTATTTTTTTCTTACAAAATTAAACGAAAATAAAGCTAGTTGAAATGTATTGTCTCAATCTTTACCTAGCTAGTTATATAATCATAAGAAGACTGTGGCTGCAGCCAGCATCTCTTCTGAAGATCATGCTGAATGTCTCGGTTAAATATCAGATTCAAGTTACCAGCAGGATGGTCGGGTGGACCATTAAAATTCCTGAGCGCTACAGCGGACCCGAGGTCAACCTGCATGTATTTCTAAGGTAAATGTCACATGTGAACTGTCATAGGGAACTGTTATGGGGAGCTGACATTTGGAAGTGACATAAAGGTGACAGCTTTGGTGAGCTGAACGTAGGCGACAGACTGCCAAGAGCTACGTATATTTCAATGCGAGAATCAAGCTACGTTGACCAACTTTATAAAGAGGACTTGGCGCAATAACGTGTAAATGAACCAAATAGTTTATTCTCGTATGAAGTGTTGTAGTTTCTAAGTCTTTTTCTTTGTTTCGTACAACTTTGTTGCCTGTACGAAGTCTAGTTCAAAACTGAGAATTTTTTTTTTGTTTTTATTATAAAAACATAACCTAATGTGTAACGTCACGTTTTCTATTCCTGCGTCATGGGCAAAGCTGGTCTGACTGACATGGACTCCAGGAATGACGTGTATGTAGATCGTGCCGGGCGGAACGGCCGAATCTATGTGCTCGTCAATATCCGACCCGTTTCCCCTATTTCAGCTCTCTTTTCACTTAATAATCTCATTCTTTGTCTATCTTTTTTTGTTTTTTCCTCTCTCTCTTTTTAAATTTTCCTTTTTGTTTCTATCTTATTTTTTCTCTCTTTCTTTCTCCCTAAATGCCTCACTCTTCCTCTTCATCTCCTTTTCTTTCTCCTCTTCTCTCTTCATTTATTTTCTTCTCTTCTTCCTTCTTTCTTGTCTTATTCATTGTCATGCTATTTCTTTCTGCCAGTTTAGGCCCAGTGCTTAAGATGCCCATCCATGAAAATGATGACTTTCTGAATCCTCAGATGTTTATCCGACTGTCAGTACTACGTCAACGTCAGACATCCACTGAGGCTTGGGTTCGGGTGTCGTAACTGTGAGGAGGTGACCTCCAGAAGTGTTGAACTCAAATGGTCGAGTACAAAGTCAGTAGTTTGGCTGGTTACGTTTGCTAGTTCCAGTTGTGACCCAGAGGTCAAGGTGTAAATAAAATTATTTACCTTGAGCTAAGAGGAAAAATAAAACACGTTAAAAAATAATTTAAAAAAAAAACGAAGCTTACATTAAGTGTAATTGTATCAATTAGTTACGGGATTGAAACTGGGCATCTGAGTCAAGGTTACCGTTATAGCTTTTTAAATGTATTTTATGTATAAAAAAAAAACGTATACGACATGAATTCAAACTCGAAGGCTTAAGCCTCCCCCTAGCCAACACACTAACCACTGTGCCATCGAGGTGCTTATGAAAATAGAAGGTTTCGTAGCTATGTATTGTTAGTTTCAAACTTTTAAGCGACAAAGCATAAAGATGACTAATTCAACTTATACCGCCGCATCTTTCAAGTACAATTTCTTTTCCTCGATTGATACCAAACAAAATAATTAACTACTAATAATTAACTAATTGGTACATTTTTTTAGAACTGATTCTTGCTTAGTCAGGTACAAGAAATAAGTGTACAAAATTTCAACTTGATCCGAGATTGGGTGTGGGAGACATAACGTGTACAAAAAATGTACGAGACAGACAGATTGAATTGATAGAAGCTTTGTAAAAATTGAATCAGTGGTATCTCCTTTAGTCTGGGCAGAATCTGCTATGACTAAACGAGTCGATTCTGGAGCGGCAAACATTGCCATATTTATGCAAGTGAATGCATCTGTTTTAGAGCCAAAAAGTAAGCAGACAGCTGCAGAGTGAATACATAAACAATGTAACATCTAAAGATAACAACAAAAACCTATGGTCATACATTAAGTCTAAGAAAATGGAAACAACAGGCATAGCGCCATTAAAAGATGAACATAACATAATACATAATGATAATGAAACTAAAGCAAACATCCTAAACAAATACTTTGCATCAGCATTCTCAGCCCCAGGAGACAAAGACATAATACTTAATTTGAACCAAGTAGACAACATAGAAGATATAGTAGTACAAGAAAATGGAATCCAAAAACTATTAGCCAACACCAAACCAAATAAAGCGTCTGGACCTGATGGTATCCCAGCTACATTACTTAAAGAACTAAGCAATGAGCTAGCCCCAGTACTCAAAATACTCTTTCAGGCATCGCTTAACCAGGGCAGAGTACCAAAGGACTGGAAAGAAGCTAATGTCACCCCCCTATTTAAAAAAGGAGAAAAATCTGACCAAGGAAACTACAGACCAGTATCACTTACCAGCATCACATGTAAAATCCTAGAACACATAATATGTAGTAGCATCATAAACCACTTAGACAAACATAATTTGCTTACCCCTTACCAACATGGCTTTAGGAAATAAAGATCATGTGAAACACAATTAATAGGACTAATTGATGACTTTTCAAAAGGTTTAGATCAGGGGTGGGCAATATACGGCCCGCGGGCCACATGCGGCCCGCCGAAGTGTTTTATGCGGCCCCCGTCACCTATAGAAATCAGGTGTGCCCACAGTATATACATATAAAAATGCAAATATTAAAAATAATAACTAAATAAATTTTTGAATCTGTCTCATTATAAAAGTAAAAGAATATTGTGCTTATTGGCTCTACATCAACACTCGAGTCAAGACACAATCTCTGAGTGTTGGGTTGGCTTGGAACCAGATGGTAAGTGTAACAACTGATTGAGCTCGATCTTTGACTAAGACAATTTTTTTAAAATAAAAAATATCCCAACCATAAACTCTAAACAGGAAAGTTTGCACAAAGCTGCATAACATTTCAACTCATTGGCCATAAATTAATCGTAATTAAACCAAGTAGTACTGGATATGTTAACCACGGGTAGTTCCGATTTATGAACAAAGTAATCCAATGTATCCGCTTGCTTAGCACGGGCAAGGCAAATGAGGTATAAAATCTCAAGAAAGAAATTGTCATGTTACTTGAAGGACATTGACTGTGACTTTGTTATCAATATTTCTAATGAATAGTGGAAGACAGATTTCATGTGTATTATAATTGCTATTGCAAGTGGTTGTTTACATATGAAATGTAAATGTTAAATCTTTTCAAACAAGGCTTTCCCATTTCTACAAGCAAGCAAAAGAATATAGTTTTTGTCATTTTCCTTTGCTGAAAGGGGAAACTATTTATAGTGAAACAATTAAAAGTACAACAGATTCCTTAACTGTGCACACTTTCCACACTTTAAAAAAAACTTTGCTGCTCTCACTATTTGGGTACACAAACATCAGTTCTTCTTCTTCGTTCTCATTTTACATGTTGGAGGGTTCAGATCAGTAATTTTACATATGAGATGAACAGCGCAGTGGTTTCCAGATCAAGCAGTTCTCCGAATAGTCTTTGGAGAGTCTTTTTCGGGTCTCTTGATTTAGTACGCACCATTGAATGGACATGGTCAGCATTCTATGGTGGTGCTCCACAAGGGCAGGTTTCGCTCGTGCCGACATTCAACTTCCGGAACATATATTATTGTCTCATTCAGTGATCCAACATTTTTTTGTGGAAACTAAATAAGTATAATCACTGGTCAATTTTGACTGACTGTAATTTGACAGCAGTCACAGGGGTAACAACTAGTAAGCTAGTTCGACAGTTCCAGAACAATATTCACCAGTGTAAAAAGTAAAATACTGCTTATTAAGTACAAATGTATATTTGTGGGGATATTAAGATATAAAAAGACAACAGCAATTTTAAAAAAATGGTAAAATTGATTTCAAAGCTGCTAACTCTTGTCATAATTTTTTTACGCGGAATTTGAAAAAAAAAAAGAAACGTGAATACAATACAGTGTAAATAGGAATTAAAAGACATTCTACACAGTTAGGCAGCGTATCTTTCCAAGATATATACATATATGCGGCCCGCCATTCCAAAACTGTTTTTAATGTGGCCCTCGATACAAAAAGGTTCCCCACCCCTGGTTTAGATAATAGTGAACAAATATATGCTATCTTACTAGATTTTCCCAAGGCTTTTGACAAAGTTCACCACCATAGTTTGCTTAAAAAATTAAAATATTTCGGCATTAATGGTCCAATGCATCAGTGGATTAAAGATTTTCTGATAGGGAGAGAACAAACTGTAATAATAAATGGCTCTAAATCAACACCGATAACTGTAAACTCAGGTGTACCGCAAGGAGCTGTCTTAGGTCCACTACTATTCTTAATTTACATAAATGATTTACCAAATTGCATTACCTCAGGAACAAAAGTTAGATTATTTGCAGACGATTGCCTAATATATAGAACAATAAAAACAACACAAGACACAGATATTTTACAAAGAGAATTAGATGAATTACAGAAATAGGAATCAAATTGGAGCATGTCTTTCCACACAGAAAAATGTCAGTTGTTAAGAGTAACAAAAAAAACTAAAACAAATTAATTCCACTTATCTTATTCATTGCAAATCAGTAACACAGACTAAAAACGCTAAATACCTAGGTGTTATAATAAATGAAAAACTGTCATGGAATCCACATATTGATGAAGCTATAAAAAATCAAACAAAGCATTAGAATTTATTAAAAGAAATTTCTATAAATCAAATAAGAACATAAAAATAAAATGTTATTTAACCTTGGTTAGGCCAATAACAAAATATGCATCCTCCATTTGGGACCCCTCAACTCAAGAAAACATTAAGAAACTGGAACAGACACAAAATAGAGCAGTGAGATTCATAACAAATGAATATTCACATTTGACTAAAGTAACACCTATAGTAAAATCACTAAATTTAGAAAGCCTTCAGGACAGAAGACTCAAAAGTAAAGTAGCAATTATACATAAAACACTGAACCATAATCTTCAAATAGAAAAACAAAATTTAATAAAATATTCTGAAAGACACAAAGATAAAGGCACATTCCTCGTCCCATATGCTAGGACAAATTTGTACAAATACTCCTTCTTCCCTAGTGCTATTAGAGCATGGATTGGGTTGCCTGAGCTAGCCAGGAAAACCAGTGACTTGGCAGAATTTAAGTCATTGCATGCATCATGCATGACTAAATGCATGACGCGTAGGACGTAATCATATTCTTTTTTGAAGTAACGTCTGTATTATATAAGATAAGATAAGATAAGATAAGAAGGTCCCAGAAAAATAATAACCTTTACATCAACTGCACCATAGACCGCATGGTCTGAAAGGGGAACTTACTTTTAAAATCTTTTTCGACGACCTTCCCGCCCATTCTTTGGAGATGTCTTGCTAACTTCCAAATGAACGTGAGAACAATTTAGTACATTTTAGCAGGTCATTATCCCTGGGTGTGTGGCAGGTGGTAGGCTAACATACAAAACATTGATATGACAAACATTGAAAATACATGAATGTAAATCTTTCTTTTCAGTCAGTTACTTTCACAGAGCTGAGAAAATCGAGTCAGTTGCCAGTCGCGACTTCCTTACTCCTGGCCTCACAAATTTCAGCGTCCAGACCACCAGGTCGCATAGGATGATCACCACGTTGTGGGATGATTGGGGAAGAACGGCACAATTCAGTCAGCCTTCCAGACAACCCAACCAGGAGGTCTCTACGTCTCTTTTTCAGGAGCTGTCCAGAAGTAGGGTCACTTTGTCCAGTAACAACACCGCCGTGCCGCAGAGTATTCATCAGAGGGTCACTGCAACGCAAAGCAATCCTGTTGGTCAGTGATTTCTTATCTATGGTCTGACTGGGTTGAACGCAATCCTGTTAGTTAATCTACGGTCTGACAGGCCCGAGGCTCTAGTAAAGAACCTATTTTTTTTTTCGGCGTCGATACAGCACGTGATTGAAAATGGTTCGAATGTTTGAGGGAATCACTTCAAATATTTAAATTGTTTAATGCTAATGAGGTTGTTCGTATCTCTGACCTACTTTAAAGTACTTCACATGGTTAAGGTCTTATACATGACAATAATGGCAGTATCTTCCAATGATTAGCTGTAGATCTAGTTCTAGTACTAGCCTAGATCTAATACATCTATTAAGCAATCATAACAATTAGTGAATTATCTGACCTAGTTTTATTAAAGATTTAGAGATCTAGACAATTTTCAGATTGAAATTTCAAACTGCAATGAAATCAATCAGGCCATTAATGTAAAACAATATTACCACGTGACCCTTTAGAAATGCGTAACAACCAAATTGAAATTTTTTCCCTCGTAATTCAATACTTCGTAGAAACAAAAATGGATTTTCACATTCCGTTCAAAAGTATTACTGAACAAATGACCACCTACTCAGTGCGGTGTTACACTTCTAGGCAATTGTGAAACAGCTAATTAAAACGTTTCTTTATGCAATATTTATTTTGGTCAAAAGCAGACAGGAGTATGTACATTCAGAGAACGCTTTAAAGTTTAAACAAATGTTTAAAGTACTTAGAGACTTTCTTAGACTAACGCTTTCTGAACCCATACAACACACTGGTCTGCAAGCTCTCTCCACACAGATCGGCTTAGCTAGTGCATACGGGTAGAAGGTGCGACGCCCACTAAACTACTTCCGGTTTCCTAATTTTTATCCTCCAGGCCATGGCTATCTTTAGGGATTAGGTTTCGTCTTGTCTAAGGCTATGTCCCGTGAATCCCATACGATGTTCAGTCACTAGCCTTAGACGGTGAGTGCCCTTACAGTAGAGTTCTTCACTAACTATTAGTGACGTGTATCTCAATATGCTATACCTAGCTGCTAAGCCACGCTTATCCTCGACCTTTATTACCTCATTATCTTTTAAGCGTAGGTCGCCGTTGGTAAGTTATGACAAAAGGTCATCAGCTTCATAAAGTAAGACTTTTTCGAAATCCATTTTTTTAAATACTACTTTTTTGATATTACTTTTTTTAATATAATTTTTTTTAAATTATAACTTTTTTTTTACCATTGATTTTTTTTTTTACTATCACGGTACTACAATAAACTGATTTTTGGAATAAAAATAATGAAAGTTTTGGATAAATCTCTTATCATGTTCTGTATCACTTTCAAATCAAACATTATTTTGTTTTGTTTTGTTTCATGAGCAGTAACTGAAATAACAACAGATCGATTTTGACTCATCTTTCGACCATACGAAGTTAAATCTACTGCATTGAATGTAATTTTCCCTTTAATCTACGTTTTAAATGTAACAAGTAAGAATCTGTCATTAACAAAACATTGAGAATTATTTTTTTTCTCTACAAGTTATTTCTATTTATCTTTGAATTCATTATCTTGCCTGGCAGTTTTTCAAAAGATTTTAATGTGGAAATAGCCAGAAACAACATGTTCCATGCCTTGAGAGCTTTAAACAAATCAAGTTTTTGATTCAAGCTGCTCTACAACTTACATTTAATTCAGAAAAAAACTTTGGAGATTAACAGAGTGGCAAAATAAATAATTTTTTAAAATCCAATACAGTAGTTCACGTGTGTTCATGTATGTACAACGTGTGCAGTTTTTACTGAGATAATGCGCTCAGATTGATGGACCTCATCACTTGATGTTCCGTGCGGCCCGCACCACCGGCACATGGCTAGCTACGCCACTGCTTCGGACTATCAAAGGCCATCTGTAATGTAATTTGTAATGTAATTTTCTAGAATTATGATAAACCCACCTAGCAGAAGGAAAACTGAATTCAAACCTCTGCTGCCTTGCAGCTATACCAGAACATGGGAAAGGTTTCGTGGGTCAACCCTGAGGAAAAATAAGGAGCCGGCGGCTCTCAGGCAGTTGCAGCACACAGCGCTACACCCTGTACGAGCTTCCGACGCCGCTAATCCCAAACAGTATATACATGTCATTTGCAAAGAATTACATAATGTGCCCTTGAATATCAGATGTAGGATTTTGTAAAACAGTTTTTTTTTTAAACTACTTCAAGGGCTGGTAAAATAAATGTTTTATCTATAATGTTTTCCATGTTTGGCTATAAGTAAAGAATTCTTGTAAGACTCTCCCAAACCACCATCTTTTCTATATGATATTGAAGGGAGATTTTGTGGGTCTTTTTTTATCTTTGAGAGTTCGAAGGTTTTTCTAAATTTTATCTTTTATCAAGGTGGCATCGTATCAAATGATCATCCAGTGCAATTAGTTCATATCGACATGAAAAGTAAAAGTCACTTAGGTAACCGCTTGTTTGACAAGGAAGGCGAGAATCCCAATTTTAAATAATCAACGCCTTAAAACCTACATTTCTGTTTGTTAAACATTACTTTTCATGCTCGTAGACCCCAAATTTTTTTTACTTTCGTAGACCCCTTGGAAGTGTTCGTAGACCCCTGGGGGTCTAAATACTCTAAATACTGCGCTAAATACTCAGAATGTGCGAAGTGTTCCGTCAAGGAAAACGTTTTGGGACACATTGTTTTTGAGTGAAAAAATAATCTTTTGTGCCCGATGTAATCATCAATCTTCCTTTCACTCATTGTCTTTTCGTTCCCCACAGCTGACCTTGTATACGGTCAAGGCACAGGTGCCAACGGATTTTAGATACTGACGACATCATCTCTAGATTTCTATCTGCCCTTGAACTTGGCTCCAACAGGGAACCTGAAGACGGTGTCATCTTTGGGCTGTACCTGTCGGACTCTCAAGATGTCACAATACCCTTGGTAAGGCAAAAGTCCCTATTGAAATAGAGAAACTTTATCGTCGCCTCTCTCTACTTTATGCTGGATATGTCCGTCGTTTAAAATGCCATCGCTCTTACGAGTGTAATATGCCCGTAGGCCGGGTCGCCAAAACTCTTTCTTTGCTGCATGAGTCTTAATGTACAAAATATAAGCGGGAAGAGTGACGCTTCATTGAATTTTTAAAAAATAATAAATGAAAAGGAAACTAATCTGCTCCTTATTATTTAATAAAAATACAGTGCTGTAGAAAACAAAAAAGAGAAAGGGATACAGAGAAAGGCAGTGGAGTGGGTATGATAAAAACTAAAGAAAACAAAACGAGAACCTGAAGACTGGCAAAGATTTTAAAGTAGATAATATAAGCAATGTCCAATATCTTAATTGATAACTAAGTGTCTCTGAGGTATTAGTTGATCAGGGGATGCGGTGGCTGAGGTCCTGGGTTCGAATCTCGGTGAAGGCTGGGATTTTGAATTTCGGAATTTTTAGGGCGCCTCTGAGTCCACCCAACTCTAATGGGTACCCGATTTTAGTTGGGGAAAGTAAAGGCGATTGGTCGTTGTGCTAGCCACATGACACCCTGCTCGTTAACCGTTGGCCAATGAAACATATGCCCTGTAGGCAATATGGTCTGAAAGTGGAACTTTACTAGTTGATCAAACATATACTCCGCTTAATTATCGCTAGTTATTTACTAACCTGCTTTGCATACTTTTGTGTTTTAGCCAGTCATAGAGCGTACCTTTGATTCTTTCTCCATATTAATATAATTTAATGCTACAAACGGGCAGTTTAAAAATGGGATATTGTAGGGCTAAACAAAAAGTCACAAAAATGACCATATTCTACCATTTAGAATGCATAGCATGTCAACATTTACTAATCGAAATACACAAAAGAGAAACATTATATATAGGTATCCTGCATAGATGAAACCCCGTAATAGAGACAGTGGCCTAAAACGTAACAATTCTTTTATTACAAAGCTTCTATCAGCTCACTCTGTCTGGTACACATTTCGTACACAGTATTTCCTCCCACTTTCTATTGCACAAATATTCATTGTCGATGAAAATACATGAATGAATCCAACAAAAAACTATCTATTGAATATGTCTTAAATAAGCTTTGTTTGTTTTTTTACATGTATTTTTTAAAATATTATTTTGCTTGTTTTTTAACAGACGTCTGTAAATGTCAGACACATAATACATGCACTGCGTTTAGACATTGACAATTCAACAGTTTAAATCAACAATTTAAATAGAAAGGGCCCAAATTTTTATGAAATATTATATTATCAATAAGCCTGGATTTGTATTGAAAAGAATCAAATAAATGTATCAATAAAATGTGCTTTTTATCTTTCATTTCAGAAATCAGACCTAAAAGGGACAAACCTTTCTGATGCATTCCACAAATATTTCAGCAACAATAATGCAGGTATGAGACTGCTTTGTACTTTCTGTCCCTCTAGTTGTATTTGCTTTGTACTTTCTGTCCCTCTAGATATGTTTGCTTTATACTTTCTGTCAATTTAGATTTGTTTGCTTTGTACTTTCTGTCCCTCTAGATTTGTTTGCCTTGTACTTTCTGTCCCTCTAGATATGTTTGCTTTATACTTTCTGTCAATTTAGATTTGTTTGCTTTGTACTTTCTGTCCCTCTAGATTTGTTTGCCTTGTACTTTCTGTCCCTCTAGATATGTTTGCTTTATACTTTCTGCCCCTCTAGATTTGTTTCCTTTGTACTTTCTGTCCCTCTAGATTTGTTTGCTTTGTACTTTCTGTCCCTCTAGATATGTTTGCTTTATACTTTCTGCCCCTCTAGATATGTTTGCTTTGTACTTTCTGTCACTCTAGATATGTTTGCTTAGTACTTTCTGTCCCTCTAGATGTAGTTCGTCTATCTTGGTTCGATGAAGAACACTTTGTCATTCAGGGGGCTGAGGGTTTTGCAGAGGTTTTATGCCTCCTCATGTGGCTGGTGAGACTTATGTAAGCCCGGAATGTTCGGCCGCACACTGGGCAGGTTATTCCACACACTGGGCAGGTTATTCCACACACTGGGCAGGTTATTCCACACACTGGGCAGGTTATTCCACACACTGGGCAGGTTATTCCACACACTGGGCAGGTTATTCCACACACTGGGCAGGTTATTCCACACACTGGGCAGGTTATTCCACACACTAGGCAGGTTATTCCACACACTGGGCAGGTTATTCCACACACTGGGCAGGTTATTCCACACACTGGGCAGGTTATTCCACACACTGGGCAGGTTATTCCACACACTAGGCAGGTTATTCCACACACTGGACAGGTTATTCCACACACTGGGCAGGTTATTCCACACACTAGGCAGGTTATTCCACACACTGGGCAGGTTATTCCACACACTAGGCAGGTTATTCCACACACCGGGCAGGTTATTCCACACACTGGGCAGGTTATTCCAGCTGGTCGTGTTGTTTGCCTTGCTTTTCTTCTCTGGTATTTTTCTTCTGCCAGCTTTGTTCTTTTTTCCTCAGCAACCTGTGCGCCAGTTTTCACAGCACGACGCCATGATGCTCTGTCATGTGTCTCTGTCTCCCAGGTGCCTGGGTCTATGCTTATTTATCAGAGAAGCTTTGAGGGTGTCCCTGAAGCGCTTTCTTTGACCACCTTGCGAGCGCTTTCCTTCGCTTAGTTGACCATACAAGAGACGTTTAGGGATGCGGTGGTCTTCCATTCTGTAGACGTGACCTGCCCATCGCAGCTGAGACTGCATCAGGATTGTGTGAATGCTTTGCAGACACGCTGTTCGAAGGACTTCAGTATTTGGTATTTTGTCTTGCCATTTGACATTTAGTATTTTTCTCAGACATGTCACTCTAGATATGTTTGCTTTGTACTTTCTGTCCCTCTAAATATGTTTGCTTTATACTTTCTGCCCCTCTAGATATGTTTGTTTGTACTTTCTGCCCCTCTAGAAATGTTTGCTTTATACTTTCTGTCCCTCTAGATATGTTTGCTTTGTACTTTCTGTCCCTCTAGATTTGTTTGCTTTGTACTTTCTGTCCCTCTAGATTTGTTGGCTTTGTACTTTCTGCCCCTCTAGAAATGTTTGCTTTGTACTTTCTGTCCCTCTAGATATGTTTGCTTTGTACTTTCTGCCCCTCTAGGTATGTTTGCTTTGTACTTTCTGTCCCTCTAGATATGTTTGCTTTATACTTTCTGCCCCTCTAGATATGTTAGCTTTGTACTTTCTGTCCCTCTAGATATGTTTGCTTTGTACTTTCTGTCCCTCTAGATTTGTTTGCCTTGTACTTTCTGTCCCTCTAGATATGTTTGCTTTATACTTTCTGTCAATTTAGATTTGATTGCTTTTAATTTCTGTCAATTTAGATTTGTTTGCTTTGTACTTTCTGCCTATCTAGACATGTTTGCCTTGTACTTTCTGTCACTCTAGATGTTTGCCTTGTACTTTCTGTCACTCTAGATTTGTTTGCCTTGTACTTTCTGTCACTCTAGATATGTTTGCTTTGTACTTTCTCTCCCTCTAGATATGTTTGCTTTGTACTTTCTCTCCCTCTAGATATGTTTGCTTTATACTTCCTGTCAATTTAGATTTGTTTGCTTTGTACTTTATGTCCCTCTAGATATGTTTGCTTTGTACTTTCTGTCACTCTAGATTTGTTTCCTTTGTACTCTAAATATTTTTGGATAATTCTAAACTCAAAACCATCTGGAGGGGTTTTAAAGATTTTTAGAGGAGGAGGATTTAAACTCAAAACCCATTTGGCTTGGCTACGCTCAAAGAATTTTGAGTGTGGAATTTGCTTCTTTTTTATATTAAAGACGTATTTTTTAATATTAAACCGCGTAGAATTTGGGTTTAAACTAAAAAAAACCTTTGGCTACGCTCATATAATTCTGAGTGTGTAATTTGCTTTTTTTTATATTGAAGAGGTGGTTTTTAGCTGCAATCTCCGCTACGCTCATAGAATATGGTTATTGATGTATGGATAGTCTTATATCGAAGAGGGGGTTTTATCGTAAATTTTGGAGGGGGTTTAAAATCAAAATCCTCCTTAGCTATGCTCTTGAAATTTGGGTATTGTCGTTTGCATAATTATTTTTTTTTGTTTTGTTTTATAGAAGAGGGGGGTTTAATGCAAAAACCCCTGGTAATTGCTTTTTAACTCAAAACCACCTGTCTGCACTGGGGTAAGTGATGATTTAGTATTTAAATGTCACCTATAATAAAAAAAAAATAAAAAAAAATCAGTCACTAAATTCCGACCCCCCCCCCCTTCCGTGGAAGGGGGGCTTTGATTTCGGGGGGGGGGGGGAAATTTGACCCCCCCCTCCCCGGCTACACCCATGGTTCATTGTGTAGGCTTACAGTTGTTATGTTAATAAGAATATTACTGGGACTAAGTACTCTAAGACATGTTACATGAATGCATAGGTTCTTAACCAATCTGTCCCTCTTAGCCAGTTTCAACTCCTTTCATCATGTCATGTCATAGGGTTTTGGTTCATTAAATTCATATTTTGGTACATTTAAGACATATTTTCGGCTTATTTAAAATACATATTTTCTTTTATTTAAAAAATAGTTTTTTTTTGTTTTATTAAAAAAATATTTTGTTTTATTTAATAATATTTAGGTTTTTTAAAAAAATTTATTGGTTTATTTAAAAACATATTTTGGTTTATTTATTAAATTTTTGGTTTTAGCAGAGTTCAAAACACTCCCAGCCTTTCACGAGCCTTTTTATAATTGAAATGCAGCCCCTACAAAGTTGTTCAACTATTAGTATCATCATATTTCTAAAGAGTTATTAATTGTCAATGTCATCAAAGCCTCTGAAGTGTTTGTTCATTTGTCAATAACATCAAAAACTCAATAATGCTGTGTAAATATCGATGTCCTCGAAGCTTACAATTTTCTGTTTCAATGCTGACAATAATCTTGTATAATGTAATCCGTTATATTCTGTAGACATACCCAGATCTTGTTTCTTCTATGCCAAATGATAGACAGTGACCTTGACATCTCTTCACAAATAAAAGTAAGTGCTAACTAAAAGGGTTTGACATTTTGAGGACATTCCGTCCTTCACAACATCATAGAAGTGTTCAGTCTTGTTCATCAGAAATGTGCTTGGTTGGGCTATCCACACGGATAGATAGATAGACACACACACTGATAGATAGATAGACACACACACTGATAGATAGATAGACACACACACTGATAGATAGATAGACACACACACTGATAGATAGATAGACACACACACTGATAGATAGACACACACACTGATAGATAGATAGACACACACACTGATAGATAGATAGACACACACACTGATAGATAGATAGACACACACACTGATAGATAGATAGACACACACACTGATAGATAGATAGACGCACACACTGATAGATAGATAAATAAATAGATAGATAGATAGATTCGACTCTTTAATAGTCCGCCACTTTATAGTTTCAACTACGTGAACAATACGACGCAGTGTCGACGCTAATTTAGTTAAATCAATGTAGTAACTACATTTTAGAGCGTAGGTATGCTGAAACTGTAGTTAAGTACAGTGTGTAAGGCTGAAATCATTTTTTTAGATTATATTTTTTATTGTCTATTTGTTTAATTTAAACCCTTGAAAGTCTATGAGAATACGTTATATAAAATAATAAATAGAATTCTCTTGATATTTATGGTGAAATTCATATAAGTACAGCCCCCTCCCGGTCCTGTAACAGTGTTACTATATAGAATCAACTGTAGATGGATTAAATGATTTATGGATAGATAGATTACTAGATTGGTTGATATATTGATTGATGCATTGAATTATATGGGAGGGGCAGTGGCAGAGTGGTTAAGGGCTTGGTTTCCTGGGGTTCATGGGTTTGAATCCAGATGAAGACTCGGACTTCGAATTTCAAGATATTTAAGCGCCACTTACCCTATCAGGTGCCTGACTTTAGTTGGTCATGTTCTGGCCACATTTTCTCGTTAACCGTTGGCCAAAGAAATAGATGACCTTAACATCATCTGCCCTAGAGATCGCAAGATCTGAAAGGGGAACTTTACATAACTTTACTATTGATGTATATAAATTGATTTATACTTATATTGATGTATGCTGCATATTCATATTGTTCAAAATTCGCGTTCAATAAATGCGTTCCCGTTACTTTATTTTGTTTATTTGTCCAGTATGTAGAGTTCATCTATAGACATCTGATTGACCCACAGCACAACCTTGTCGACTACAGCGACTTCACAGTAGAGCTCTTCTTAATGAAGAGATTGTTTTATCTTCTGCAGAAACTTATTGGCTGGGGGACAGTTAAATTTATTTTCATTTTGCGACAGTTTGGTAGGTGGCGTGCTTTGGCTTTGATTATTTTTATTTTAGCTTTATAGTTCTTAGGGATTTATTTTATAGTTCCATCCTTTATCATATATGATTAAACTTTGTTTGAATGCCTTAGTGAGGCTCTAACAAGGAAAATTAAAGAAGAGCTGAACATTATTTATTTTTTTTGGAGATTTTCGCGATAAACTAAACCCTGTGAAGTCACTGGTGCCAATGGAATAAAAAAATAATTGAGTTATGACTTTAAGAATATATCAATGTATCGCATTTAATGTACATATACACTCTTCTGTCTTACTGCTTGGCGGTTGCCTTCATTGTGTCAGCATGCTATATCTGATTAATTTAGTTTTTTTGCTGAGTAAACTTATTCTGCTGTGCAAGAAAGTGCATAAAAATTATATCATATACCTTTCAACAAAATAGATTATCAACATTTCTTTTTTCTAAACCGGATACATCAAAAAGAGATCTATTTATAGTTTTTTCGCCATTAATAAAAATCTCCAATTGAGATTATATGTAGATTTTTTTTTCAAGTGACTTCCTTATACTACAAGATCAGATGATTAACAAACAAAAATCTTTTTGTATTTGTCCACTTCAATAATTGAGCCTTTTATATAAATATTTAATTTCTTATAATGTATTTATTTTGTTCAGACTTACTTTTTAAAAATTATTCGCAAGATTCTAGACATGCATAATGAACACCCCGACGTGTCTATATACGATTGTTCTAAAATTTATTGATAAGTTCTACGGATTATTCAGAAATTGTGTACCATTTTCTCTTCCAATCCTGTATAAAGAATAATGAAATGTATTTTAAAGTATGTATAGGCAGATGGCAATATGTAAATTTCAAAACTTGTGGTGGATGGATTCCAAACCAAGAGGTCTTAAGTTTCAACCACGGGAAGCAACAGGAAATTAAAGCATCGGGGTTTTTAGGACTCCCCCCCCCCCAAGTGATACCAGCCCTAATGAATACCTAAGATACGTGGGCGAAAAAAAGACGAATGGTCGTTGTACAGGCTACGTGCCACCCTTGCCTGCGGTCGGTCTTAGAAACAAATGAGATTTACATTATCATTATTAGCATCTATAGATTGCTATAGAACCTTTACATCTTACCAAAATACCTTGTAGTCTTCTTTTTACTTAGCCTGCAATTCCCATACTACGGCATGCGTGCTATATTCGGTCAGAGACATGGCGCTTTCCAGCCCGTAGAAATCTCTGTCCCCAGTGCACACTGAAACCTCAGAGGCGTGGCTGTATTGGACTCGATGATTGTTGGAGGTTTTGCGAGCTTTGACACGTGTTTGGGAAAGCATATTGGCCCCTTTTAGATCTTAAAATGTTGCGCAACACTGGACTTGGCTAACGACGCAGAGTGCAGAATTGTGAGTTAGTGTCACACTTGACGGTTATTTCGTCTGTACTTAGATAGCTAAAGCATGATTTTCCAAGTCCTTTTGCGATGTCGTCATAGTAGAACTGTCTAAGTGTCTAGATTTATGTTTATATATTTATATATATTTGAATATATGCTAGAGATGGATACCAGTCCCTTGTTATTTTCTCCTCAGGCAGATCATCGATATACTTGATGATATCAAACGGAATTGTGAAGCTGCATACAAACGTAACGTACACTACTTACAGGTAAGCAAAGTCTTCTATTCTATGGATGTAAAGGGTTAAACTAAACAAAAAAGGAGGAGGCTTATATCTACTATAAGCTTAATGTCGTTGGGCCTTTTGTTGTGATGTAGTTCCATAAGTTTATACAATCTGCTATGTAGGCAGGGCCGGATTTATGTATACTTAGCCTCTTGGCAGAGTTTTTTTTGTTATCTCCTATACTTTTTCGAAAGGTGTAATAAAAATCCACTTATTAATTGAAATACTAATATCTAAAAGCACTCTCCACTTTCTAAAAGATAGTACCCGTACATTAAATTGAATGTTCCTTCGTTTCAAATTATTATTGAAAAATGCGTATTTTAGTCACAAAAATGTAATGTTATACGCAATGTAGTAATTCCTGAGCTTATTACCAGCACGCTATAAACAGAACAGAGATATAATATGTAGGTATGTCTATGAAGCAGACACTTCTTAACCACGACAGTGTTGTCAACTGCAAGGTTGGTTAACATGCATGACTAGATGCATAACGCGTAGGACGGAATCATCTTCTTTTTGAAGTAACGTCTGTATTAATATAAGATAAGATAAATTAAGATTTTAAGTATTGTCGGTAAAAATGCGAAAACAAACAACAAACAAACAACCAAAAGAGCGTAAAGCCGCTGAGCCGTAGAGCCCCATCTGCCCTCCATTAAAACCGGCCCAAAAGGAAGCATCTAAATTTAATGGTAAGATGATTAGATTTTTAAAAAGTATAAAGTCCAAATGTGTAGCCGAGTAGCTAGTAATTACATGTATTATCCAAAGGAAATACAAGGGCTTTAGAATTTCCAAGAATATCGTTTAAGCTCCACCGTGATTTGCATCCAACTATCTATCCACCAAGATATTCCTTATACTTACGAAAATCAGGTTGGTAATTGAGCAAATAATAAATAAAATCAATATCGATTTGTCTATTTTCCACTTTGTTCTTTTTAAAAATATAAGCGATGTTTTCAATATTTTTTGAAATTCTATTTAAAAAAAGGACATGTTTAACGATCCCCCTTAATATACTTTTTATTTGTGATGGGGAATTTTATTTTTTTACATACACGCATCTTAAACTATAGTTAAGGGTCCCTACTTGCTTGTACACAGGCTCATCTTTTAAAGATGTATTATTATAAAGTGAGTCATCTCTCTTTGTTAAAAACGATTGGATATCTTCCTTGGCTGAAGATAGGCTAACCATCATACGATTGACAAATACATGAAAATATTGTCCAATTTAATCTAAATTGTTGTTTTAACTGTGCTCCTGACTTAGGCTTTCAACATTGGTACAGACATCTTTATCATACTTGACATAGCACTTCAACATTGCCCTCTTAAACTAAACCAAGTAAGTAATATAACTGTACAACATGGGCGTAGCAAGACGGGGGGGGGGGGGGGGGGTCTTGGGGTTCAACCCCCCCCCCCCGAAATGAACCTCCCCCCTTGGGGGGGGGGGGGGGGGTCGGAATTCAGTAACTCATTTTTTACTTTGATTTTGTTTATTTTGGGTGTCATTTTAATACTATTCCATCTCTTGCCCCAGCACAGCCAAGGGGTTTTGAGTTAATAAAACACTACCAGGGGGGGGTTTGAGTTTCAAACCCCCTGCCAGGGGGGTTTGAGTTTAAAACCCTCTACCAGGGGTTTTTGCAGTTAAATTCCTCTCTTCTAAAAACAATATAAATGAAGCAAATTACACACTCAAAATTCGCCCCGCGCTGGGGGAGCTCCTAGCGCTCCCCCAGACCCCCTTGCTAGCAATGGCTAGCAATTTTTCCGCTAACTACAGGAAGAACAATACAGGGGCACAATAAACGTGTTCCGAAAGAATGAAGGATCAGAATGTAATAAAGATTATGTACACACACAAACACATACATACATACAAATATTTTTTTCGCGGGGGGGGGGGGGGGGGCGGGGAAAAATCCCTTTCTAAACCCCCCCCCCCCCGAAAAAAAATCCTGGCTACGCCCATGCTGTGCAATCTATTCTTTTACTTGTCTGGTTTGTTGGGTCCAATACCAAATCTACTTGCATATTTCGGCAAGGAAATTTGTTTTAAAAAAAGTTTTAAAACAAGACATTTCACTCATTTCTATGTCAAGCGGTAATTGTGGAGATGGCAACTAACTTCCATTACGTTTCTGATTTTGGGCAAGATCTGGGTGCAAAACCGAAATTAGACTTATGGTTGTAAGTTATTTAACAAATGTAGCTCCGACCCCCTCCCTCCAAATGGTTTTGTTCTTGGTGGAAACAATGTCAGTTAATTTTTGTCTTTTTTGTTTTAGGTGAGCTATAGCTTAGGATTGCTGCTTGGTCGAGTGGTATTCTAGCTGGACTACTTGGTCGTGTGATATTCTAGCTGGACTGTCATTCAGTCGTCTCGCTTCCATCCCCCGACTTCTTGTGGGAGATTTGGGTTAGTTAGTAGACCTAATGATGTGCAAGAGACAAGAAAATGTGTCAGTGTAAAAGCTAGCTTCAATGTTGCTCACATTTTAAGTAGAGAAATGAAGTAATTTTCTGACGCGTAAAAAAATATTAACTTCAAATATCCTATTAATAAATTTAAGTACTAGATCCACGGGCTTGTCATTACATTAATCAATGTTATATAAATTGTGTACCCCTTCGGTAATCTGGCCCGCGACACGAGTTTTGGATATTAAAAACTAAGACTAAGACCGCTTTATTGATCCTCATGGACATTTTTTGTGATTACAAGGACTCTTTTATCATATAAAGACAACACAACAGAAACATACACATAAATACAACAGACACAACATAGAAAGTTCATTCAGCTTCTACACACAGACATCTTGGTCCTATTCATGTTTCCCGATCAACGAGTGGCGTTGATATAGTCTGACCGAGTGAGGTACGAACGAGTTTTTGTATCGCTCTGTTCTTGTTTTGATTGACAGTAGTCGCCCACTTCGCGACGACCTGACATAGTTCTGATGGAGTGGGTGGCCGTTGTCTTCCAAGATTTTTTCGATTTTCCGTAGACACTTCTGTTCAAAATGTTCCTTTAAATATGGTAATCTTGTGAGTGTCATTTTTGATGCCATTTTCATGTTTTCTAGACGTCGCAACAGTTTAGATGAAGCGATGCCTTGCCAACGAGTTATTCCGTATGTTAGAAGATTTTGTATAGTCGCATTGTAAAAAGCATTTAGGATCTTCTTGTTTAGTTTAAAGCTATTGAGTTTGTATAGAAAAAAATAGTCGCTGGGCTGTTTTCTTTGTCAAAGTTCCAAGATGGCCCGCAGGACGAATTTGGTCGGCTATAACTTTTGTAATTGCATTCCATCCTTATCTTATATAATACAGAAGTTACTTCAAAAAAGTAGACTTAATATGAATAATTACGTGCCACGCAACTGTTAATGTTAAAAGTGCTTCGATCCTAAAGTCATTCTGAAAGGTCACATCATTAATATACACTCCTCAAAATCAACCAAGGGGACATACTCAATTAACCTCTTTTATTGTCTTTTCATAGTTGTCCCCCTTAGCAAACTCCATTTTAGAATGCTGCAGTTTTGATTCCAGCCAGAAACGAGTGTTGAGAATCGGCAGTACACATGCTTATGGCTACGTCTACGTGGAGACGCACACCTACAGCCTGCTCATCAATGACATGTCAATCGACCCCTACATCCAGATGGTGGTAAGATAAAATACCTGACAATACATAATAAGAATTGATTAGTCTTTTCAAGCAGGCCAGGATTTAGGAATGTGCTTAGACTGCATTAGAGATAACAGCTGGCTAGAAGAAGAAAAAAAGTTGTGGAATTTTTTGCCATCACGAGAACTTCGAGGCTGAAGGGCCTTGTGATTCACGTTTGAGTCTGCTCGACTTTCGTTTCTTTCCTAAATAATACATATGTAATGTTAATGCAGGAAACCCAATAGCCTCAAGGGCGTAATCATGACAAAGTTATCTTAATTCGTCATATTTAAGCCTCCATTTGCCCGGGAAATGTTTCATTCCCATACCGTGGCGCTCGGGCGGGAAAAACCCGTTGGTGTGCTTAAGAACAAAGTCCGTTGCACTGGCGGGGATGGAAGAAAGTCCCAACAAAAATGTCACTATCTCACACCGTTGCTCATGGGGCCGCCCTTTATGGCTGACACCTGCACGGTTGATGTGGTACATAGAAAGAACATGGAAAAGTTTCCTCAGTTTGCTCGGCCTTTGGCCTTGCTTCTAATCCGTGGGTCTTGTGAGACGAGCCATCGGTAATAGGGATGCAATAATTGGATATTACCAGATAGATGTTTGTTCAGACAGGAAGATGGAGGCAAGCTTACATAAGCCTAAACTTTCAAGAGTCTAAGAATATACTCTTGTGACAATTACGAAGAGGAAGGCCTGCATTGCACAAAGCTTCCACATTTAGAAATCAGGGCCTGTTTGAACTTTTTTTTTAGATGGTAGCTTTTCTGGCTGGATTAAATGTAAATATAAAATTTTTATTTAAAAAAAAAATTTCTTAAAGAGAAACTCCAATGGTTTTGACAATTTTTTTATATAATATGTGTTTTGATTTACAGATAATGAATATATGATTCTTTTTTTTTCTTTGCAATAATAACTTAGTAATTGATGTTTTTCCGACGTAATTTTCCTGCGCATCCAAGACAGTCAGACTTTCACCGGGTTTCTATGTGACGTCACAAATGTGTTTTAATCTACTGACTTATTGTATAACAGGAGACCATACAGCAAAGTTTACATTCTCGTAAAAGAAATATATCTTGGTCTATGCAATTGGATCTAGGATCTTGTATGCAAAGAAAAAATTCGTATTAAAATTAGATTTACATGCTTGACTAACCACGTCAGTCTGTATTTTCTCGCCAGACCACTCAACACACAACAAACACTATTGCTTGGTTGTCTTGTCATGACCGACTACACGTAGTCTTGACTAGCCTTACACTGACCAGTTTGTTTGAATCAGTCAGACACACGATCTATTTACTTCTTATGACAGAGAGAGGCTTATATGAAAATGTTACTCTTTTTGTCGAGTTGATTATCCCAATGTTTTTAGATCTATCTATACATATATATAACTGTATCATAGCTCTGGACTAGGCCTTCACTAAGCTTAACAGCCTAACAGCTACTGTACGAATGAAGCGATACGATTGGTCAAATCTAGTTTCTCGTTCAGTATTGTTGAGGGAAGTGACGTATGAACTAGCTTAAAACAAAATCTCATGGAACCCCGTTTTTTTTTTGAGATGTCAAGAATTTACTGACTAATTTATTTAATATAAATGTTTCTAAACATTTAAATAAAAAAGGTAAAATGTTTACTATTACAACTTTTTAGGCAGAATTTAAATATATCAATAACTCAAATTTGAAAAACCATCGGAGTTTCCCTTTAAGTTTCTTCTAGAGCATTTTTAAAACCCAATTTCCATCTTGCTACTCACTAAATTCATGCGCCTCTAAATACCGCCCACTTTAAATGTTGCTCATGGCGATTGACAATAAAACTCAAAACAAAATAGTCGTTCTAGCTTTCAATAGGCCACACATCAGATTCCTCCAGGGGTCTCGGTTTTGGGTAAGTCTCTCCAACTTTCCCCACGACTTGTCCATCTGCTTCCTGATCACTGCGCCATGTATTTCAGGGTCGTCCGTTTTCCTATTTCCTGGTAGGTTCCAGTTCAGGGCTTGTCTTGTGATATTGGATGCAGGCCTACAAGGAGTATGGCCTATACATAGCCAGTTTCTATAACTTAAAAAAAAAATCAACATTTACCGTCTGTCTGCTTTCTGCCGTAATTCCGGTGTTAATGTCATTACATTCATGGAAATATTTGCAAATCCAAAGTGCTACATCATTCAATTATTAATGTAAATGCCATCTAGGTCAATGGTCATGCATTACGTCATACATTGAAGGCGAAATGGTGTTCGTAAGAGTGCCAACAGGCTACAAACTTTCCAAACGCAAGAATCTAGGCACTTGCGTCTTTACAAGTGGCGTCACACATGGTAAAGTAATAATAATGTTTTAGAGTTATTCGACTGACATCAACAGGTGTTTTGGTAGCATGAATCCTCGCTGTCGTCACGTATTGGAGACTTGGAAATAAACGCCCCAGTAATTATGATAGTTATTCAACAGTTATCTCCATTGGACTATTTCCTTGAAGAAGTCTACTTGGAAATCTTCGATATCAGACTTATACCTAAGCCTTTGACTTGTAAGTATCTATCTATCTATCTATCTATCTATCTATCTGTGTCTGTCTATCTATTCTTCCATCTATTTTTCCCGCTGTCCTAGAGGTTCCCCTCTCCCACGTGCTCATAAAAGAGATTTGCCACACGCTTTACAGGAAAGATAATATATATGTTTTTATTTTTACCTTGTCGTCCCACAGTTAGACAGAACCATAGGAAAGGGCTAATTGCAAAGACCATGTATGAGGCAATGGCTAATCTCCAACCATCAATTAGAGCAGTGCTTCCCAAACTTTTTTCCTTAACGGAAACATTGCACATTTTGACTATATAACGAACACTTTGCTTACTTTTTAGAGAGATTCACTTGGTGGCCTAACAGTTCATTACTTCAGTAGTTCGTGGAACACCTATTCAGGGCTCGCGGAACACTAGGGTTCCGCGGAACACATTTTGGGAAACACTGGATTAGAGGATCATTTTATCACATTACACTGAACCTTATCTTCACAGCAATCAGCTTATTGAATTTTATGAATATTAACAACGTGATAACATTAATAACGTCAGTGTACTAAGAATAATTTAATATTATTTGTTGTAATCAGCAAAACATGAATCGATAAAAAGAATTAACAAGTTGGTTAATAATTTTGGTATTTAATTATTTTGTTTGGCATCGAAAATAAAAAATAAATAGTAGTTATTGAGTTCTAGTGATAGAGCTGTATGTGTGGAGTTATTCCCCTTTTAATTTTTTTCAAAACTTTTTCTCAGATCAAGCTTAAATTTTGCATAATTTTTTATTTAGAGTCGATGACAATACATGGATCAATAAAAAAAAAAACAATTAGTTTATCAATTAGTGGGAATTTATTAAAATTATTTGATATAGAAAAAGGGGAACTTATTCCTACAGTATTGAGAAATATGGCAATGATTTTTTTTATAAATCAATATTTTGTTTGTTCTCCTTGCAGTTTAACGCCTCGGTTATGTTTGGTACTCAGCTCCCCCTGCGACCCACCCTGGACATGATATACACGGTGTCGCCTATCATCGTCAGATCTACCCGCGAAACGCTGGACATCATGGACAAAGGCTACGTGGAAATGCCCCGGACTTACATGAGACGTTACGCAATATCACTGGGGATCCCACCTCTCTGTTCCTGCCACAACTTCCAGTAAGCCGTCGTTTGTCTGTGACTTTTTTTTAATGTTAAAAATGAACAAAATAACTAGGGAAATATACATTCTTCTTTTTAATCATATAACAAAATCTGCATCGAGTTCCACCAATTTTCGGCAGCTGATGCTTTGTAATAACCATTAAGTCATAGTATCATTCGATTTCTTCATTAAAAAATTTAAAATGTCCACTTTAAAAAATAGAAGTTTATAAAAGAAACATTTTGAGAGATATCCACTTTGGACAACAACAAAAAATGATGAAGACAGTGTACAATAGTGGGTCATCGGGCTGCAACAGTGCTTCGCCAAGGGACTCTGATCTGGGCAGTGACCCTTAGTTTAGTGTTTCATAGTGTATGTCCATCCCGCAGTCTATGCTTCTTGTTCTACTGATTTCCTCCATGTTTTTTTTTTAGTTCCAGCCTGTCTTTTCCCCGTGTGACATGTATTTCAGAGCCAGTTTGTGTCGTCTCTTGTCTCCCTTAGTGTGTAGGTTGTGTGTCGTCTCTTGTCTCCCTTAGTGTGTAGGTTGTGTGTCGTCTCTTGTCTCCCTTTGTGTATGGTGTGTGCCCTCTCTTGTCTCCCTTAGTGTATGGTGTGTGCTCTCTCTTGTCTCCCTTAGTGTATGGTGTGTGCCCTCTGTTGTCTCCCTTAGTGTATGGTGTGTGCCCTCTCTTGTCTCCCTTAGTGTAGGATGTGTGCCCTTTCTTGTCTCCCTTAGTGTATGGTGTGTGCCCTCTCTTGTCTCCCTTAGTGTATGGTGTGTGCCCTCCCTTGTTTCCCTTAGTGTATGGTGTGTGCCCTCTATTGTCTCCCTTAGTGTATGGTGTGTGCCCTCTCTTGTCTCCCTTAGTGTATGGTGTGTGCCCTCTCTAGTCTCCCTTAGTGTATGGTGTGTGCCCTCTCTTGTCTCCCTTAGTGTAGGTTGTGTGCCCTCTCTTGTCTCCCTTAGTGTAGGTTGTGTGCCCTCTCTTGTCTCCCTTAGTGTATGGTGTGTGCCATCTCTTGTCTCCCTTAGTGTATGGTGTGTGCCCTCTCTTGTCTCCCTTAGTGTAGGTTGTGTGCCCTCTCTTGTCTCCCTTAGTGTATGGTGTGTGCCATCTCTTGTCTCCCTTAGTGTATGGTGTGTGCCATCTCTTGTCTCCCTTAGTGTATGGTGTGTGCCATCTCTTGTCTCCCTTAGTGTATGGTGTGTGCCATCTCTTGTCTCCCTTAGTGTATGGTGTGTGCCCTCTCTTGTCTCCCTTAGTGTATGGTGTGTGCCATCTCTTGTCTCCCTTATTGTATGGTGTGTGCCATCTCTTGTCTCCCTTAGTGTATGGTGTGTGCCATCTCTTGTCTCCCTTAGTGTAGGTTGTGTGCCCTCTCTTGTCTCCCTTAGTGTATGGTGTGTGCCATCTCTTGTCTCCCTTAGTGTATGGTGTGTGCCATCTCTTGTCTCCCTTAGTGTATGGTGTGTACCCTCTCTTGTCTCCCTTAGTGTATGGTGTGTGCCATCTCTTGTCTCCCTTAGTGTATGGTGTGTGCCATCTCTTGTCTCCCTTAGTGTATGGTGTGTGCCCTCTCTTGTCTCCCTTAGTGTATGGTGTGTGCCCTCTCTTGTCTCCCTTAGTGTATGGTGTGTGCCCTCTCTTGTCTCCCTTAGTGTAGGTTGTGTGCCCTCTCTTGTCTCCCTTAGTGTATGGTGTGTGCCATCTCTTGTCTCCCTTAGTGTATGGTGTGTGCCCTCTCTTGTCTCCCTTAGTGTAGGTTGTGTGCCCTCTCTTGTCTCCCTTAGTGTATGGTGTGTGCCATCTCTTGTCTCCCTTAGTGTATGGTGTGTGCCCTCTCTTGTCTCCCTTAGTGTATGGTGTGTGCCATCTCTTGTCTCCCTTAGTGTATGGTGTGTGCCATCTCTTGTCTCCCTTAGTGTATGGTGTGTGCCATCTCTTGTCTCCCTTAGTGTATGTTGTGTGCAGTCTCATTTGTGTCTTTCAATTTCTTACTCTATTTATAGTAGCTACTCTGTTCCCACCCGAACTGTAGTTACTGGTTACTAGAGATTGCTTTTAATGTTTTTACGTTTTTGGTGTTTCTACATAAAATGATTAGATTGTATTTATATTTAGCCGAATCGTGTGTTGCCTATAGAAATATATATTCTCTACTACCATGTAGGTGTATTACTTCTATAGCAGTATATCGTTTTATTTATGAGTCTTGACGTTGTAAAACTGGTGAATAGGTTTACAAATATTTATATTCTGGTTATCGTTCTTACCGTTCTTATCGGCAGCTAGAATATTTGCTGGCCGAAGACACGAAATTCTATTTGTTGATTCGGGTGAAAGAGAGGCATGTTGTGAAAGGGAACGACTTGATGAAATTAACGGTCTTCTGTAACCGGGTCACGTGTGGCCGGTGGTCAAGCGAAGACAAGTCCTGGACAGCTAGAAACTGCAGGGTGAGTAGCTATCAAGCTATGTAAGATCATCTTGTCCGGTGTTTTCTTTGGCGCGTGATATCATAACGAGTGTTTATTGTCGTAAAAACCAATTACTAGTAAAAATCCATCCGGATATCCCTTTCTTTCTCCCCCACCCCATATGGGCCCACTGGTCCATATAAGTGCCAGGATCATAGCGTATTTAGAAAGTTAAAAACATGAAAGCGCTAAATTAAAACAATTAGTAAGAATATTATTAATCCAACAGATCTATTGTTGTTGGTCTAGATCTATTCTAAATTTTTTAATAATTACAAGACAATCAAATCGATACAACTACTCTTCGTAGATGCTTTTTTTTTAACAGTATTTTTATATGTTTTTCTTGTTTTATTATTCTTGTCACAGCTCACCAATATGTCAATGCTGACACCACAATACATCAGCTGCAGATGCGATACAGGGCGTATCTTCCCTGGAGACGTTGAGGATTGTTCCAGCTCAATGGAGGTGCCATGGTAATAAAGAGCAACTATTTTCTATTTCAATGACCCTCGTATAGCGCCTATTTCATGCTACGGCACACTTAGTGCGCTATCGTTCATTCTTTTCTGTGGACCTGTTAGGGAGGGGGACGGGTATCTGGAAGGTTTCCGTGCTGCCTTTACAAAGTTGTACTCGAACCTTCTTGATAAGTAGCCAAGCGGTTTATGTCACACAGCCAAGCGTGTTACATGTTATTGACTATTGATCAAATTGAACTAACAACAAATGTTACCAATGTTAAAAAAAATAATATGAAATTTAAAGATCTTACAGTGCTTGCAGAGCCTTCCCCAACAAGATCAACTGAAAATGTCCTCCTGTAAAAGACGTTTCCATCAACGCGATTCTTTCCGTTTTTCTGGTGTCAAACTGTCAAATTTCTTTCCAGGTCTTACGACTTTTTTTTTCGTTTGATAAAATCGCATCGCATACAAATAGATTGGAAGCAGGATTAATACTGCGAACGGAACCCATTATGACTTGCTATGTACTGTCAAAAACGCTAATTAAAATCTTTAGCCATATCGCAAGGTCCTAAGCGCTAGCAAAGACCTTCCTGCCGGAACAGTAGCAGGAAAATGAAAAAGAGGCAGACAGAGAACGCGATGGGAAGACATGATAAAAGAATGAACGAGCCTGTCATTATATGAGATTCTATCCAAGGCAAAAGACAGAGAGGAATGGAGAAAGACTGTCGACAGATCATACATCAAGGGTCCAACAGACTATTGGATAGTATAGCCATCTTCGTTATTTATCTTTTTTTTTTTACTCTTATGAAATATATACTGTAGACAAGAGAAGGTATATCTGCCTAAAGTAGGATATAGCTTGGTAAATGGAAAGGTATATCTGCCTAAAGTAGGATATAGCTTGGTAAATGGAAAGGTATATCTGCCTAAAGTAGGATATAGCTTGGTAAATGGAAAGGTATATCTGCCTAAAGTAGGATATGGTTTGGTAAATGGAAAGGTATATCTGCCTAAAGTAGGATATAGTTTGGTAAATGGAAAGGTATATCTGCCTAAAGTAGGATATAGTTTGGTAAATGGAAAGGTATATCTGCCTAAAGTAGGATATAGTTTGGTAAATGGAAAGGTATATCTGCCTAAAGTAGGATATGGCTTGGTAAATGGAAAGGTATATCTGCCTAAAGTAGGATATGGTTTGGTAAATGGAAAGGTATATCTGCCTAAAGTAGGATATGGTTTGGTAAATGGAAAGGTATATCTGCCTAAAGTAGGATATGGTTTGGTAAATGGAAAGGTATATCTGCCTAAAGTAGGATATAGTTTGGTAAATGGAAAGGTATATCTGCCTAAAGTAGGATATGGTTTGGTAAATGGAAAGGTATATCTGCCTAAAGTAGGATATAGTTTGGTAAATGGAAAGGTATATCTGCCTAAAGTAGGATATGGTTTGGTAAATGGAAAGGTATATCTGCCTAAAGTAGGATATGGTTTGGTAAATGGAAAGGTATATCTGCCTAAAGTAGGATATGGTTTGGTAAATGGAAAGGTATATCTGCCTAAAGTAGGATATGGCTTGGTAAATGGAAAGGTATATTCATAGTGGACAGGTAGGTGGAAACTAAGTAAAAGATTTTTAAAACGCGATATATTCCTTGGATTAATATTTAGGAATTAAGCACAGTATATGTGTGTAGTTTCAGATCAAATAGTCTCCATCTACATCCTAGACTAAACTTCCTGCATCAAGACTGGAAAAGCAGCGGGCAGTGTTTGAACACGGGACCATCGAGACGACCGAACGACAGGCCAGGTGAATATCACACGACAAGGCTGGTGTTGTTTATGATGCTATTGTGTGGTTGTTGTGGTACTATATTGCGATTGTTGACTGGTGCTTGTATGGTCATGTTGCGCAGTGATTGTTCTGTTTTTGTTGTAAGACCCTTTGATTGTATGTGATTGTTTTGTGGTTATTTGTTGGTTTTCATGTTTTTTCTGTTAGCTTAAATTATACACTTATAAGCTTGATATTACACTAAAGAACACTGAACTCAATAAGCGACGCAAACACTAGACGTTAGGTACATCATACTCTTTAATAACACACTCTCCCACATCATAACACACACATCATCCCAATACGAGCTTTTGTATGAATGGGAATAACTCTATATACAAACAACGTACACATAAACATAATGTCAAATTTCGAGTGTTTAGGTTGCAGTTATATAGTGGCAACTGCTTCCTCTCTTGTCACGTTCGGTACCACATGTGGCCACTATGTGTTGACTACAAGGTCGTGTAGATAAATTGTAGTTCCATTGTGGTGTTTGTGTGTTATTGTGTGCTTATATTGATGTAGCTGTTAGGTTATTGTGTGATCATGTTTTTGTGTTGCTTTTGTGGTTGGGACTATTGATGTTCTTATTACTATTGTATGGTCGTATTATTGTGGCCTTTGTGGTTTGTTTTTTTTACTTTACATATCGTTATCATTGTAAGATAAGATTGTCTCCCTTCAGTATCGTTATCATTGTAAGATTGTCTCCCTTCAGTAGAATGCATGCGAAAATTTCACTTTAAATTGCACAAATTTGGTTCTCTTTTTTTCCTCAGGGAGCTGTTTATGTCCTGCCTGGGTTGTTTACGCCCTACCAGTCCGATCAGTATTTGATGTGCATAGTGACCGGCTGGATTTTTGGTGCCGGCACCTTATCGACGCCCCTGCTCATAATTACAGATAACGAAGAGTGCGGCATTTACTTACTTTTTCCTGATCAAAAATGGTTTCAGGTTTGGAAGCCTTGGGGATTTCAACTTATCTTTGGTGTTTTTTGGTTTTGGTTTTTTTGTACATATACTTCCCTATATACTACGCCTTGTCCCAACAAACAAAATAACAACATGTTCATTGTTTCTGTGTTTAGAGTGGCTCAGAGATTTGGTCTCTACTTTTGTGTCCAGATAATGTCCAACATTTAGACAAAATTATATTCTCTGTTGGCTCTGCCCACTACGCAGACGATTGGTAATTATATTTCTTGACGAATCTATTGCAGTGGTGTAGCTAGGTGGATGGGGTTTCCAATTTGAAAGTCTCCCTGGTTCCCTACTTGAGGTTGGCCCCCAAATGAGTGTCCCATTTTTTTTTACATCAGATATTACATATTATGTCACTGCCATGTGATCTCGCTATTCATGCTGTTCTATAAATTAGTGACCCTGTTGCGTCTATTAAACACATTAAACTTATATGTTTAATAAGTACATTATCTCATGTCATGATGTCGTTTGTCAAAATGCAAGGACCCCTAAATAATCTAAGCTACCAGGGCTTCAAAATCCCTATCCACGCCACTGATCTATTGATGGTTATTTATTATATGTGGTTATGTATGTTTTTTTTATTGTTTTGCACTACAAGTATTTTCTCATCAATTGATTTTTATACTGTTTTACATTGGTGTCATCTCATTGCTAATGCTCTGTCCTTGGTTGGTATCTCGCTAATGCTCTGTCCTTGGTTGGTATCTCGCTAATGCTCTGTCCTTGGTTGGTATCTCGCTAATGCTCTGTCCTTGGTTGGTATCTCGCTAATGCTCTGTCCTTGGTTGGTATCTCGCTAATGCTCTGTCCTTGGTTGGTATCTCGCTAATGCTCTGTCCTTGGTTGGTATCTCGCTAATGCTCTGTCCTTGGTTGGTATCTCGCTAATGCTCTGTCCTTGGTTGGTATCTCGCTAATGCTCTGTCCTTGGTTGGTATCTCGCTAATGCTCTGTCCTTGGTTGGTATCTCGCTAATGCTCTGTCCTTGGTTGGTATCTCGCTAATGCTCTGTCCTTGGTTGGTATCTCGCTAATGCTCTGTCCTTGGTTGGTATCTCGCTAATGCTCTGTCCTTGGTTGGTATCTCGCTAATGCTCTGTCCTTGGTTGGTATCTCGCTAATGCTCTGTCCTTGGTTGGTATCTCGCTAATGCTCTGTCCTTGGTTGGTATCTCGCTAATGCTCTGTCCTTGGTTGGTATCTCGCTAATGCTCTGTCCTTGGTTGGTATCTCGCTAATGCTCTGTCCTTGGTTGGTATCTCGCTAATGCTCTGTCCTTGGTTGGTATCTCGCTAATGCTCTGTCCTTGGTTGGTATCTCGCTAATGCTCTGTCCTTGGTTGGTATCTCGCTAATGCTCTGTCCTTGGTTGGTATCTCGCTAATGCTCTGTCCTTGGTTGGTATCTCGCTAATGCTCTGTCCTTGGTTGGTATCTCGCTAATGCTCTGTCCTTGGTTGGTATCTCGCTAATGCTCTGTCCTTGGTTGGTATCTCGCTAATGCTCTGTCCTTGGTTGGTATCTCGCTAATGCTCTGTCCTTGGTTGGTATCTCGCTAATGCTCTGTCCTTGGTTGGTATCTCGCTAATGCTCTGTCCTTGGTTGGTATCTCGCTAATGCTCTGTCCTTGGTTGGTATCTCGCTAATGCTCTGTCCTTGGTTGGTATCTCGCTAATGCTCTGTCCTTGGTTGGTATCTCGCTAATGCTCTGTCCTTGGTTGGTATCTCGCTAATGCTCTGTCCTTGGTTGGTATCTCGCTAATGCTCTGTCCTTGGTTGGTATCTCGCTAATGCTCTGTCCTTGGTTGGTATCTCGCTAATGCTCTGTCCTTGGTTGGTATCTCGCTAATGCTCTGTCCTTGGTTGGTATCTCGCTAATGCTCTGTCCTTGGTTGGTATCTCGCTAATGCTCTGTCCTTGGTTTGTATGTCCAAACAGCTAGCACACATAAACTGGTGTAGGCGTATTAAATTATTAATGTAGAATGTGATAGAAACAAACAGAATTCTTTGAAACAAAACTAATAACTTGTATTTATAAATGTACACATATTCAACTTTAGAATAGATACATATACAAACACATGAGAAAAATAAGTTGTAATTACGCTATAACTCACTACAAATCTTATCATCTGATCACAAAAATTACAATCGTTACTTCAATCTAGTGATGCGTGTTTAGAATCAATGACTTAAACTCTGCTAAGTCTTTTGGTTTTTCTGGCTGATTCAGGCAGCCCATTCCATGCTCTAACAGCACTAGAAAAGGAGAACTTGTATGCATTTTGTTTTTGCGGATGGAATAAGAAATTTGCCTCTATCTTTGTGTCTTTCTGAGCATTCCATTAGGTTTTGTTTTTCTAATAGTAAATTATGGTTCATTTTTTTAAAATGTATTATAGATACTTTTCACTTTTCTTATCTTTTGTCTTTGGCTTCCGAACTCGGTGTCCCGGATTCGATTCCTGGTGAAGACCGGGATTTTTAATTTCGGGGTCGTTAGGTCCCTCCATCTCTAATGGATACTTGATATTAATTGGAGAAAAGTAAAGGCGGTTGGTCTTTGTGCTGGCCACATGACAGCCTCGTTAACTTCTGGCCGCAGAAACAGATGACCTTTACATCATCTACCCTATAGACCACAAGGTCTGAAAGGGAGTTTTACTTTTGACTACATAATTATCATCTCATCATTAAATCATAATTATAGTGTTTTACTTTGTATTATCTCATCATCAAATGGTCATTACTAATTAGATCATTCAAATCACCTCAAGAAATTAAAAGTATACCATCCCTGCTACAGAACTTCCAGGCGTGTTGTATTAAATTTTCTAATTTCGTATCAAATTAAAGTTTAGTTGAGCTTGCTGACCGCCAAAAACGCCTCTGAAATCTTTCAGATACTCTTTCACCCATTTAGCCACAAAATGCATTGTATCAAAGTGTGTTGACTACGCTTAGTGAGTATGGAGAAGGTGTTTTTACAAAAATACAATACTAATAAAACTATTTAATAACACTACATTCCACCCAGGCACGTTTCCCATACCTTTATGAAGCATCTCAATCGGGATGAAGAGCTCTACTGCATTTGCGACTCCTGGATACCAGACCTGTCTAACGGGTTCAGATTTATTGTACGGCCAGTAACTTGGACACACGGTATGAGCATGGCTGTGTTCAGGTAACCGAGTCATAAAACAAATTCACTGGTCAATACTAGGTGTAGTGGGTAATTGTGAGCTGTTTTATTGTTGTTTTTTTCTTTTCGACTATACATAGTGAATACACTGCCATGATCCTTTTATCTTTTTCATTCGTTGAAGAAATTGTAATTATAATATAATAAAGTATTGAAATAATTTATGACAGACACAATAACGTCTGCATTTGAAAGAAATATTTGGTCAATTTGTTTTATTTGCTCTTTAATAGTCCAATGATAATTTTCTTTCGAATTTTCCTTCTAAGGTTTAGCAGTTAGAAAATTTGTCTTCAATGTCATAAGGATGTTCCGAACTCTACATGTCTTTATAGGAACATTCTATAGCGTCCCGGGCAGTCATTTTAGCAAGGTAGTCATTTATAGAGTCATCTCAAGTTAGTCATTTATAGATTCATCTTAATGTAGTCATTCATAGATTAATCTCAAGGTAGTCATTTATAGTGTCATGTCAATGTAGTTATTTATTGTCCTATCAAAGTAGTCATTTATAGATTCATCTCAAGGTAGTCATTTATAGTGTCGTCTCAAGTTAGTCATGTATAGGTTCATCTCAAGGTAGTCATTTATAGTGTCATCTCAATGAAGTGGGCGACTACTGTCTGTCAAGACAAGAACAGGGTGGTACAAAAACTCGTTCGTACCTTACTCGGTCAGACTATATCAACGCTACTTGTTGATCAGGAAACATGAAAAGGACCAAGATGTCTGTGTGTAGTCGCTGAATGAAGTCTTTATGTTGTGTCTTTTGTATTTATGTGTATGTTTATGTTGTATTGTTTTGATATGAACAAATGTCCATAAGGATCAATAAAGCAGTCTTAGTCTTAGTGGTGGTTTAAGCTAAGGAGGCTTGAGCCACGAGTTCGAATTCAGGTCGTTCCTTTTTTTTAAACTGCTTTTAAAAACCAATGATGGTAAAATGCACCCAGATGTCCCCTCCCCCCCCCCCCTTTTTTTCCCAACTGGCTTAGACAAGTGATAGGATCATAGTGTATTGAGAAAGCTAAAAGCATGAAATAGCGCTAAATGAAGTTGTTGTTTTTTAAATATTAATCGCACAGATTTGTTTTTGATCTAAATCTATAAAAAATGTAATTACATGTCTGATTCAAACTTATTGATACAATTACACTACGTATAAGCTTTGTAATTTTAAAAAAAAATGTATATATTTTTTATGTTTCTTGTTGTCTACTTTTTATTCTTACAGCACGTTCGCCTCCGTGTCCAAGTTTTTGGAGCTCATTCCGCCGGTGCTACAAGAACAGTTATCTAGTGGTGATGGCCGTCATTACGTATGCCTCTTTCGGATTTTTCATCTTCAGTGAAGATGGCCACTTCTGCACCTTCACCGTCTATTCGGTGACTGAGTTGCTGCTAAACCCTGGGCTGCTGAAATCCTTGATCAGGACCTACCAGGTCATCGCCCCTGTCTACATCACGGTGACCGTGTCCGTCATGAAATACGTTCTCATCAACTACTTTATCACGTTCCTCAATGAGGAGTACTCCCGGATAGGCACGGCCATGCGCATGCACTATGAAGGCAAGAAGGCCTTCCTGATGGAAGAAGTGATCAAGTACCTGACCAGAAAGCAGAAGACTCAGGCCGTGGACTCAGGGGAGACGAGAGACGCCACTTGGAAAGAAGGGAAGAAAGCGAGACAGATATTGGAAGACATGCAGGAAGAGGCTAAAAGTGATTTCGACTTAGTCAAGTGGGCTAATGCATTAGAAGATCACAATCCAGTTATCATTTAGTCTTCTTGAGTAACGAATCTGACAGAACATTTTGATAATTGATTATTAGATAGTGGAAACATTTCTAAATGAAGTACATACGTATCCAAGAGACCAACTTTTATGATCAAGCTCGAATATGGTTCTCTAAAAAGACATTCGCTTAGTACATATTTGTTTTTATTCAAGATGTAGCAATCGTGTGTACTTAGATTCCAGATCCATTCTTCAGAGCCGGCTCTAGAGAAAAAATGGTAGAGGCTCTATATAGAAATGCAGGGCATTTAATTTTCTTTTTCTTTTACTCAGCGCGGTGCTTTAGGGGGTCGCCCAGGGTCTGTCAGCTCTGCTCACTTTAGAAGTCGTTATTAGTCCAATTTTTAAATTGTCACTTTCGTTGGATAACCTTCTTAAGATATTTCTATAAATTATAAAAAGTTTTTGTTTGTAACTTTGTTTCGATTACAACAAGAATATCAAATTTTCCTTTTTTTTTTTTTGATGTTCTGTGTTCAGCTTTATTTAATTTTTTTTGTTTTTTGCACTAATGTTAACCTACAACTGCACTTTTGCGGGACCATTTTACAGTGAAAACTACCATCTTACATCTGAGATGTTGCGGGAACACAAAGTTGAATCTTAAAGCAAAAACAAACAAAAAAATAAAAAACTCCATACAAAACTAGATCTTTCGGTCCTCTACAGTGTATAAAAATAAATATATCTAGATACAATACAAGTACCACTTAATAAAATACCACTTAATAAAATGCTTAGAAAGACACTAAGATAAAGGCATATTTCTTGTTCCATATTCTAGGACAAATCCATATAAGCGTTCCATCTTTCCAAGTACCATCAGAGCATGGAAGTGGTTGCCATGAGAACAAAAAGCGCATTAATTAGGTCCCTAATTGGCATGCAAAGCTAGATTGACACACCCTTTTTTTAGAGGAACTTCTGCACTTTAAATTAATGACGGTAATTTTTTTAATTCTGAAGATTTAACATTTGTGTAGTGTTTTAAGAAATAACCAAAATACGTTTAGTGATATAAGCAGTGCTTTTTTGTGACTGTACGCACCGGTACGGCGTACCGGCACCTTTTTGAATATGGGGGATGGAGTTAGTACTTTGCTTGTATTTTGACGTTTATTATTAATTTATTTGTAGTTCAAAGTTAGGTAATCCATTACTGAGTACCGGCACAATTAATTTTTTTTACAAAAAAGCACTAGTTGTAAGTAATAACCAATATAAAATGTTAAGACTGGATATTCCCAAATGTATCTAGTTTATAAAAAGTTCTTCAGAAGAAATAAAGCAATTCAAATAAAACTTTGTCTATGGTCAAGTCTTGGAGGAGAGGGGGTGGGGTGTTCAGGGTGTGAGCACGAAATCGAAATTAAACGAAAAAAATAGAGGCGCCTCACACAAACAAAAATATTTTTTTTTAGCAAGGGACGTAATCCAAAGCATAAATATAGTTGTTAATATTTTAATATATTTTACGATTACCTCTCTTTTTGCAGAGTTACGTACTGTTACGAAATGGTTTGTGTCTCTTTCTCATTCTTATAATATATTGAGGTCTGTAATGCTTGTACTACCGTGAAATAGAACACCTGTTTTGGGCGAAAGTATATTGAATATTAGCACCTAACATTTTTACCGTTTGAAAACCTTCTTATTTCTTTGATGTCAGTGTCTACCAATGCAGTTTTGGCATCAACCCTTCCATATAGCTCTGAGACATGGGTACTATACAGGATGTAGCTTCGACTCCTTGAACGCTTTCACCCAAGATGTAAGCGTTCTATCGTGGACATACGGTGACCGCACTACAAGCAGTGATGTTCTTGCGAACGCTGGTATGGACATTATAATGAGGCTTGTCTTCGAGTCCGAAGATTAGTGCGGAATACAGTATCTCCCGTGGCTGCGCAGCCCCAGCTGTGACCTACATATTTTACCACATCGGCGTCGGAACGAGACAGCTGGAGGCAGGGGCGGACTGGCTTTATGGGCATTCGGGCAAATGCCCGGTGGGCCGGTATCCTAATGAGCCCGTAGGGCCACCGAAATGACCGCATGAATGTCACTGTGATAGGTATTGTGTTAAAAGCTTTATAATATTCTCTTTAAAATGTGACCCTTTGAGTGTCGTGTTCTAAAAAAAATCTTTTACAGACTCTTCAGTTTTCTGAAATAATTTCATAACCTTTACCGGTAGACAAGGGTTAGCTGAGTGGAAAAGCTGGCCTTACGAACCGAGAGGTCCAGGGCTCAAATCATGGTAAAGACTTAGATTTTAATTTCGGTATCCCTCCAGCATTAATGTGTACCTGACAATAGTTGAGGAAAGGTGAAGGTGGTTGGTCGTGTGCTGACCACATTATGACACCCTCGTAATCAGTGGGCTACAAATACAGATAACCTTTACAGAAACAGATGACCTCTACATCATCTGCCCTATAGATCGCAAGGTCTGGAAGGGGTACTTTATCAAACTTTACATAATGATTTTGAGGGCAGGTAGAACAGGATGCCGATCATAAGATATACAAATTAAGGACCGGATGGTATAGAAATTCCCGGGCCAATTTTGACGCCCAGTCCGCCGCTGGCTGGAGGTCACTCACGAAAGCCGCGGGATACACATTTGAGACCAAAAGAAAATCTGCTGCCGAGGACAGACGCAGACGACGAAAAGAAAATCTAAATCGACCACCTGCGGACAATGGTTATGGTTGCTCTGGATGGACATTATAGAGGAACCTTCTATATTCCGATAATCACGCTGAACAGGGCGCGTATCCCGTACGGGGTACAAACGTATGGCAATGGAAGTCCTTGTTGGTTAGCTGAAAAGTGGTCGGCGTAATAGAGTAGCCTCACGGAAACGCTTTAAAGACAAGCTTAGGTGCCAACTTGCTTTAAATAACACAGAAAAGAGCACCTGGCTGCATGGAGCTTCGAAGAGAGACAATTTAGAAAAGGCAGCGGGATACACAGTTGAGAAAAGAAAATCTAGGACAGACTTAGATAGCGAAAAGAGAAGCTAAATCGACCGGAAGACAATGGTTATGCCTACCTTGGTTGTGACAAAATATGTAGGTCGAAGCTGGGGCTGCGTAAGTAATTGAAATATATATATCTGTGGTAAATGTTAGTGAAATGAGGCTTGAACAATGAGATTATATATGTATATTAATGATTACAGTGCTGTACTCATCCTAATAATACTACAAAGGCTTGTCTTCGAGTTCGAATGAGGGGTGCAGTATTTCTCGTGGCTATGCAGTCCCATCTAAGACCTATATATTTTAACACATCCAGCACAGGCATTACCATTGTCCGCAGGTGTTCGATTTAGATTTTCTTTTCGCCGTCTACGTCTGTCCTCGCCGGCGTATTTTATTTCGGTTTCAAATGTGTATCCCGCGGCCTTCGTAAGCTGCCTTCTTCTCTGTCATGTACTCACCCTGATGAGCGACTAATTACACAGGTGATGTTGCCACACCTTTGTAAGTGATCTCCAGCTGTCTCGTTCTGAGGGCGCCTGCAGGCAGGAGCTCTCTTCTCTGTCATGTACACACTCTAATGAACGACTGATGACAGAGGGGATGTAGCTACACAGGTAGCCACATTTACTGCTTCACGTTGGAGGCCCCTCATGGGCCCGTTGTTTGGTAAGCAATGCAGTTTTTAAGGCAGGTAGACATGTAAGAGCTCATGAACATTAGGGTAGAAATAGATAGCAATATTTGCAATGGTGGTTTCGCTGTTCTTTTTAAACTTTATAAAGAAGAGCAGATGGACTACATCTAAACAATAGCGGTAATTTTAAAAGATATATCAGCGATGTTCGGGGAAACAATTATTTGAAAAAATGTTGGATGTGTGGCGGAGGGACTTGAATACTTAGGCTAATTGCGGGAACTTGAGTTCGAATCACAAATAAAAACCGGATATGCTTATTTTTAACTCGAGCTGTTGTTTTTAAAGCTGAGCTTCACGATTACCTGGTCTGGATTCAAATTGCTGATGTCCAATTCAGAAATGATTATTATTTTATGAATGCGAATACGTTTTAATGGATAATAACGGGGATACATGTAAGCGAATTAGGTGATTGGAATAGTTTAGCATAGCCATGACTGTGTCAACCACTTCTCTATTTTAATCGCATTCTCAATGACTAGTAGCTCACGCTTTCTGTATAGTTAGAAGGTGGGCATAAGCACAATTAAAAAAACAAAAAACTATTTCAAGCTGAATTTGTGTATGTAGTAGTATGTCAGTTATTGAGCGTTGCGCTAATTAGATGAAAGTCGTGGATTTGATCCCTGTACTACGTAAGTTTTTTCTTTCGATTTATTTGTCAATGACAAAAAAATATTCAATTTAAAGTTTACTATATTAGTTGCACATATAGTCGAAATTTATTTATAAATTTTTTTTTTTTTTTTTTTTTAATTACATTTATTATTTCATATATCTCCAGCCCTGCCTTTTATATCTTTCTTTCTCTCTTTTTTTTTCTTTTTCCTTCCATCCTTTTTTTTTCCTTCTGTATCGTCCACTCTCTCTTCCGTCTCTTTCTTGTCCCTCTTCCCTCTCTCCCCTCTCTCTTCTATCTCTCTCTCTTCTATCTCTCTCTCTTCTATCTCTCTATCTCTCGTGTCTCTTATTAATTCGCTTCAGCTGGCTCATGTATGTAAGTAAAAGTTAACAAGGAGTCCGCTTGTTCCTCAAGACCGCTCTTTTAAAAAATAGTTCAATGGAAACTTACTACAAACAGATTTTTTTATGTCCGGTAAAGTCAAATGTAACCCACAAAATGCTAAGGGAACATTGGAATACAGGAATTAAGGATTGCCTGATAGCGAGCTCTGCTCGTAAAGGTCTGGGAATGTTTCATATGCCCATATTTCCCAAAGTTGTGGAATGTTGTTGTTTTGTTTTTTTCTGTCTGTTTTAAGCGCCCACACCCCGGTAATGAAAGGCTGTTATTGTGTTTGTGCAGTCTGTCAGTCTGTCAAGTTTAGATTTTTAAATCGCTTTTTTGATTTTGTCTCTAGGGATTGGCTAGACGTAGGAAGATAATGCGAACAAGGCAAGCATAAAACATTGGTGTCGAACTGCGATCTAACATGTGCTTAGGATTTATCTTGATGTTTGATGTGAATTTTAGGGCGAAGAAAAGGGAATAAAGAATTCTTTTGTGTAAGGAATTTTTTTTTAAATTAATTCTGTACGCAAATCTTAAAGACTTATAAAACATTCCTACATGGTCGTCTTTTGACTTGTTTGAGGCTAATGAGTGAACACAAATATCAAGGATCTCAACGGCGTTAATATGACTACAGTAGTTGTTCTCACATTTCTTATAGTGGCGCCCTTCCTTGACCAAAAAATAAATGTGCCCAATTTAGTGACATAATGGGGTCTGGAAGAGCATTGCAGGCTCAACCTGTTGGATCTTGTGTGGATTCCAAGCCCCAAATGTTTTCATTATTTCTTGTAATAAGAAGATTGCTGGTCGAAGACAAAATTTAAATTTGCAGTGTTGATGCAGTTTTCCAGAGATGCTATATTCATTAAGTGTATTCTACAGATCGTAAGTACGGGGTGACGTATCCCTCAAGTCATTACACATGTACGGGAGCTGTGAGATACTACACTGCACGGCAGTGTTTCTTACCTGGGCACTACGTAATGCCTAGGCCTCCCTGCCTTGTCACCAATAGAAGTTCATCCCAGATTCTTCCAAGATATCTTAAATCTCTAAAACCATTCCATTATAAAAGGGCCTATATATTGATTAATATCAGATGAATAAATATATTCTTTAAAAAATCTTGAAATGTGACATCAAGCGATAGTTCTCAAATATTACATTTAAAAAGTGTGAACTAACAAGTAAAGTGTTTCTGTGGCCCACAGTTAACGAGGGTGTCATGCTTTACCACTCAGCCACCGCGCCTCCGTAAGCTAAAATGATGTCTAAATAACAAATTTATGTTCGTTTACAAAGTTGTTGAGCCCTGTGATTCAAGATATCGATACATGAACTTTCCTCAGTGTTGTATTACACGTTTGCGTAATAAATATTCTGACAAACTCCGGTGTTTTATGATAAGCATTCGTAGGAACAGATATGACGTGACATACTTAGCAAGAAATAAAGTGCTATGATAAACTTGGTTTCTTTAAAATAGCAGTTCGTCGCTGAAAAATTGGAAATGTTACTCTTTTTTTTCATGAAGACATCTTAAAATTATACATATACATATACATATATATATATATATATATATATATATATATATATATATATATATATATATATATATATATATATATATATATATATATATATATATATATATGTACCGGGTATCGAACTTCTGCCGCTGAGCCAAAGCTACAACTGTGTTAGCCACTGAGCGAAAGCTACTATAGTGTAAATGTCTAATTATGTATTGGTACTTTCATTTTATACCTAGACTTCTGATTTAGATCAGACTTCTGATTAAGATCTAGTCTAGATCTATATCTCTTTCTATAACTTAAATCTAGATGTAATCTAGATTAGATTTATGTAAAAATAAAAGCAAAGCTTAGATATAATCGATCACTAAACTGAAAGCAACATTAAATGTACGGCTGACTACGCCTTGTTTTGTAGCCAAACTTATTTCTTTTTTACTTTGAACAATTATAACGATCAAACTAGAGTTTTCTCAGTGTGGCCAACGATCTAGTCATTCTTTTCTCAGCGATTTACATCAACTGTTAAATTTCTAGGAAAATCGTTACAGACGTTTTTGAGATGTGTGGCCCTCCACCCATGTTCCATGTAGTGCCTTCATAATATATAAATGTAGCTCCGGATTTAAGGCAGTTCGTCAACCAAGGGTCCTACCCTACTCAAAAATATGCTTTTGAAAAAAATTAATTATGCATATTAAATATAGAAAAAGGGTAAAGTTAAATTCAATTTACAAGGAAACTTTTTCTTTCTTCTGAAATATGGCATGCCTTTAGATATAAGTATTTCTGTTAAGAATTGGATTTTTATTAGAGCTTTCAAGAAAGTGCAGGGGCCTCTTCAAAAGTCCTGCCCCGAGGCTCCCACAAACTTAAATCCGGCTCTGTTGATAGTATATCGAAAGTACATTAACTAAGGTTGATGGTATACCGTGTGGGGTTGATAGTATAATAAAAATAATTTAAGGATTGAGGTTGATACTTGATAATACAAACCTTGAGGATGATAATATAAAGATTGATGTAGAACATGTACTTGTTGAGATTGATTATATAATATCTTATCTTATAAAATGCAGACGTTACTTGAAAAAAAAGAAGACGATTACGTCCTACGCACGTCCCCAGGTACTAATATAATACTAGGCCTACAATTATCTTAGCTTATGAGGGCGCCTTGACTAAAACAAATGGACGCCACTACAGTGTCTCCATGTGCTTCCTACTTTGTTGAATATCCTCTCTGCTATGTTTCATATTCGTCCAGTCCTCCCCTCTCCCATGTGAAGTAGGACGCCTAGAGCGGCCACATTGTCTTGCTTTGTGCCAGAAACGGCTCTAAAACTATGTGACAAAGACAAAGCAACCCGCTTGCACTCACAAGGACACAAGCAACCCGCTTGCACTCACAAAGACAAAGCAACTCGCTTGCACTCACAAGGACACAAACAACCCGCTTGCACTCACAAAGACAAAGCAACTCGCTTGCACTCACAAGGACAAAGCAACCCGCTTGCACTCACAAAGACAAAGCATCTCGCTTGCACTCACAAAGACAAAGCAACCCGCTTGCACTCACAAAGACAAAGCAACCCGCTTGCACTCACAAGGACACAAGCAACCCGCTTGCACTCACAAAGACAAAGCAACCCGCTTGCACTCACAAAGACAAAGCAACCCGCTTGCACTCACAAAGACAAAGCAACCCGCTTGCACTCACAAAGACAAAGCAACTCGCTTGCACTCACAAAGACAAAGCAACCCGCTTGCACTCACAAGGACACAAGCAACCCGCTTGCACTCACAAAGACAAAGCAACCCGCTTGCACTCACAAAGACAAAGCAACCCGCTTGCACTCACAAAGACAAAGCAACCCGCTTGCACTCACAAAGACAAAGCAACTCGCTTGCACTCACAAGGACACAAGCAACCCGCTTGCACTCACAAGAACACAAGCAACCCGCTTGCACTCACAAAGACAAAGCAACCCGCTTGCACTCACAAAGACAAAGCAACCCGCTTGCACTCACAAAGACAAAGCAACCCGCTTGCACTCACAAGGACAAAGCAACCCGCTTGCACTCACAACGACAAAGCAAACTCTTAAGAACAAAAACAAAATTCTTAATTTAGAAAAAAAAAAAATTTAAAAGCCCGCGAAAATCGACCTATGGAGATTTGACCTCGAACTTCAATTGTAACTCATAAACGTAAAAGACCGACTTCTGGGTCAGAACTGCCTGACCTAGGACTGCTTGCCCTCTGGTGTCGTCCCTCACACTATAATCCTCGTTCTATAATGCACCTGTATAACAATGTGCTAGACACCCGCTTCAAAAACTAACAATTAAGATGGTGTCTTTTTACAAATTCCAGCAACAAGTCTCTTCTTACAGCAATTACAAACAAGTCTCGTCTTACAGCATTTATAAAGAAGTCTCTTCTTACAGCATTTACAAACAAGTCTCTTCTTACAGCATTTACAAACAAGTCTCTTCTTACAGCATTTACAAACAAGTCTCTTCTTACAGCATTTACAAACAAGTCTCTTCTTACAGCATTTACAAACAAGTCTCTTCTTACAGCATTTACAAACAAGTCTCTTCTTACAGCATTTACAAACAAGTCTCTTCTTACAGCATTTACAAACAAGTCTCTTCTTACAGCATTTACAAACAAGTCTCTTCTTACAGCATTTACAAACAAGTCTCTTCTTACAGCATTTACAAACAAGTCTCTTCTTACAGCATTTACAAACAAGTCTCTTCTTACAGCATTTACAACACAAACGCCTCTCATTACAATTTACAACAAAAAAGATCTATTATTGCGATTTACAAGAAAGAGTCTGTTATTACAATTTACAACAAAAAGTATTTCATTACAATTTACAACAAAAAGTCTTTCATTACAATTTACAACAAAAAAAGTCTCTTATTACAATAAACAACAAAAGAGTATTTTATATTTACAAGAAAAAAGTCTGGTATTACAATTTACAACAAAAAAAGTCTCATATTACAATTTACAACAAAAAAGTCTCTCATTGCAATTTACAAGAAAGAGTCTGTTATTACAATTTACAACACAAAAGTCTCTTATTACAATTTACAACAAAAAAAATTCTTATTACAATTTACAACAAAAAAAGTATCGTATTACAATTTACAACAAAACTCCTCTCATTACAATTTACTACAAAAAAGTCTCTTATTGCAATTTACAAGAAAGGGTCTGTTATTACAATTTACAGCACAGACGCCTCTCATTACAATTTGCAACAAAAAAGGTCTATTATTACGATTTACAAGAAAGACTCTGTTATTACAATTTACAACACAAAAGCCTCTTATTACAATTTACAACAAAAAAGTCTCTTATTACAATTTACAACAAAACGTCTCTCGTTACCATTTGCAACAAAGAATCTGTTATTACAATTTATAAGAAAAAATCGTATATCCCGAGTTCGGTGTTGAAGGTTTTAATGACCTACTGAAACAAGTTTTACTCATGAGAAACAACGAAAAAAAAAACAAAATGTAAACAATCTGCTTAAAAACAAAGCTTATCTAAGGGAAAGAGCTACGCCCTTACAACTCTATCTCTAAAAATGTAGAAGTTATTTCCCTTAATTGACATCAAACAAAATAACTAATGACCAATATTTTATGGACTAATTGGTTAATTTGTTAATTGACTAATGTTTTGTTTGGTACAATAAATAAGTGTTTAAAGTAACAACTTGATCGAAGGATACGTGTGGATGAAATAGCTTTAACAATTATCTAAGGGGACAAAGCTCTACAAATTTAGATATATCTGACAATAATGAAGGATTAATTTCCCGTGTTGGTATCAAACAAAATAATTATCAGTAAATAATTTTCTAATTGGTTCAGTTTTTTTGTTATTGATTTATGTCTTGTCTCTGTTAATAAATAATTATGCGAAGTTTCAACTTGATCCGAGAATGGGTGTGGGAGAAATAACGTGTACACACTTTTTACCAGACAGAGTTAATAAAAGCTTTGTAAAAAAAAAAACAAAAAAAAAAACAGCTGCTGGAGACAAAAAGAGTTTTATCACCAGACATTTCAATCCCATCTTGTGTAATGCCCCACTTAAATCAATTAAAGACGCTCCTTTCCAAAAGAATATCATCTTGTCCTACCACTATGTATCTATCTAGTCATGAATGTTCATTACAGTTTAAGAACTGCTAAGTCATCGATTTTTCTGGCTTACTCAGGCGACCCATTCCATGCTCTAATAGCACTAGGGAAGAAGGAATATTTGTATAAATTTGAGAGAGAGAGAGAGAGAGAGAGAGGGAGAGAGAGAGAGAGAGAGAGAAGTTTTAGAAAAATGCCTTACTAGCTCAAACTTTCTCATCTATTTTGTCAAAATTTCTCTTATTTAGAAAGGAATATTTTGTCAATACTTCTCTAGTTTAGAAAGGAACCTTAACCTTACAACCACAAGCACGTCTGCAATAGTGTTGTCAAACAGTATCAGGAATCATACAAAATGGGAGAGTGTCCCATACTTTTATTTCCTATACTTCATTACATAAAACGTTTTAGTCCTCTATAAGTTTAAAGTCATCAGACATCTTGGTGCCATATCTACGTCTAGTACAAAAAAAAGATGTTTGAAAAAAAAAGAGGAAAAAAAAGAGAAATGTAAACAAAAGAGAAAAGTAAACAAAAGAGAAATGTAAACAAAAGAGAAATGTAAACAAAAGAGAAATGTAAACAAAAGAGAAATGTAAACAAAAGAGAAATGTAAACAAAAGAGAAAAGTAAACAAAAGAGAAATGTAAACAAAAGAGAAATGTAAACAAAAGAGAAATGTAAACAAAAGAGAAATGTAAACAAAAGAGAAATGTAAACAAAAGAGAAATGTAAACAAAAGAGAAATGTAAACAAAAGAGAAAAGTAAACAAAAGAGAAATGTAAACAAAAGAGAAATGTAAACAAAAGAGAAAAGTAAACAAAAGAGAAATGTAAACAAAAGAGAAATGTAAACAAAAGAGAAATGTAAACAAAAGAGAAAAGTAAACAAAAGAGAAATGTAAACAAAAGAGAAATGTAAACAAAAGAGAAAAGTAAACAAAAGAGAAATGTAAACAAAAGAGAAAAATAAACAAAAGAGAAATGTAAACAAAAGAGAAAAGTAAACAAAAGAGAAATGTAAACAAAAGAGAAAAGTAAACAAAAGAGAAATGTAAACAAAAGAGAAAAGTAAACAAAAGAGAAATGTAAACAAAAGAAAATAAAAAGAAAAAAAAAGAAAACAGAGCAATAAAAAAATGAGAAATAAAACTAAAAGAAGAAAGTATTTAAAACAAAATGTTTTGAATGAAAAATCTTTTATTTTATTTGCTCAAATTTAAAAAAAAAAATGCGATCCTTTTAAAGCCGGGTAATATAGCTACTAACAGCATAACCTGAACAAATATAGGCTAATGCGTATGTCCTCTAAGGTGGATAAGAAAAAAAAAAAACAAGGGACGGGGGAGGTAGGGAAAGAAGAAACTCGACCAGGTGTTCAAGGTCTTGTGTGTCAGGCCGTGAAATCAACTTGCCTAGTCTCCTTACCTACCGTCGCTTCTGCTATACGCACCTGTTGAAGAGTAAAAAGTTTGTTTTTTGTTGTTTTTTTAAAAGAAAATGAAGAAAGAGACTAAATAAAAAAAAAAAAACATTACAAAGGAAAAAAAGAGATAAATTGTTGTGTACGAATATGTGTGTATGTGACTGTCGTTGTACAGGTGGCATAGCTGTTTCCGATACGATTTTAACAAGTTAGGTTTCTATTTGCGTCATACTATTGAAAGCAAAAAAAAACAAAAAAACAAGAAAACCCTAGACAGAAATAGAATTGAGTAAGAAGGAAACATTTAAAGAAGAATTATATTTTTATTTTCTGATTTATTAGTTGAAAAGTTTGACTTTTTATTGATGAGGACTTCGACTATTTGAAGCAAGTCGGTATTTTCCTTTATCTTAATATTGTAGTGCCTCGCAGTTCGTTAGATCAATGGGAGGGAAAATCAAATATTTTGAACCAAGTTTTTTTTTAATTAAAAAAAAAACTAGCAGAATATAAAAACGCTTTTAAAATAAAAACTTATCTAAAGGAAAAAAATAATACCAGATTTACGAGTTGCCACTGGTTTAAAACCACAGTTTGAGTGAGTCAAGGCTGCCTACTTTCACCACCCATTGCAATATCTTCTGTGAGAGAATAATGGAAGATGCTCTCAAGGGCAACGAAAGTACTATTATCTTTGTGAACGACATAGATGGTCTGACATGATCAGAAAAGAGCAAGCTGACTTGCTATTAAGCATAGACAAGACTTCCGAAGCATATGGTATGCAAATAAAGGCCGAAAAAAAAAAACACAAATTTCGACCAATAGCCTTACTCTTTAAAAGGAGAATCAGTTGGCTTCATATGTCGTGGATTGATAGTCGCATTCGATTCACTTCTTAATGTGATACTACTACTACTACTGCAAATAACTCTGCACCCCTAATCTCAGTAAGCTGTCAGAGGATAAGCTAGTGAATTTATTATTCGAATTGTGTTCAAATTATTAATATATATATATATATATATATATATATATATATTTATGGGCAATATTGAGTCTTATTTAGACTGTCAAGAATGTATTGGTGATATGCCATAAGTGCGCAACAGAAGAGCGGTACGTTTATTTGAACTTACAACTAAAACGAAGTTCGCATTAAAATTCTTTTTGTAACAACAACATTTGAACCAATATTCCATTCAAAGATTAAGTTAATTAATAGAAAATATATTTTATAAAGAGCCATTGATAATTTTTCCATTGTGAACTTAGATGCAAATTGTTGTTTGTATCAATGCGCGAATCTATAAAGAAGCTTGAGTTATTAATGAAGAAGTCTGTGACATTTTAAGAAAACTTACCCCCCCCCTGAAGTTTTTCATTTTAATGTGGTGTATTTTTACGAAAACTCTGTATGCATAGTTAATTTTTAAAATGAAAATGTTCATTTTCGGAAAATAAAAAATTAGTAGTTGCATCAGAACTTTGAATGATCTAAGATATCATGATGTCCGATTTTCAATCTCTCTTCTAGTTTCTGAGATCTAAACCGGCTTGACAGACGCACTGGTAGCTGCTTTTTCTCGGAAGCCGCTAAATAAAATTAATTAGTTAATTAACTATTGGTAATTAATTTTTTGTTAGGTATCTCGAGCAAAGGAAAGAAATTGTACTTGACGCATAATCAATTGAATTAGTCTCCATTATACTTTGTAGAGAGAAAAGTTTGAAACTTACAACAAATAAACACTTCCCTGGCACAGTAGTTAGTGTCTCGGCCTGTGTAGGCTGTGGACGTTTTAGTTCCAATTCAGGTCGTTCACCTTTTTTAAAAAATATGAATGCATTTAAAAAGCGATCACCCAGATATCTCCTTCTTTAGCCACTCCTATCCAAATCCGTTCCCAAATGGTCAAGAAAAGCGAAAGGATCATAGAGTCTTAAGAAAGCTTAAAGCATGAAATTGGGCTAAACAGAAACAAAACAAAAATTGGTAAAAATATTTGTAATCTAATAGTTTTATCATTGTTATTTATTAGAAATTTAATCACATGACTATATAAACTGATACGACTACGCTTAATATAAGCTTTTTTAAAACGTATTTTTTCTTGTTAATTCATAGCTTCTGGTATTCTTGCTGAAAATATTGAAAGCTGCCTTTTTACCAGCCAGAATTGACAACTTCTGGTGCCGAATTGTGAGCGTGTGTTTCCACACAAACCTTCTTTGTAATCTTGTTTTGTTGTTTGCTCAGATTGTTCAATATCACTTTACTTGCTCTGGTTGTCGTTTCTTCGTCCTGGCTGCAGTAATGTCCCCTTTCAGACCTTGTGGTCTATGAGGCAGATGATGTCAAGGTTATCTGTTTCTGTTGCCCATTGTTTACCGCTCAGCATATTAAAAAGATTTTTATCTTTACAAATAAAAGTAAGCATTTCTTTTGAAAAAATTAAGTAGTAGTTTGTACGACAGAACTTATTTAATTTAGCAATACAATTGTAAAAAAAATTATTTGACAAAAAATCTTAAACTGTTTGCATAAATGTGTTAAAAATAGGGTAAATAGTAGTCTCCTTTACTAAATAGCCTTCCGTGTTTTTTTAATATTAATAGTGAATAGTTGTAAAAATTGTTTATTTTTATGAAAAAACTGCTTGCAAAAAAAAATAATAAATTTCTACTTCAGAAAAGAAAAAAACAGCCGTTGCATCAGAACTTTGAAAGGTCTAAAATATTATGATGTCGGATTTTCAATATCTTTTCTAGTTTACGAGATCTAAACGGGACGGACGGACGGACGAACCGTCCACACAAAACTAATAGCATCTATTCCCCTTTCGGGGGCAGCTAATAAATATATCTGAAAATCTTGTTCTGTTTAGAAGCAACATATCAATAAAGAACACCAGGAAGCGCAAATTGCAGGACGTTATAGAATGAACTGTAAATTATAAGATAAGATAAGAAGATACTTGTAGTGGGAATGTTATTTTGTGTTTTATTGTTGCCCCACTTTTTATACATTCTCATCTAATTCTGTACTGACTGAAATTGTGGATCGTACAAGTGATTGAGGCTCATTGATTGTAGTAGTGATTGAGGCTCATTGATTGTAGTAGTGATTGAGGCTCATTGATTGTAGTAGTGATTGAGGCTTATTAATATAGTATTGACTGAGGCTCATTGATTGTAGTAGTAATTGAGTATTGTTGATTGAAGTAGTGATTGAGGCTAATTGATTTTAGTAGTGATTGAGTATTACTGATTGTAGTAGTGATTGAGGCTCATTTATTTTAGTAGCGATTGAGTATTACTGATTGTAGTCGAGATTGAGGCTCATTGATTGTAGTACAAGGTCATGGATAAATGCTAGAAACCCTCTAATGCAGGGGTGGGCAAATTACGGCTCGCGGGTCACATGCGGCCCGCCGAATGTGTTTTATGCGGCCCGCCGACGCCTAAAGAAATCAGGTGTTCCCACACATTACACATATAAAAATGCAAATATATTTAAATAAATAATTGTAAATATCAATAGATCTAGAAATTATTGAAACTTTTGATTCTTATATCACTTATCTTGAAGAGGCTAAAAAAAAAAGTGTCTCTAAAAAGTTTCAAGTAAAAGAAGACTATTTGAAATGGCAAATATTTCGAAACATTCAGTCAAAGATAAACATAAGCCTGTAGTTATTCAATTCTATCAAAAACTGTGTTGAAAGTGTTAGGTTGGCGTGTACAAGATGGCTGGTGCTTTGACTAAGACAAACAGGCTTTTTAATAAAATAAAGCATTTAATATCAAATATATTGTTGGAATTGATTTCTCGATGATCTTATTATAGGCACAGGGCCATCCTTTGGCATAAACAAACTGCTTAGGGTCCCCAATTAATGAGGGCCTTGCATGTATTATTGTTTTACTATTTTAGAGAAGAAATAGCGAAACTTGTCCTCAATGTTATTGTTGAAGTACAATAGGTTTTTAAAAAATTGAATAATTTTACTGTTGTCGCTTTTTTTTTTATTATTATTATTTGGCAGTTCCGAGAAGTAGTTAAAGATTTGGAACAAAACATTCCGATGTTCGGTTACACACGTAGTATCCGCTGGACTAGAAGAATATGGAATCTCAAGGAAGAAATAGTTAGGTTCATCGAAGGACATTGACTGTGACTTTGTTACTAATATTTCTAACGAAGAGTTGAAGACAAACTTCATGTTTATCATTGGAGACATTGCAATGTTTTGTTTGCACATGAAATGTATCTACATCTTAAACCTTGTCAAACAAAGTTATTCCACTTCTTGAGGCAGCGAGTGAGATCAGGTCTTATCATTTTCTTTAGCTGAAAGGTGAAACTATTTCTAGCGAACTGGATGAAGTACAAGACTTATTTGGATTCCTTGATTGTGGAGTTTGAAAGCAAATTTTAAGACTTCTTTAATACCATCAGCTCACCATTAAATGCAGAAGCTGATTTAGCTCCAGATGACATACCTCCAAGCAAAATATGACCTGAAAGTGTAATTCCAGTGAGTTCTTCCACAGAAGTTTCATGACTGCCAGAAGCTGTATCCACATACTTAAGAAAATGTTGCTACGAAGCTGTTACATTATTCGGAACCCAATTCATATTTGAACACGCTTTATTTCCTTTGTTTGATAATTACGAAGTGTTAGAACAGGTCGATGCTGTCAGGACTGAGTTCTGGTCAGCCTGGGTCTCCTGTTTACTGGAGAGGAGAAGGGGGCAATTCAGGTTGTTGACTTCAAAACTGTTATTGTTTTGAGTTGTTTTTACTTGGTGAGATTTTTTTTATTGAATATAATGTAACTCATAATAAGGGAGTGTGGTTTTGTTCCTAGTCCAGGATAGTTGGACTTTTTTGGATATAGATATAGTCTAAGTGTAGACTCTAATTATTTTTCTATGTTGTCACTATTCAGTCTATGGAATATTAGGCTGGTATATTTTTAATCGATACTGGATATTTCAAATGTCTGAACTGATTCTGTATTATAGTGCAGATAATGTAATAAACATGTTATATGTCTGTGAATTGGCATTCTGAATCTTATTTTGTCGTTGTATGTGTCGTTATGGTATTGCCCAGGACTTGGGTACATTTAGTATTACACATACGTATATAAGAGAGAAAATGAGTCTTGACAGATGCTCACTGACTGTAATTTGACAGCAGTCGCAAGAACAAAACAACTAGTAAGCTAGTTCTACAGTTACAGAACATTATGCACGGATGTAAACAGTTCAATGCTTCACATTAAGTACAATTGTGCATTTGTGGTGAAATGTTGTAATGTAAAAATACAATAACAAAATTTAAAAAATTATTCGTAAAATTAATTTAAGAAATTGCTAACTGTTGTTGTAATTCTTCAATTGGGAGTAAAAAAAATGTATGCGGCCCGCCAGTCCCCTCATTTTTTTTTAATGCGGCCCTCGGTAGAAAAATGTAGCCCACCCCTGCTCTAATGTTACGTTACCCATTTATTGACTAGCCTATAGCAGAATCAGAGATTAGATTATAGGTCTTGGAACTCATCGCAGTGTCCTCGCCTCGCACTTGAGGACAGGCGACGGTAGTGAATGAGAGAGAGCTGGAGGGGGGGGGGGACAAGTTGATTATTTGAAACTCGTAAAACTACCTTTCTGTTACTTACCCCACCTCCCCATTTTCTCTCTCTCTCTCTCTCTCTGTGTCTCTCTCATCTTCCCCCCCCCCCCCAGCTCATTATTTTGTCTACCTTTACCTACTTCGACCTGGGCTACATGCTACATTCAATACAGATGTGTTTTTTTTTCTCGTTGCCTCGTACTAGATCTAATTTTTTTTTTACTAAATCGCAATATTCTACCTCCACCCCCTCCCCTCTTTCCAGTTTTTTTTTTTCCGTCTGTCAATACCACTCTTTGTAATACTTATCTCAAGAAGCAGAAATCTATCTGGCTTCAACGTATTGGTACTACTGTCTATAAACAATTAGATGTATACCCCCCCCCCCACACACTTTTTTTCCCCTAAATTTTCTGTCCTCTTTGCGCCTTACACCCCACCCCTACACACACCTTTTTCCCACTGTCGTATGGAGAGAGACAGAGAGAGAGACAGGGAGAGAGAGAGAGAGGTCAGATTGTCGAACATCTGAATGGGTCCTATAACACGGACTCTATGCACACCGGTGTAACTGCCTCGGTCGGTCATGGTCTATACTGGCAGATAGATCCTCTCTTCTACAAATAGTGTTTATTCTTTTCAACTCAAACACACACACACGCTGTTCTGTGTTCACTTGGTCCCCCCCCCCCCTTTTTTTTTTCCTCCTCTGTTTCATTCTACACCAACCATAATGATTTTTATTTAACAAATAGTGGTGCAGTTCTACACTGGAGACAAAACAACAGTTCTGCAAAGTTCACAGGATCAAGTAAATGAAGTATCATTGTCTAGCTAGTGATCTACTATACGGGATGTTTTAAATTCATTTTATTCAATGAGTCATATACCTTCTTTTTTTTTTTCTGCTTCGCTAACATATAAAAGTGATTTGAGCTGTGCCATATAGGTAATCCACTATACGTATTGGTGTAGGCTGATACTACGCGGTGTTACCTACATTTAGTGGATCTATGTGCGTATCTTGAAGACGGTTATAATGGGAATGAGAAATAAAAGCAATGTGACAACATACTTCTTTTAATGTGTGGATTTATTAGCGAAATATTAAAAGTGTGTCTGTGTGCTACTTCGTGCGTAACGAAACCGAATAATACACATTATTTAGATCTCTAGTACGTTGTTTGTTTTTAATGTGGTGATCATTCACAGGAATATAAAAGAGTGTTGTTTTTTTCCTATTAAAGCCGGTTCTCCATATGGTATTTGTTTCCCCCTTTTGGTGATGTTCATATGTGCATGGCTTTGTGTCCTGAAGATCTGGTGGTGTAAGTTGTCGTTCGAATGTCGCTAGTTAGAATCCAATCTATCCAGCGCGACACTCCGTATTCCTACCCGCACCGCTGGATTACTACTGGATATCTTGCGGCTAAAAGTGGAGAGATCGCCAGTTAAATAAGTCCTTATTCGAACATAGAAAAGGGACCAACTTGTTCTGTCTCGGACTATTTATTGCAAAGGTAAGGCATTTGAATTTAAAAATACAAAAACCAGTAGTTGATGTGTTTGTTAAAATATGCAAAGTTTGTTACGAGGTACTGCTATATACATCTTTCATCTAGTATTAGTTGCGTTGTGGAGAATGGGGCCCACAAGGCAGGGCCGGATTTACACTTGGTGAGGTCCTAAGCTATATGAGATATAGGACCCGTTGTAACCAACATTAGGAATTAATTCGTTGCTTATAGATAAATCCAGCATTGGACCCGAGGTTGTCTATTAAATCTAGCTTTAAGAGTAGACTTGTTACAAGGCACACGCTTAGACCAAAGTGATGGCATGCATGGTCTGTTTCAGGGTTATTGTGAAATCTGGTCAATGTGCCATTATCTGGAATTGTTACGCAACCTGTCTCTGTGTTGTACGCACCCTGTCAAAGTGTTGTACGCACTATGTCACTGTGTTGTACGCACCCTGTCACTGTGTTTTACAAACCCTGTCTATTAGGTGTACGCACCCTGTCACTGTCTTGTACGCACACTGTCACTGTGTTATACGCACCCTGTCACTGTCTTGTACGCACCATGTCACTGTGTTTTACAAACCCTGTCTATTAGGTGTACGCACCCTGTCATTGTCTTGTACGCACACTGTCACTGTGTTTTACAAACCCTGTCTATTAGGTGTACGCACCCTGTCATTGTCTTGTACGCACACTGTCACTGTGTTTTACAAACCCTGTCTATTAGGTGTACGCACCCTGTCATTGTCTTGTACGCACACTGTCACTGTGTTTTACAAACCCTGTCTATTAGGTGTACGCACCCTGTCACTGTCTTGTACGTACACTGTCACTGTGTTATACGCACCATGTCACTGTCTTGTACGCACCATGTCACTGTGTTGTACAAACCCTGTCTATTAGGTGTACGCACCCTGTCAATGTGCCGTGACGTTACGATGAATGTGTGACATTTTTAAAACTGAAAATTTTAATCTCTAAAAAATTTCGATACTGTTCGGTATTGCAGACACGAAGAATAACACACACACATACTGCTTTTTTCATGAATCCCGGGGAAAAGGGGGGAAAGGTCAAAACAGTGTGCTGTTACAAGTCGGTATGGTCACGTTGTCAAAGTTTTCGGTGCTGACAGTGTGTCCGTTTGTCACGTCGCGGTCAGCATACGTGGCATAACTTACAGCAACACATTAATGTAAGTTTCACACGTTGTCCTCTTGTTAACGGCTGACAATGACATTTTTCCCTTCTGTCATGACCTCTCGATGATGTGATCTCTATTCAAGACGAATTAGGCATAAATTAAATACAAAGAATTGAGCGCCGGCTGTGTTGTTGACAGCGGAAGAACCTCCTCGCAGCCACGTTTGGGCGATATACCTTGTTGAGGCAGCACCTGTCGTTGTCAATAACACATCCTGCTCTGTGCTTAACAGTCAGACAAGATCAAGATATCGTGAAATGTTGTGTCACACTATTATCAGACAGTATCTGACTCATCCACCGCACCGACAAAAGGGGAAAGCGCGAAAACGCGCGCGCAATCACACACGCACACACACACACATGTAGTAATCCATACCATCTTAAGGATTGTTCTTGTTTTACTCTAGAATTCTCTTCACTTCTCATATAGTCAAAAAAAGTATTGATCTAGAAACTATTTCTGACAATGCAGCACAGTTGAGCTTACGTAGTGTTCCCTCCCATGTTAATTAAATGCTCGTTGATATTTGAATAATTAAATTAATCTAATTTTCTAATAGTACAAGGTTTCTGCTAATGCAACTTCCCCCCACCCCCCGTTTTTTTTCATGCTATTATGTTAACCGTGTTGTGTAAGCACACATTTCAGGTATAGAGGTCGCCCCACCCCCCACTTTTTCATGTGCTCTGGAAAGACCCTAGGCCTCTTCTCCTTTTTACTAGCGATTCAAACTATCGTACACGAGTGTATTACTACCATTGTAAGTAATCTCAATAGCTCTACCTGTTTGAAATCAACCAAGAAATCGATCGAGTAGATATCAGGGTGGCTCTGTCTCTCTTCACCTGTTTAGTTTCGACATATCCGCCTCTCTCTAGCTCTAGAACTATATCGCTTGTTATTATAATCTCAGAAGTGTTATAGTTTGTTATTAACATGTGCTCAATTTAGTTGTGAGTGTCTATGTTTTAAGCGTTGGTTCCAGATAACTAGGTAATGATGAACCGATACGATTTGTTTGTTAAGTTTTTCTCTCCGTAATTATTTACCACATTCTGGTGGAATCAAAGTTGGTATCCTCTGTTAGGAGAGAAAGAGTTAACAGCGCTATATAACATCCAAAAATATTATTAAAAGAAAGGTCCTTGCCGAAGACAGACGCAAAATACGAAAAGAAAACTTAAATAGATCCCCTAGCCGACAATGGCTTTGTCTGCATTATATATGGCAAAATATGCAGGTCACAAATGGGCTGAGTAGTCAGGTGCAACATTGCAGTCTATGTCAAGAACCGAAGACATTTGATTTCGTTTTCTCATTGTCATTATTAACTCTTTATCTCCGAAATTATTTTCCATGTTCTGACAGATTTGTGAACAATGAACGTGCACATTGTACAATGTTATGATTCAACGTCAATAACATTTTAGTTGGTAATCCGAAAACGTTTAACTTTTGGTCTAGAATGATAAGAGAATGCCTGCAATACAAATACAGGTTTATACAACCAAAAATGAATTTATTTTAATGGGGTCAAATCAAGGATGGTATCGTTAATTAGCAGAGAAAGAGTTAAATATAACTTTTTTCTGGATGCACCCGACCTACCGGCCTTATATTGTGTAGGAAAAGTTTGTTCAAGATGTAATCGAGGAATCTCTTAATAAGTCCATGACAAAAAAAAATAATTAAAAATTGCAATATTAGATCAGAAGCCAAATGATAAAATGTGCTTAGCTTCCATGTGAAGAATGAAGTCATGAATTTTGGCATTTATCTTTTTTTTTTTTAATGGGAAAAGTAAAAGTCGTTGTTCTGGCCACGTGACACTCCCGTCGGTGTTGGCCATGGATCACAGGGTTAAAGAGCGGAGAATTGTTTATTTTTTTTACAATAGTTTCTTCTTTCTTCTTCTTCTTGAAACTGTCAGGTAAAGTTGAGCCTTCAGTTCTTGGAAACAGAGCTCCCTCTCACTGGCCTGAAAGAGAGAGCAGTGTAGTTTAATCTTGCAAGCAGTTTTGAAGACGAAGGGGCGCAATCTTGGATAGTCACATGTGACCTTATCAATAAATCTGGCTTTAAAAACAGTAGCAGAGCTATTTAGCCAAAATGTCATCGGTTGGAAATGGAAAGAGACATCTTCAAACACTGACATCTTGAAACATTGACATCTTGAAACACTGACATCTTATAACAATGACATCTTGAAACTTTGACATTTTGACAGTGGCACCCAATATTTTTTCCGGCCTTTGTGCACGGGTGGTATTTGTGGCTTGATTATGAACTGCGGGCAGAAATTTCTTTGGGCCAGGTAGCATCGCGTCGTGGACAGAAAACGGCCCTCGGGCTGTAGATTGGGCGTCACATTTTGAGAGGAAAACGCCATACTCCTGTGTAGTGGTATAGTTAAGGACTAGGAAGAGAGAGCTACCAATTGAGGAATCTCTTAACAAGAAAGTGCATAATGAAAAAAAAAAATTAAAAATTGCAATATTAGATCAGAAGCCAAATGATAAAATGTGCTTAGCTTCCATGTGAAGAATGAAGTCATGAATTTTTTTGGCTGTTATTTATTTATTTTTTAAAAGGGAACCTAAGTTGTAATGGATTTGACTAGATTTTTATGCAGTTATGAAATAGCGGAGGGGGGTGGGTGGGAGCTAAATAGACAGTTACTCCTTTCTGGCGTTAGGGAAAAAAAAACATTGCCTCAAATCTAACGGACTGTCGAAACACAGAAAAAAATAATATGAATTTGTCTTATAAGCTTTATGTAAAAAAAAGAATTATTGGTAGAAATCTGATTACGGAAAATACTATTACCGATGATGAAATACACAAACTATTTGCTTTAATAAGATGAAAGACGCAGATGTAGACCGCGCTGTGTGTAGAGGAGTGGCCGCCTGATACGCAATGGATACCAAGGTAGCAATCATCTCAGGCGTCAAAGAAACTAGCCAAACGGAAAAAAGGCTAGTTGCTTTAACATGAAGTCAGGCTAATTTTCCCGAAGCGAGAAGGATTGTTCAAACTAAGGCTCTCTAGCCACAAGGAGAAATGACTACTAGATCTATATGAGACAAATTCATTAGACGGCTATGTATGAGCATCCAAGATGAAATTATGTACATTATTTTTTCCCTTCCTTGTCCTTGTTTCCAAAGCAGACTTTTATCTGTCAAATGTCTTTGCAATACTATAAATTGACGAGGTTATGGGAAAAACTCGCTGAGCAGACGAAGAAATAGAACAAGAAAAACATTGCAAAATACTTTTTTACAAAAAAAAAAGACAATACCTGTCATACAACTTCAAATTTTGTGAAATATTTAAAAAAAAAAAGAAATTTAGTGGAGGTATGGCGAGAATAAATATGTTATTTGGTTGATATTTTGGTATGATAGTTAAATCCCTTTGTTTATGTACTCCCAGGTTATGAATGTGAATAGTCTCGCACGTGATGTGAACGGAATGGTTTAGTCTTCGTTGAATGTGCGAGAGAGTGTGTTAGTCAGTGAGGTCTTGTTCCCGGTCCAGGGAGTTTGGACGGTTGCATCTTGGACTGGTGTTTGTGTATTAATATTACCTGAGAGTTGATCTCATTGTGTGCTTTATTGAATATTAAAGTTATTATTGTTATTCATGGATAACTGGAGTTTGAGTTGAAGTTTATCTAGTAATAATTGTTCTTATTTGAGTAACGCCTAACGAGCTAAGCAAGAAAAAGAACCTGACAATACCTTAAAAATAGTTAGCTCAAACTGGGTAACGAACTCGTGATTTGAACTCTGTCAACTCCTTATACGAACTTTGTTACTCATTAGGCCAGCGGGCATTGTAAAGTTGAGCCATTATTCATTGGTACTTGTATTATATAGACATAAGGAACTAGATCTAGACTTCTGATTCAGAACTCTTAAGATCTAAAATAGATATAGTGCTACTTATAGATCAAGAAGTAATCTATACATTTTTTGCGTAAAAATATAAGCAAAGCTTAGAAAATCTATCAATAAATAACATTTAAGCAACTTTAAATTTAATAAACAACTCAGTTATCGGCTGACTACGCCATGTTTTATTTTTACTCAAATTTATAGCTAAATATACATTTCTCTTATGCTTTAAAAAGTTATAATGGTCGAACTAGAGTTTTCCATGAGTGGCCAATGAGCTGGTAATTCTTTTCTCAGCGATATATATCAACTGTTCAATTTCTAGGAAAAATCTCTACAGCCTTTTTGTTAAATAAGCGTCCAGGTTCCTCCATCAAATTGTAACTTGAATAGAGGTATTGTAAAAATAATTTAAACCAAACAAAACTTATACTGCATCAATTATTTTAAATCAATCGTGTAACTATTTTTAATGATCTTGTCTAACAATAATAAATTTGAGCGATTAAAGATATTTTTATGAATTTATTTTTTTTTTCAGTGAAACATTTCATGCTTATAGAATGCTAAGTGCGCTAACGTCCAATCATTTTCGTGGACCAGTTGGGAAGGGGTGATGAGGGGTATGGAAAACTGTAATAGGCTTAAATTAAAACAGAAAAAGAAAGTTGCTGAGTCTGTATTAAAAGTCGAGGTGTCCAGCCTCCATGATAGAATGCTGATGTGTTAGTCATTGAGCTGTTTGCTTTCTTTTAAAAGTAGAATGTTTTATAGTAAAAAAAAATCTATCTTATCTTATCTTATATAATACAGACGTTACTTCAAAGAAGTAGATGATTACGTCCTACGCATTTATAATGCTTATCTCACTGTAGCTTAGTGCATTTATGTATAAAAAAAATAATTAATTACGACTAATTGATTTACTAATGGTTATTTTTTTTTTCATTGGTGCATATGTTGTCATCAACAATGAATAATTGTACAAAATTTCAACTTGATCCGAGATTGGAAAGAAATAACATGTAGGCTATAATATTCCTCCCAGACAGACAGACAGAGTGAGTTGATATAAGCTTTGTAAAAGCAATTAATATAATTTTTAAAAATATAAATTTCCTACTCTATGTTCAAATGATATAGCGAACTTATACATTTATAGTTTAGTTGTCATTAAAAGCAAAGAGAACAAACATTGCAGGTGAGGGTTTGAACCCACGACATTCTTGTTTTTAGTAGAACGACGCTTTAACTACTTAGCTCACCAGCTTTACAAAACAAAAGTCATGTAGATGTAAATGACATCAAATTTTATTAAAATAATAGATCAAAATTAATTAAAATAATAGGTCTATAAAAAAAATCAAATTAAATTAACATAGTAGATCTATAAATAACAATAAATTTTATTAAAATAATAATAATAATAAAAATTGTCTAAATTATTACATCTATATATAACAACTAATTTAATTTAATTAATAGATCTATAATTAACAACAAATTTTATTAAAATATGTCCGGATTATTTTTTTTAACTTCTGTCTGAATACGGTCAAAAAAATATTAAAATTAATTTAATAATTATGTAAGTAATCTTTTTTGAAATAAATTGTGTTGACACGCAGTACAGAATGTACAGCATGTACAGAATAACATTGTTCCCAATGGTGGACATCAAACATACAAGCACTTCTTCCATAGTGCCATTAGAGAATGGGTTGCCTGAATCAGCCAGGAAAACCAATGACTTAGCAGAGATTAAATCATTGATTAACATGCATGACTAGATTGACACATGAACTGGGTAGGATGTAATTATCTTATTTTTTTAAAGTAACGTCTGTACTATATAAGATATGATAATCACTTCTACTTTCATTTTTTGTATAACATTCGCATTTTGAATGCTTTAACTGAACCAGCCTTGAATACCAAACAACAAACGACAAGGATCAAACCCGGGACCATCGTAACGTCAGTCCTCAGCGCATTCGACTCAACCATGCTGTCACCTTTTTGCCTCAATGATATCATGTGTAAATAATTTTACCATGATGTAATATTGGGCCTACAATCTGAGACTTTAAAAAAATCTCATTTAATGATAATTATCTAATGTTTCATTTACTATCATTCTGCAGTGTTTGTTCTTAAAGGCGAGTGCTGAGTTATTGACACACTTTTTGGGTTCATGTGCACCGCGTGAGCTGTGGGACCTGTCTGGACGCAAATGTCAGCATCTGAAAATGGACGAAAATAGGAACATTTTTTTGGGTTACGTTTGCACCCTGATAGATTTTGGAAGAAAGAAAGAATCTCGGAGCGCTTGAAACCGAAGAACTCTTTTAGGGAACTCGTGGATTTTTGTTTTCGATCTTTACAATTTCTAATGAAGAATTCGGTCAAAAGAATGAGCACAAGAGACGATGTATATTCCAGTCCTAGGCTAGCCATCCAGAACTTCATCTCAAGTATGAGCTCACTGAAAGAAAAAAGAGATCAAGTTAACTATAAAATTCAGACAGTAGAGAAAAGTGAACACCCACTTTTGTTTTTCGCGCCGTTTTTTTTTTTTTACAAAGCTTATTTCAACTCTGTCTGTCTGATAAAAGGTTTATACACGTTAATTCTCCAACACACAAATCTAGGATCAAGCTGAAATTTTGTCAAATTATTTATTTTACCTGACAACACAAAAATCGATTAAAAAAAACAACAATTAGTTAATTAGTAATTAGTTAAATGGTAATTAATTATTTTGTTTGAATCTTGAACAAGGGAAAGATATCCTACTTGACAGATATGGTGGTTTTAGTCCCCTTGAGGAATCTTGAGACCTGAAGGAACTTTTTTGTTTGTGCATTTAAAAAACGATCATGTAAACATTCACTAAGATACCCCCTTCTTCCCTCCAACTTTCACAACTGGTCCAGACAAGTGATAGGATCATAGCGCATTGGGAAAGCTAAAAGCTAAACACAATAATTACTAAAGATATCTCTATCGCACAGATTTATATGTTTGGTCAATCATACATAAAACTACATGACTGCTCCAAACTAATTGGTACAATTACACTTAGTATTAGCTTTGTTGTTGTTTTTAATTATTTATAATTTATGTTGTTGTTTTTTTCGTATACCATTGTTCTTTGAGCTCAGAGTTCTGCTGAAAAAAGTTTTTTAAAAAAAGTCTTCGCAAGCTTTGTGGGGACTGCTGTGTTTAAAAGATAAATCTCGTCTTTCAGGGCTGATACCTGTGACAGCGTGATTCATTCTTAATCAATACAACTGGTGTCAAAGTACAAATCTAATCGATGGGAATTGTCTGTTGGCTCTGGTGGACATCAAGATGAGACGATACCCTACCACGTCTCAGTTCCCCCCCCCCCCTTTTCAAAATTCAATACATTATCGATACATTGAACAGTGGCGGAATGACTTTGTCTGATTGCAACTTGCTGTTTTTTTTTCCCAAGTGTTCTTGTAGTATTAGCATTGTTTATATCTAGACATAGCGGCTAGTTTTGTTTTGTTTTGTTTTGACCAAGCCTTGAACAACTCAGTTCTGTCTGTCCGTCTTGCACAGTCTTTGTGCACGTTATTTCTCCCAGACACATTCTCGAATCAAGTTGAAACTTTCCACATTTATCTATTGTACTTAACAAAACACTAACCAATTAGTTAATTAATTATTTGTAAATAAATATTTTGTTCGTTATCGAATAAGGGAAATAAATGCTACTTATTAGTGATGTTGCTGTATATATGAATGTATTCCGCTTGTTACTTTTTGTATCAGCTTTTTTTTTCTTACACTTCCGGTTCTCGGATCAAGTTTATAATTTGCATAATTATTTATAGTTGATGATATAGATCTATACGAATCAATAAAAAAAAAAAACAATGGGATAATCAAGTAGTGGTAATTATATAATTTATTTTCTATAAAAGGAGCTTATTCCTGCACTATTGAGGTTCTTACCCTAAGATAAGAAATAATTGATATAAAAAAAAAGATTGTTTAATATTTTACTATTCTATTAATGCTGTTTTTATTGTCCTACATGTTTCGGTCTTTTCTTCAGAGATCACGATCTCGCTACGCCCCTAGCTTCAACAGGACGTTATTGAATTTCAGCGGACAGGGTTCGAACGCGTTTCCAGTCTGAAGCTCATACCACTTGACCAGGCAGCACTCCTAGTTTTATTATTACTTGTATTTTTTTAACCTATACTTATTCAAGTCTTTTGGTTGCCTTAAGCTGAGAGTATGGTGGAATAGGTCTCTTCACCTAGCAACAAAAAAACAATGTTTATAAAGCAGTGGTTGTCACCACACTTTTGTATGGGTGTTTTATCGAAGGCATTTAATGCTCCTCGAAGGCCTCCATGAAAGGTGCCTTCGTTCCATATTGGGCATACGCTGACTACATATCTAATAACTATGTTCTGCTGGAGGCCGGCGTGGACAGTATAGCAGCATTAATTACTATTCGAGGCGCTGCGCTGGGTCTGACACTTATCCTGTATGGGAGACGACCGCATGCCAAAGGCGATCTTCTTTTGTGAGCTTAATGGGGCACGACGTAACAGATGTGCCCACGGTAAATGCTAGCGCCGTTTCGCCCTTACTTGCATAGAGGAAAGTAGCTGGCACCAGATGGTCTCTGAAAGTGACAGCTGGAGAGCTCTCACAAAGGCCGCGAGACACACATTTGAGACCCAAAGGAAAGCCCTTATTGAAGGTAAGTGCAGAAGACGGAAAGAAAACTTATATAGACCGCCGGCGGACAACGACTTTGTCTGCATGAGATGCGGAAAAATATGCAGGTCGCAACTGGGTTTGAGAAGTCATGTGAAAAACTGCAATGATCCTTAAGCTTCGGAATCGAAGACATTGCTATGATGATAATATTTTAATGTATTAGGCCTACTTCATACATTTTTAGCATTTAGACAGGTTCTCACGTGTAGAAATTTTATTGTCATTTTAGACAGAACTTGTACAAGACATAGAGGATGGTTTGTGTAATGTTAGCGCAATATATTTGTTTATCATTATCATCATTAAGACTTAAAGAACTTAAAGCGCTATTAGAAAATGGAGTGGGTTGTCTGAATCAGCCAGGAAAACTAACGGCTTATGTTGTTTAAGTCGTTGATTAACATGCATGACTAGATTGATACATGAAATACGTAGGACGTAAATATCGTCTTTTTTGAAGTAACGTCTGTAATCTATAAGATAAGATAGAAGACAATGAAGTGAAACTGTCGGCTGGCAGGATTTGAGGTGATAGTCGAGAGCCCATACCACAGACCAAACAGCCAAACATGAAATCCCTCTGATGTATTTTGTAAGATTGCGAGCTGGATATTTGGATTTTTAATTAACAAATTGACTTCACCTACATTCCCTCCACAACCCAACAGCTGACACAAGACTTTTTTTTTAACTCAACACCTATACCAGCTGCACAGCTACAGCATCGCGGTTTCCTCTTAGGGGCATATTCCAGGGCTTTAGATAAAGGGGTCATTGGTTGCTCAAGCGTTAAAGTCGCTCTCTCGATCTGTTGGCGTGAGCCAAAGGAATGGTCTGCACTAACCCTTGGCATCAACTTGCAGCAATTGTCGACGGGAATAACATTTTAGCTTTAATGCCAAAGTTGCTCCAGTCCTGATTTTTCTTAGAAATTAACTCTTAAGATAGCTCCGCAGAGTTTCGAATTCAGAGTACATATGTTGTACATTACTAGCTGACAATACCTATCTACCCGATGCCAGGTATCTACCTTCTCATCTTCATTAAAACCCTCCTAGAACCCATATATAAGTCACACGATCTGGCCAGCTACTGTTGTCAGTGACTATTTAAGACATACGCCATTAGCAGAACGGTGTAGGCACTAGGAAGTTATCCCAACTGACTTCCCGAGTAATAAAAAAAAAACACCTTTAAACCACATTTTGTTCATTTTATGCATATGCTGCATAACTTCTTGAGCATTAATTCTATATTAGATACATTGTATAAAAAATATTTTGATTTCATTCATTGCATTTCATCTTTTATAAGTGTCAAGAAGAGATCAGTAATTCTTTAACTGAATTACTGTTTCTCTTGCCGCAGAATAACGCACAAATTGTCACACATAGCGTGGCTAATTTCGTATTTGCTAATGCAGTGGTTCCCAAATATTTTCTTTAACGGAACTTTTTCGCACATTCTGAGTAATGGTTTTTTTTTTTGTTTTAGAGAGATTTATTCATCTAGTGGGCTTCTAAATAATTATTCCAGTAGCTCGTGAAACACATATTTAGGCCACGCGGAACACTAGGGTCCCGCAGAACACAGTTTGGGAGACACTGCGCTAATTCTCCTTCTGTTTTTGCTTGTAAACTTTAAAAAAAGTATAATAAGAAATGAACTTTAATGTCAAGGAATAATCATGTTCCATGATAAACCTTTGCATAGAGCAAGAAAGCGTTTCAATGGTGAACACAAGAAAGCGTTTAAATGGTGAACACAAGAAAGCGTTTAAATGGTGAACACAAGAAAACGATGTGGATGTGCATAAACCCAACGGCTTAATCTTCTTTAGACTTTGCAATAATTTGATCCGCTCCTCGGGTGCTTCAATTACGGAAAGATTTCGAAGCATGAAAGAACGATAACTCTTCTGATAAGTTTATGGATCTTAAAGCTGCCATACACAGAGACTTTGAAGATTCTGTACCTCTAGAAAACTACAGTTTTACCAGAACGTCCTGCATGCTATGAAGTGTTTATGTGTGTGTGTTCATCATCTGTCCCTTGACTTCTGTCACAAAGTTCTGTGACAGTTCGCGTAACCAAATCACCTCCACTTTTCCCGGTCAGGAACTGTTCTTAGCAGAATATCAAGACAGAGGCCGGTCCATTCCTTTATTATGTCAAGCCCGTTTTTTTTTAATTTTATTTTATTTTGGACGACCCTGAAAACAAAAATGTCTGTTGCTTGCTACTTAGTATGGCTTGCTCATAGACTTAAATATATTATATCTAGACTGGAAATCGGAAACAAATTCTTATCCGCAATTTATCGATTCACAGACCAATATATTTAGAGATTTTTATGTACGTAACTCTTTTTCAAGCTTCAAGGGAAGTCGTCCTAATCAATCTTTTGTGTCTTAGAAAAGTAGTGATCTTTAGTTTTCAGAATTTAGAAATAATGCAAAATCATTTCTCGGATTTTATTTAAAATGGGTTATTAATCACAGAAGTATACATTCACTCAAATATATGAAACAAAGCAATTTCCTGTAAGTTTCCATTGAGATAATGTTTTTAAAATCTTAGATCGCAATAATTCATGTCTGTCGATTTTAATCATCTTATGTACATTTAAATAGATTGATTACCTAAATCTTTCTAGATTATGTATCTAAAAATTGCAAAATAATAATTATGAGACTCTTCTTTTTGATGTTCAATTACTAGATCAAGATCTAAAAATTAAATTATATGTTACATAGGTTAGGATTAGGTTAGGTTAGGTCTATGGCAGATAGATTTAAACTCTATTACTGAAGAGCTACAAAAAAGTTTCTTTTTTTTTTAAAACTTTTTTTTCCCTAAATATAAAAGCGATTTTTTGGATAACTTAGATTCAATAAAGCGCCGAAAATTCACAAATTTGTGGAACCACTGTCCCTCTTTTTGTTCACTTCTGTTCGAACTTGTTTGCAGTAGTTTTAAGTTGTTTTTTAATATATCAGTAAGGCTTCATCTATTTATATCGAGCTTGGAAGTTTTATGAACATGTTTAATTATGCAGACCCCATACAACAAAGATAAAAAAAACGGAAGCCAGAGTCTTATATTACCAAGCTCATGCATTTTAAATTGTAGCAAGTAGATCAGCAATACAGTTCAACGTGTTACATCACATCTCCGTATTAATTGCACTGGCCTAAGAAATGACGTCAATGTCCATCTAAATTAAAAACAAATTCTATTCCTCTAGCCTAAACGTTTGGTCAAAATATCATATAATTACAATTTTAATTGACAAACACATAAAAGATTTTTAGTCTATCTTTACATGTATACCATTAACGAAGTAATCGAAGATAGGATTTCAACGGAGAAGTGAACACTTGGTTAAAGGTATGCTGTAATTAAGACACTTCTAAATACTTTAGGGTTATATGAGAAAATCTATGAGGATTAGACTCTAATTCCGATCGCTTAAGACACATGCAAAGTAAAATCCTGAATTTGTTCAAAGTGTAATTAAAAACATTGGTATCCATGGGCCGTCGAGTTTGCGAATCTGTGCTTTACCGCGATAAGGTCAAGCATTTTGACTGCTCTAATCTCTAAATACAAGATATCAGCTACTTCACTGCAAGCTATTTCCCTGCAAGTCTTCACTAGAATATACGAGCTAACTACTTCACTATCAGCTTTTTCACTACAAGTCTTCACTAGAATATAAGAGCTAACTATTTCACTATCAGCTATTTCACTACGTATTCAATAATATATACGAGCTAACTACTTCACCATCATTATTTTACTATTAAACTTCACTGTAATAAACGAGATAACAACTTCACTATCAGCTATTTCACTATTAAACTTCACTGTAGTGAACGAGCTAACTACTTCACTATCAGCTTTTTCTCTACAAGTCTTCTCTAGAATATACGAGCAAACTACTTCACCATCAGCTATTTCACTATTAAACTTCACTGTTGTGAAAGAGCTAACTACTTCACTATCAGCTTTTTCACTACAAGTCTTCACTAGTATATACAACCTAACTACTTTACTATCAGGTATTTCACTACAAGAATTCACTAGAAGATATACGAGCTAACTACTTCACTATCAGCTATTTCACTACAAGTCTTCACTAGTATATAGAACCTAACTACTTCACTATCCGGTATTTCACTACAAGAATTCACTAGAAGATATACGAGCTAACTACTTCACTATCAGCTATTTCACTACAAGTCTTCACTAGTATATACAACCTAACTACTTCACTATCCGGTATTTCACTACAAGAATTCAATAGAAGATATACGAGCTAACTACTTCACTATCAGCTATTTCCCTGCAAGTCTACACTAGAATATGCGAGCTAGCTACTTCTCTACTAGATCTAGCTAGCTAGCATGCGTGGCTGAGACCTGAAATGACGGCATGTCTTTCGTTCAGTTGGCCCACGTGCTACGTCCATAACGCCAGTCACCGTCGAGCCCTTCCCATGATTCTATTCTGCAAGAATATTTGACTGTGACGTTATCCTCTTCTTCCTAGTAGGAACGTCCTTGACCTAGAGAACGTGATAAGAAAACAGAATAAAAGAACATGATAACAATAGGTCTGCTGCCTTTTACTTCTAAAAATATAATAATGATCTAGTGCAGTGGATTCAATGTGCTTGATGTGGCTTGTCTTACACTGACTTACACTTAGACCCTCCCACGCCGTTCGGCTCACTGGGCGGCAAGCTACCTCCATAAAGAGCTGTCACTGGCAATGTCTGAACCCTCTTCCCACCTGGAGTCCACTGCTCTGAGGTCCTTCATGAAAGAGTGAAGCCAAGTTATACAAGGACGTCCCTGTTCGCGCTTCCATATTGCCCCCTTGTCATTGAAAGTCTTGGTATGCGCATGTCCCTCAAAGCTCATGCGACGTTCAGTCACAACCTCATTAAGTGGTCGAGTCCCGGTTCGGCATAGGATTTCTTTCTTTGAGACCCGATCTCTGTAACTGACTCCTAAAATCCGTCTTAGCCATTTTTGTTGAGCCACATTTGGACTTTTTTCAATTTTGGCAGACGACTTCTATGTCTCACACGCACACGTTGCTGTTGGGATGACGATGTTGTCTCTTGATCTACGATGTCATAATAATCACCCCCAATTCTGAGGGAACATTCCTACATGTTAATCCAACACACACTCAAATCTTCTTGTTGCAGCTATTTTGTCTCCAAACGTCACGTGACTCCTTTTTCATCAAACTTTTTTTTTCTTCACTCAACCTGTATCGTACAGTTTGAAAAAAAACAACTACTTGTAATCCATCATACTCTAAAAATAGAGTTTCAGTTTTATACTATAACACCATTGTACACATAAAGGCAGCATAACACATGTTGATTTTTTTTTTTGGGGGGGGGGGGGTGCGGGTTTCTAGACAGCTTTTTGAGATGTTGATTTTCGGGCGTCCAATACATATACAGTGTATACACCCTTCACAACAATTCTGTGAGAACCACTGCTTTAAGGCTCTGAAACCTAGGAGCATGCTTTTATCAAGCTTTCGCTCGATAGTAGCCAATGGCTGACAAGACTAATTTATAAATAACCATGTTCTTCTGGAGGACAACGTGAAGTCGTGGACACAGTAGAAGAACTGCTTACAGTTTGACAGCTGTCCCTTGGTTTCGGACACATACTCTTACAGGAAATGACCGCATCTCTATATCCATCTTTTTGACCAGCGTAACAGAGTTGTCCCCCTGTTGTGATATTGCTTGTCCTTACTTGGCATCAGAGGTAAATAGCTGACAGTAAAAGGCGAGGAACTCGTACGATGGTCGTGGGTCACAATTTTATTTAAATGTAAAGTCCTCGCCGGATAGTGGATCAGGCGGCGAAAACGAAGTTTAATAGACCCTAACAAACAATAGTTTTGTCTGTATTACAAGTGGCGAAATATGCAAGTCGCATCTGGGTCAGCGTAGTTACATCAAATACTGCATTTAGCCTTGATTCCCGGATTCGAAGACATTGCACTATTATTGTTGTGTGAAAGGCGAACTAATAATATTCATTCTCTGGTATGGCGATGTTAATGACTGTAGCGTGTTTTTTTTTTGTTTTTTTTTTGTTTTTTTGTCAATAAACAGCAGATCAGGGCAATTAAAAGCCACCGTTTTGTCAGTCAAAATAAGCCTATCACAGTATAATAAGTAATCGGTTGACTCGAGAACCTCTTGTTAATGTTATTAATATTACTATTATTAATATCATTATTATCATCCTTATTATTATTATTTTCATACACGCTTCAATTTATGAATTTCACGAGCACAGTGGTTTGCTTATTTATCTAGAACAGAGTTGGGACGTTAGGCCTTTCGCTACAAGTGCCGCCTCTGACGTCAATCAAACGCCGACATCAAGGGGGGGGGGGTGATAGGAAGTAACATATTCAATTAAACTCATTCTTTTGGAAGGCCAGATGGCGTAAAGACAATTAAGTCTATTTCAAAGACAATGGATTTGGCGCTGTTCCTGCGTATTCGTATTTCAAACGTTTTTGAATGTCCCTCTTTGTATTGAAGTGTTTTTAAATGTAGATTTAATTACTTTACAATTAATACTTTAACAGCATTAAAGACACGGACATAAAATGGGGTGTATGTCGTTTGCGACATTACCCTTGTAATTAATATGTAACCCAGATATCAGACGATTAGGAACGCGTCATCCAGATATATGTACAGACTACATTGATAGCAATGATCCAGTTACAAGGATAGAATTGCAATACAAAACACACACGAACACTAGAGACACAAATGTAAGAGAGAGTTTTTCATTGGTCGCAGAAGATGGGAGGGTGCGTCTAATACTTTGGACTAAACTTTTTTAACCCGGGGACCCCCTTATATAGTTAAAACATGCCAACTGACTCGTATGTGAAGATGCTACATATGTAAAACCCTTTGTTGAAGGAGCGATTGTGGAGATTATTACTCATTATTATAATTAAATAAAAAAAAAGGGATGACCTAGATGAGGTTGATGACACCCTATCAGTGCAATTATGCCCGACTCAGCGAGCATTAATTTCAAGACGGTTTCTTGTATTTGTGATTAAGTCAATAAATCCACGTTGTATCAAAAAAAAAAAAAATCAGTCAACTACTTCTGTACAATGACCCATAAAGCAGAATACAACAATGTTACAAAGAGAGTTTGTGTGAAAACACAAACTCAAAATCGGCCCCAGAAGTGGTCCACCCAGGCAGGTAAAAAGGCAGGTTTCAATATTTTCAGAAAGAATATCAGAATGAAAGACAAATGACAGAGAAGAATGGAGAAAGAAGGTTAACAGATCCTGTGTGGTGCCCCAATGGACCAAGGGCTAGGTGAAAGTGAAGGTGAAGCTAAATGTAACGTGCTTAACTGATGTCATATTATGATTATCTAATTGATCAAATTGTATTTAATGATTGTCTAATTGATCTAATTGTTTCGCAAAGGGTCAATCTCTTATTCAAAGTCTCAAGAAAAATTCCTTTAGTTGTTTTAAATTATGTTCCACTTATATGTATATTAAATAGATTTTTTCTCTTTAAAAAAAAAGTAATAAATTTTTTTTAATGTTTATAATTTGTTTGACAGAACTTACCTAACTTACAAAAAAATCTAAAACGTTTGCATAAATTTATTAAAAATGATAAATAGTCATCCCTTGTGTTTGTTACTATTAATAGTGAATAGTTGTAAAAATTGTGTATTTTTATGAAAAAAAACTGCTTGAATAGTTGATTTTAAAAATTAAATTTCTCGCTTAAAAAAAAAAAAGTAGCCGTTGCATCATAACTTTGAATGGACTAAAATATCATGATGTAGGATTTTCAATATCTTTTCTAGTTTACGAGATCTAAACGGGACGGACGAACGGACAGACAAACCCCACAACATTAATAGCTTCTTTTTCCTTTCAGGGGCCGCTAAAAATGGAATTTTGTAACCAGAATTAGTGGTATCACTGTTTAAACGTTGGCTTAAGTTCCTTATATGTGGATATTTCAATAAGCTGTATTAGTATTGATTCATCTGTTCTTGGGATCTGACTTTGTCAGGGTTCAATACCCAGTCGAGAATATCCAAGTTAAGAATGGTTTAAAATCTTTGGTTTTTTTTTTTTTTATAGTTCGTAATACAGACATTGAACAGTAGTGATAGGCAAGTTGATTATTATTCAATTATCCGATCGTATAAACTGGCTTTTAGAAGTTATTTTGATTGTATACAATTTTTATCGTTATGCAGAACCCTACTGATCTTTAGGATGGCTGACTGAACTGTCGTCTCAATGGTCCCGCGTTGATACCCTTCCAGCTGCCATCCCCTTTCGTCTTGCGGGATGTTAGGACTAGGAAGAAACTTTGAAGGAACTTCCAAAACTTTACAAAACGGTTAGCGAGGGTATCATATGGCCAGCACAACGACCAATATTTCCCCAACTAATGGACATGAGAAATGTGTGGACTCAGATGCTCTGCTCTCTACATGACTACCGTTGTGGGCCTAGCTCAAAGGATGTAGTTCGGTATTCGCCAACCTTCGACGCTATTCTGTCAACGGTTCGCAATGTCGCCACAGAGGATCGGTCCCACTGGATTCCACGATCGTTTGGGGGATGCGGTCAGTGACAACCACCTCGGAATTTATTTTGCCGCTCAGACTGCAAAAGGTTAGGCAACATTGTTGTACATCATGTGGGTGATGTGACTTATGACCGATAGAGATGCAGAGAGCGGTGCATGCCATGTGTGTGGCGTGAATTATGGCCAATAGAGATCTAAAGGGCGGTTCATATCATGTGTGTGATGTGAATTATGGCTGACACAGAGGGCGGTGTATATTTTTTAAGTTTAGTTTTTGGTGGATTTCTTTAAAACATCCGTGGGTTATAATCTCTATTAATGTAGTTACTTTCGCCGGCCGGCAACAGCTTGCCAGAGGATCACACCTGACCTTTAGCACCTTTAAAGACGTCTCTGATTCTCTCCCACTCCCTGCCACACACACACACACACCTTTCATCTCTCGTACTTCGCTTGGCTGAGTCCACAAGAACAAAACATCTTAGGAGACACCTGCAAAAAGCAGCTAAGGATGTCCTTCTTCTAGTGCACCTGTAGGGAAATAGTGTTCTTACGGCAAGAGCGACCAATAAGCTAGATCTATTTAACAAATACATGCGATCTAGAACTAGTTACTGCCAACATATATCTATTATCAAGTTCCTTCTAACAAAAACATAGCATCTAGTTACTGCAGACTAATAGATAACATCTTGTTACTGCTAACAATTACATAACATCTAGTTAATGCAAACAAATGCTGCATAACATCTAGTTAATGCAGACAAATACATAACATCTAGTCAATGCAGACAAATGCATAACATCTAATTACTGCAGACAAATACATAAAATTCTAGATCTAGTTACTGCGTAGTACAATACAAGTACATAGGTCTTGTTACTGTACTGTATAGCATGCTCTTGGTTAGATTGTTAATATCACACAGATATCACACACATACACACGACTTTTTCATAAACAATCGCGTAGATGTGTGCACATGTGTGTATTGGGTCACGGGCTTTAAAACACTTAACCTTATTATGGATACTGGGCCTAATACGACCAGATAGGTGACGTACCCTTGTATAGGCTGAGAGGGGTTGGGGAACGGGTCAAAAATACGGTAGAGATAATTTGCATATAAACAGAGGCTATGCATTGAAGATATACCAATGTTCTGCTTAACGAAATGTAGCTGTTCTAGGTCTGGTTAATAAAGGGCCTAACCCAAACGGCTTGCCAATGAACATACAATAGGGGACAGCGTATACCTGCTTGACTTCACAGGCACGTATAATTGACACAGATGAGCGCACACATACGAGTTCCCGAACGAACATTCAACACATGCTCGCGTACTCACACACACACATATACACACACATACAAACAATGTACACACGTTCAAAGTCAGTCTATAAACACTATTTGGACACAATCACCTATATATAAAGTGTAGTTGAGCCTCCCCATACCGTGTAGCGTAACACTGTGTGTACATATAAATCAAGTACACAGGCAAACAGCGAATGGGGGGGGGGGGGGGGGGGAGAAGAGAAGGACCGAGTACGTGTACGGAGGGGGGGGGGGGAGAGGAGGAGGTAGTCGAGGCGAGGACACTAGGACGAAGGGTAGCAGGGCTACGTCAAACGTTTCAATCAATGACTCATGTTAGGGCGCAATGCAATTGTGTCGGGTTGGGTCACGTTAACCTATAAACACCTTACAGACACTGCCAATGTCTGTTGGACTTAATGCATGTGGAGAATACAAGCATCTCTCTCTCTTTCTTTCTTTCTCGCTCTCTCTCTCTCTCTCTGTGTTGCAGAAGTGTGTGGAAAGACAACGATGGACAAATACAAGCTTATAATTAAAAGTCTAAATTAAAACTTGCTAATTTTACATAGATAGTGTTTCCATTGCAAGTACTTACGTTTGAGAGCTCATGTATGCATTTTGTTTAAGAGCGCAGTCTCTAGTCACCGCTATCAAATAGCCAAGGAGGGAAAAAAAAGAATACAAAAGAATGTCCCTAAGTGAACTCTTTCATTAATTGCTCCAGCGGCTTGTAGTCTCATTGACCGCGGTAGTTAGACCAATTAAGTCCACTGACCTTAAGTGACCTAATAAGCATTTTCATCTTAATATCTAAGGCTTCTATGCCATATAATTAGGACCGGAGTTTGATTGTCAGAAGCTATTTGAGATGCATGCCATTTAGCAGTGGGGGCAGCCTAGTCAGTGGGGGCCTTGAAAGGGAAAAAAAGGAATGTTTATAAATATGTAAATCTACTGAGTGTACATTATCTATGACTTCCTTGGGAGTCTACTTACATGAAGTTAATGACACGAGTACTTTTATAAGGTGGTACCTGCATTGGAATGTCTTTTTGTAAATGTACAGGTGCCAACATGATGATTCAATTATAGTTTCTGTTCCTTTAACCTACGGTAAGCCGGCCCTCATCGTATTCTGGAACCCGAGACCACTAGTGTATTGCTACGTTGCCGCAATTTGAGATTATTACGTTGGAGGGTTCAAATGACTGGTCCAATATCCGAGATGAACTGCGCAGTAGTTTTTTTTTAGATCAGGCAGCCCCCCCCCCCCCCCATATAATTGTTCTTATATAGAAATGTAGAGACAGAAAATTATGATGTGTGATATCATATTCCATATCGTCACATAAATAGTAATTATTATAATTATTTGAGTTACAAAAAGGGTGAATTGCTTTAAAAAAAAAAAGGCTAACAAATGTAGTTTGCAATGTGGAAGCAGACATACGTGAACATTGTTGGCATGTGTGTATGTGTTTGTGCGCGCGTGTGTGTTTTATATGTATATCGCTGTTTAAATTTCATCTGCTCTATTTCAATTATTCCAACCCAAAAATGTCTGAGCCCGCATTGATGCACTCACGTAGAAAGACAAAATAGATGAACGTCATTAGTTTCAAGCATGCCTCGTCCTCAGATCGCACAAAACAAAAGCGCTTTTTGGAAGACATTAGTTTCAAAACTAGTCGTGACCTCGTTCTGACAGATAGTCAATGACGTGTTATGTCAAGAAGAAACAAAAAAAAACTAATCCATTAGTTTGGTAGACGATAAACGGCGGGTGCGTTCCGTGCTTTTGAGTTATTCACAAAACGGAGGCGTGCAGAATCCCAACTGCACTTGAATACCTTTCGTTTGCTTTCATGATGCAGTTATTGATACTCATACTCGCGAAATCAATTGAGATTTTCATAGGTGTAGGCAAGTCCATAAATAACAAGATCTTTGGTATACAGCATACTGACAGTACGGAAGTATTGATTAGCGAATTAAACCTATTATAAACATATTACAAACCTATAGTCGGGCTGGGTGTGAAAATCGGACATTAGCATACAGTCCGGCACACAGATTGGGTTTATATTATAGGTATAATTGTGGGAAGGGTGGCGAGAGGGCAATTGCGCTTGAACTTGGCTTGGCATGGTTACCTATGAAGGGGGCTCGAGGTTCGACACCCGACTCGAGCAGAGTTGTGTTTACAGTGCGCCTAAAGGCAGCACGGAAAAACCTTCTCCCAGATACCCTCTCCTCCCACTGGTCCACAAATGAGATTGGACCATAGCGCTCTGAGCATGCTATAAGCATGAAAGTAGTGCTATATAAAGGCCATAATTTGTATAAGCCCGGGAGATTTGGGGCACTTTGCGTCATGGTTACTGGTTCAAAGGTCTGTAAAAGATCGTTCTTTAAATTTAAAGCGAGAGATATCTATGAACATTTTTTTAAAGAAAATTATAACATCTTATAACGAGCTTTACAATTATTGAAAGTGGACCATTCGGTGGCCAGCCACACCAACGGTTCATTGGATGCATTTTCGACGCCGAAACTCGAAATTTCGAAACTTTATCAAACTTCTTTTTAATTTCTTGCACTTTTATCTCATTTCAGTCCATGGCTCCATCCTTCCCGTAGGCTACCAAAAAGCTTCCGGCAGGCGTCTTGGTTCTGGGTGAGCCCCCACGTCTTGCCAAACTTCGTGGCATCTGCATCGACGTCTCTGCTGAGCTCTATGTCTCTTTTTGGTTCCAATATCACCACCACATTTCCCCGTATCATTTTCGTTCTTTTGAATGTATTTTATTGTTTCAATAACGTAGTCGGGATGTTGAAACTCAAATTGTAAACAAAGAAAATATATTGTAATGATGTAGCCTACTGATGTAATTATGTACTGATGCAATGATGTACTGCTGTAATGATGTATAGATGTAGTGAGGTAATGATGTGCTGATGCAATGATGTACTGCTGTAATGATGTATAGATGTAGTGAGGTAATGATGTGCTGATGCAATGATGTACTGATGTAATGATGCAATGATATACTGATGTAATGCTCTCTCTATCTCTCTCTCTCTCTGTCCGTGTGTGTGCGCGCGCGCGCTAAATAATCTAAAGAACTTCATTACATATTATATTTCTGTTTGTGTGCATGCCTAACAACTGTACGGCGTGCTTCAAATCCCGTTTTTTTTTCAACACACTAAAGACTCACTAATATTAAAATCGGACTAAACAAGTTTCACTTCCATGTGCCTCTTAAACAAGTAAATAAGACAAGATTTTGAGTTATGTCCCGGGTTTTGCCGTGGTGACAGTAAGATTGGCAGTGAATAAAATAAAAGATTAAACTCACTCTGATCTCTAGCGACATGCACACAGACAGTTCGCTCATCTGGAAGTCTGTCGTGTGATATCAGAACTAGATATTGAAACTGCCTTGCGTCTGGCAACTTCGCTGTATCCTGCAATCTCCCTCTCCCCTGCTTTCCCTCGCCCGTATATTTCCCTACCTCTTTTTAAAGCGCTATCTCGCGCGATCTCCCTCTTTTTCTCTCGCTTCCTCTCTCTATTTCTCTACCTTACCCTCTTTCTTTCTATTTTTTAGCTCCCTCTCTATCACTCTCTCTAACCTTTTCCCGCTCTCACTTCCTCCCTCCCTCCCTCTCTCGTTCTCTCACTCCCTCTCCAATTTTTTACCTACCTCTCTGGATCTCCCACGCACTCTCTCTTCCTCCTAGTCTCTCTCCGTATCATACTATCCCTCTCTCCCTCTCTCTTCTCTATCTGGTTTATGTATATATTAATTTCAAGAACAGCCTACAGCGATATATTATGACACATTCTTAAGTTAATGCGTCATCCACGAGTACTAAACATCAGAAACCCTAAAAAAGCGCACTAGACTAACTTCAAATATTTCGTAAGGCTTAATGAGCTAACTTATGAGATTAAAATACCTATGTATTGAATTTGGACTGGGTGACCTGCCAAGGTAGATTTGATTCTACTACTAAGGTAGACTTGATTCATCTTCTAAAGTAGACTTGATTCTACTGCTAAAGTAGGCTTGATTCCACTGCTAAGGTAGATTTGATTCCACTGCTAAGGTAGACTTGATTCCACTTTTAAGGTAGAATTGATTACACTGCTAAGGTAGACTTGATTGTCAAGAACCACATATTATGTCAATTTGAATAGAAATATAAGCAGATGTCATTGCAGTTCAACCATGAAATGAAATGAAAAATTTCGCTCTTATTTTTTGTTTGTTTGTATTTGAACTGCTCGTGACTAGATGTTTTTGTCTGTCCCTTAATAGTATAGAGCAGTGGTTCTCAAACCTGCCCGTGGTGCCCCTACTAAACAAGAAAAATTTCGTTCGCCCCCCCCCCCCCCCCCCCCCCCCCCATAGCCGGGGATTTAGGAAGAGTCACTCGCCTCTAGCGAAAAGGCAGGCCAGGAGTCTAGATTTTAGTTATTAACCTCATTCTGAAAAAAGAAAAAAGAAAAACGAGGGTGGGGGGCCAACATTTTTTTATCTCGCCACTTACATTTCGGAATTGCTTGTCTGCGATTTTATTATTTAATGCAGGCAGGAGGGTTTTTTTTTCGTGTGACCTAACAGCAAAAACTGAGTGGTAGTGACCCGCATTCTGTGGCTTGGCCATTACTGGGCTACTTTGAGTGCTTTTGACTTTTTCTCTACAGTCAGGTTGTTTTATTTGTTTTCGCAGCATTTTCTTTTCATTTCAGGTTTTGATTTGAAAAAAAAGGAGGGGGGACAATTTTTATTTTGTTCTCTATATTTTAGGACTTTCCTTTTTTTTTTTAGACATCATTATTTTATATAGACTACATGACATTTTCAAGAGTTTTTATTTTGGATACTGTTAATGATTGAATCATGGCTCTTCTTTACAAACGTGTCTCAATTCTAATCCACTGCTAAAGTAGACTATTTTGAGTAGAATAAATTACATTTTTAGACTACTCTTTGCGATGTTTTTCTTTCTTCATTAATTGTTTTAAACCAGTGCTTCCCAAAGTGGACTGTATAGACCCCCAGCGGTCTACGAAAACTTCCAAGGGGTCTACGAAAGGGAAAAAATAAATTGGGGGTCTATGAGATGTCCACGGGGATCTATGATAACAGATTTCATTAAAATAGGTCGTGACTTTATTTTTCACATTCCATTAATGTAATTATTTCATACAATAATAGTTTGTATCTTAGTCAATACTGTTACGTATTTCTGAATCTTCTGGCTAAATGTACTAGTAACATGTAGCGTAGAAGACTGCACAATATCTGGTAGTTTACAGTTAGCTATACTTCGCTGCAATTCATCTCTTCTCAACTTGCGTCGAGCCGTATTCCGCTCTACTCAGCTGTTCCGAGTCGTACTGAAGTCTACAGAATCAGAGCCGTACACGTCTTACATCAACTGTATCGACTGTACCGGCTCAAGTACACTGTAGTTCGCTGTATAGACTTTAACGACAGTAGTCCACTCCATTTAACTCGTACACATCTCTCTTCTACTGTCTCGCACAGTAGACAACAGTAACGAAGACTGTACCGACGACTCTTTCGACGACTTTTCCGACGACTCTTTTCACATTAACTCTCAGGTTTATATAGAGTCCCTAATCACTTCTCCAATTTTGCACAAACACTGCTAGTATCTTCTGGAACAACACGTGAGGATACGTCACATACTGTCTTTGTTTATACACGTAGATTCCAGAGAACACTCGCTGCTATGTCATCTCGCAGGGGTCACACGTTGTGACCTCTACCTGTCACTGTTCAATTGTAACAATACTATAAATATTTTTCCTAATGTTCAAACAAACAATTGTTCTATTCAATTTCAATACTTAGGCCTATTTCAATAGCTTAATTTTGCCTACATGTAACTAATGTTTTTTATAAAGCAATGTAGACTGTACAGCGTTAATTATTAAAAATTGGGATTCATTCCTTCCATGTCAAACAAGCGGATGCCTAAGTACCTATTACACTAAATGATCCTTTGAGACAATTCCACGCTGACAAAATAGATACAGATTTGAAAAACTTTCGAAAGTTCAGAATAGACCCACACAATCTCTCTTCGACATCACATAGAGAAGTTAGTGAGTGTCTGACAATATCTTTTTACTAATAACAAAATACGGAAAAAACTAAAAACAAAACATTTATTTTTTTTTACATAAAGCTACATCTGATAGTATTAAAAGAATTTCTTTAAGCAACCAGTTCAAGGGAACATCGGTGACATGAGTTATAAAATTAAAAGCTTCTTATGTAATTCATTACAAACGACCTATATAGGCCTACAGTTTGGGATCAGCGGCTTCACAGGCTCTCACAGGGTGTAGCACTTTATGCTACAAACTACCTAATGGTCGCCGTCTCCTTATTTTTCCTCAGGGTTGACCCACGAAACCTTTCCCATGTTTTGGTAGAGCTGCAAGGCTGCAGGGTTTTGAATTCAGTTTTCCTTCTGCTTAGTGGGCACAACAAGCCAAGGTTAATGAGCTCTTCCTGTTTGAAGCTTACTGGTATAGGCGCAAGTTACTGGCCTTCGGCCCTTCTCATGTTAGTGAAAAGAGTTCCGCAGGTTCAATATTTGAGCCACATGTAAAAGATCAAGAAATGCACGAGAAGCTGCTCTTTGTAAAACCATTTACAATGATCCGTAAAGAAAAAATAATTAATTAATATTTAATGTTTGAAAGACTACTTTATAGAACGACAAATTCCTATTTGAAACATAATATCTGTAGAAATGGATGATAAACCTACAAAAAAACAAACAAACAATTCCAGTGTGTTTGTTGTTGATTTCACCAATACATATTCATTGTTATTTTAATTGGTTTGAATTTAAATGTTATCTATAAAAAAGATAGATCTCTATAACGTACTATTTAGTTTTAAAAAATTACTTTTTCACACTTCAACTCACTACAATTAAAAATTTTTTTAATAAAATGTTGATGAATTAAAGCAGAGGGTCTACCGAAATCCAGAAAGCATGGCAAGGGGTCTATAAGACAAAAAAGTTTGGGAACCACTGTTTGAAACAGTCATTGGTCTGCCGGCTAAGCCCGAATAGTTTGATCACTATTAAGTTATGTTTTTTTTTCCTAATTCCTTTGTGCTGAGTCTTCCCCCAACTTTGAATCGCCCTCTTTTAATGAGTTAATAGCGATTGCTAATGTTCTGTGAATACGAGTGTGCGTTGTGCGTGAATGATATGACACCTCTAGTTGTGCTGGATTGGTCTTCGGGTAATAAATTCTAAGTTCTAAATAGTTAGCTATTCAAAAAATTCATTGACATTGTTGAAAAAATCAAAACTGTAAAAACTGTCATGGGTCTTAGATTACTCTCTTCTCTAATAACAACGGACGTTGTTCTTTGACATCAAAAAGCAAGCCACATTGGTCGTATGGTACGGTTTCATTGCCAACAGTATCCAGCAATAACTCAGTAATAGTTGATAGCCCCTCCCCCCCCTCCTGGTATTAATGTAATGATTTCTACAAAAAACAACTTTTTTTTTTACATTATATTTGAAGGTAATTAAAAAACAATAAATAACAGCTTCTACATAGAAGGTGGAATAAAACATCCAACCAAAATCGCCAATATTTAAGAATTATAACATATATAATTGAAATTTTTCCTTCAAATGGTATGCATTAGGTGGAAGGACATTTCTTTCTTAGAGGTAAATCCGAAATGTATAATACAAACTCAGCATAAACTTGGTCCTAAACCCTTTTCCCAAGCAGGATGTCCCAGATCTAGGAAAGAATAAAGAGTACGTATCATGGGCAAAATATAATCCACTCGGGCTGATTAAACTCGTGTGGATGAATTTAAACCGGAAGTGTTTACTAACTGAAGAGAGATGTTAAACTTGCCTTGAACTTAATCGTTACGTCACATTCTCGTTTTGGAGTGGCGGAAGTGAACGAATATTGGTGTGACCTCACTATTTCGGGCATTTCCGTTCTGTCCGTTTCGCGCCAACCCTAGCATACCTTCGAACATAGAATAGGGGAAAGGAAGAACAAAGTCGATTTGTAACAAAGGTTTATGCCAACTCACTCCGTCTGTCTACTGTCTATCTGGTACAACTCTTCACGTTATATCTCCTAGGTCCCATTCTTGGATCAGTTTGAAACTTTGGACAATTGTTCATTATCGATGACAACACAGGAATCAATGTAAATTTAGACAGAACAATCTAAAAGGAGATAAGCCTTGTGTAGAGAATTTGTTCGTCGGCTAAAAATTTGAAATTAACTAAAGATAACCGATCGTCATTCCAACTGCTACATATGCATGTGAGACATGGAAGTCATCTGTCAAAATTGAGAAAAGACTAAATGTGGCTCAACAGAGATGGCTGAGACGGATTTTGGGAGTCAGTTACACATATCGGGTCTCAAACAAGGAAATCCTATGCCGAACTGGGAGTCGAACACTTAGTGAGGTTGTGACTGAGCGTCGCATGAGGTTTGCGGGACATGTTCTACGTCAAAATGAATTACGCACACCAAGAGTTGCCATAACATGGAAGCCAAAACGAGTATTACTCGGCGACACACCTTCATAGAGGACCTCAGAACAGTGGACACCAGGTGGGAGGAGGCTTCAGACATTGCCAGTGACAGATCTTTATCGAGACAGCTTGCCGCCCAATGCGCCGAACGTCGCGGGAGGACCTAAGTCTAAGTAAGTAAAGATAACCATAAATTATTATTTTTTTAATTACTTGCATAGCTCAGTGGCTAGCGTGTTGATATTCAATCATGGAGTGATTGGACCATAGCGCATTGAGCATGCTATAAAGTTATAAAGTTTAGCTAACTAATAACAATTAATACAATATTTCCAATCGCACACATTAATTATTGTTTATTATTGTTAATCTAGATCTACTACCTACGGGCCTTAGTTTGGATATTACTGATCTACTGGATTGTATTTGTCAAATTTGGAGAATGTTCCCTAAACATATTTTGCCAATAAAATTAAAGTAGATTGTGAAAATGGGTTGAGCCGTTCAGCTAACATATATCAAATATCAAAATACTGTGAAAACGGTTTTACCTGATTTGTTAAAAAAGTTTGCACTTTAATAGAGATACCATAAGGTAATTTTTTGTCTATTTTTAGAACCTTCCGGTTGTGGTTTGGGACATTAAACATACACTGCGGTCTACGCCATGATCTAAGGAACATTTATGCAAAGTTTTATCAAGATTGGTCAAACGGTTTTGATTTTTATTTGGGACATACATACATACATACACATGTACGTACATACGCCTTACTTTCTGCTTTATTTATAGATGAGGTCAAGTAATATTATATGAGGCTACGGAACCGCTGAAATGTATTAGTAAACTTGAATTACATTCAATCAAAATAAAGAAACAACTTGAAACAGTAAAAACTTACCACTAAGAACTTATAAAAGCGATTTCAAGATATGGCTGTGACAATACCCCCCCCCCCCCCGCCCCATAGGAGTAGATTACGAATTTTATTGAGGGAAATCGAGACATTTCATTTGAAGCTATGCACTTCCCGGGCTACAAATCTCTGGCCAGAATGCATCAAATTACCATTTCATCTATTAGATGTGAGATTCAGTTCAGCTTTAATTAAAGTACAGTTTTATTTCAGGTGATAAAAAAAGCATCCGTATGTCGTTTTGGCCTACACATTTCCTTTAAAGAGAATTGTAAAAAAAAAAAAAAATGATTATTTTGGCCTGGTATTTATAATGATTTTCCGGTTTTGGTGAAAATTCGCTCTATTCTTACATTTTTATTACCTGACAGCTGGCAATGCCAGAACGTAGAACTGGTGTTTTCCATCCTGAATGACACCCCAAAACAACATTTTTTTCTTCGTTTCTGGAGATTTTCAGTTTTTACGAAATTTCCAGGAACATGGACAGTCAAGAGGCCTCGGGAACCATGCTATAATTTATAATGGTTTAATTAATAATTTACACCCAGATTCATGAGTTTTAATAACGATCTGTGCCTCTTGACTCTATCATAAGCCTGCTTTAGATCTAGAAACACTGCCACTGTCTATTCGCCCTTGTGTCTTACCGTACCTCTTTGAAAACCGCCAGCTACTGACTGCATAAATACCCTCGCTTGATCGGTGTTAGCGGTGGCTTGATAAACGAATTAGCAAACCATACTTTTAACTCAGGATTAATGTTCAACCAATGAATTGTTAAAGACTTCCTTGTCAATAGCCTACAAGCTGCTGCAATCGTTCATATAGTCACTTATTGTCTTCACTAATCGCATTGTGCTATTCGAAAGGATGAAGTCGAAACGAACTATTTACTAGGCACGTTTAATAGAATACTAAATTGAGTGTTTGAATATGCGCGCACACTTGTTCATCGAGGTGGTCGTGGTAATGAGTGGTAAAGCACTTGGCTTCCAACCGTGGGATCTTGGGTTCAAATCGGGTTTCGGTCCTTTTTACAACGTCCTGAGTCATCGCAACAATGAGTAGCTGACAACTGTTGTGGAAAGTAAAGACAGCTGGTCGTTGTGCTGACCACTTGAGACCCTCGTTAACCGTGGGAGAATATTGTGCCAAAGGAAAAATGGCTGGTTTCTCTATCACCAGAGCCAATGCCAAATTTACCTGCGTTGTACATGGACGACTATTTCTCTATAGAATGAGGCCAACAACTAAGGATGCTACTTCTACTTGTCGTTCACTACAGGTACATAAAGTTGTTGCTTATCATGGTATAGTTAAAGATTCTCTGTCACATGGTTAGGCCTACTATTTGTTTTCTTGAGGTTTATCATGAGATCTCAAAGCTTTCCAATGTACATTTCACAACCACACAGCGAACTTTAGGAGTTATAAAGACCCACAGGTATGTCCTTAGTTTCCGTTATACTATGTTTATGAGTACAATACATTTTATAAACCCCGCAAAACTGTCATTTGTTTATAGAAACGTGCATAACCCGCGTTTTATATGCGCGAAAATGCTATATCTTTTCATTTTCCCATTAAAGCTTGTATCCAGAGGTATATTTGGGAAGCGTTTTAAAATTGGCCCCGGTAAACAAATAGCGTTCTGTTACCGATTCATGCGAGAATGATCACACGAATGCAAACATTATAGGACTTTACGAAAATATACGCCTGCGTAGAATACTGTTCGTCAATCGCAAAGTGTGTATAAAGGATTGAAACTCACCGGAAACACGGTATTGGTGAACAGGTTTTTAAATTATTACGGAATATGGGTTAGACTAGCATTACTCTGTCATGCCAGTAAATGATCTTTTATAAAAAGCAATGATTACCTTTATATGGGAAAATATTATTTTAAAATTTTACAGGCCCATCGGCGTAGCCAGGGAGGGGGGGCTGCAGAAATGAAATCCCCCTCCCCGCAGGTTGTGGTTGTCGGAATTTAGTGACTGATTTTCGCTTTGATTTTGTTTATTTTAAGAGAGATTTTAATACTAAACCATCTCTTGCCCCAGCAAAGCCAAGGGGATTTTGAGTTTAAAATCCCCTACCAAGGGGTTTTGCAATTTAATCCCCCTCTTCTATAAAACAAAACAAAAAAAATGCAAACGACAATCCCCAAATTCCAAGAACACAGCTAAGTAAAATTTTGATTTTTACACCCTCCAAAATTTACGATAAATCCCTCTTCAATAAAAAAAAGCAAATTACAAACTTAAAATTCTATGCGCGTAGCCAAAGGGGTTTTGAGAAAAGCTCATTAGATTTTTTAATAGTTGAATAATGCAATGCAGATACCTCAGAATATGCATTTTGTTGGCTTTCAATACCGGAAATTGTGCTTAGCGGCGGGGCTCAGCTGGCAAGGGTGGGGAGTCTACATATTCTAGGGCACAATAAACGTCTTCCGAAAGAATGAAGGGTCATAGTATATAATGATTAATTATGTACACCCACACACATACATATATTTTTTTTCTATGGGGGTGGGGAGGGGGGAGAAAAAAAGCATCACCCCTTTAAACCCCATCCCCGAAAAAAATCCTGGCTACGCCCATGTACAGGCCTAACTATAATTCAAAGTGGTCCTTTTGGTGAGACCCCGCCAACCCATTGGGTATCGGCACACTGGGTATGTGGTCAGTCCGCCCTTGTATATGTGTGTGAGAGAGTGTGAGGGAAAAACAGTGTCGGGTGCACAGAGATACACAAACGACTTTACTCAATGAATTACTCGTATCCTATTGGATCATAAATATCAAGTGAAGTTAGATCTCCAGGAGCTAGCCATTCACAAGATTTTTGTCGTGTGTTATTCTCTTGGCTCAGTGTATTGGCATGTCATTGCTACTTTTTTGATGTTACGTTCTATGTTTAATAGCCTGGCTCAACTTACGCCTTGGACCTAGTTTCATAAGGGTGATGCCAAACCCATAATATGCAGGGGTTCGGTTGCATTATTCTGAATGATTGTATGCAGTGAAGCTGTGATGCGGTCCCTTGGAATGTATGTGGGAATTTGAAATGTCCTCGTGACCAAAAATTAATAGGGCACCACCGTTTTAACGATATAGTTTGTTTTTCTTTTGGAAAACTCCTTCATAAACCGTCCGTCAACTCTAATGTCTGTCTGCAGAACAATCTTCTTTCTTTGACTTTGATGTCTGCTGAACAATCTTCTTCTTTGACTCTGATGTCTGCAGAACAATCTTCTTTCTTTGACTTTGAGGCCTTCAAAACATACAAATACTCCTTCTTAGCTAGTGCTATTAGAGCAGGGAAAGGGTTGCCTGATTGAACCAGGAAAACCAAAGACTTTGAAGAATTTTAGTCGCTGATAAACATACATGGGTAGATTGACCTAGAGACACACGTAGGACGTAATCCTCTTTTTTTTAAAGTAACGTCTGTATTTTATAAGATAAGAAAAGAAAATGTGATTGTAATATATAAGTGAATCAAATTATATTATTTTTTATTCATTATTAGAAGGCCCAGGAGAGGTCTGAATGGAAGGATGTGTTAAAGCAGGCCAGATCCCTCCATGGGCTGTAGCGCCACTGGGATGAATGGATGGATTAGAATTTCTTACTGAACGGAATGTAAAGAATGTGTAAAGGGTAGTATCTTAAATCGAATGTCTAAATGTATTGATACATACTGTTTGATTTGCGTCGCACTGAGCCTACAGGAATTGTGCCCTGCCCACCCATATCTAGCTGCTAGCTACGCTAATGTAACTAAAGAGTTTTAATTTAGATCATAAAGGCAGTAGAAATAGAAACCTTACGTTTATTTTTTTTATTGTATACTATTGCATACATCAAGATACTGTGTTACTATGAAGTGATTGGACATTTGGGGCACTAAACTCTATTCTGTAGGTGACACGACTGTCTCTGAAGGACTTATAACTATGATGATACCTATCCTTTTTTTTTTAGCATAAACTTGAAATTCTACCAAACATACATTTTACAAATATTTTTGTTTTTTTAAACAATTCAAACGACGACTTTTAAAAACTGGTAGAAAATAGCCTCAGCTCTGTCTTGTTATTATATATGTGAAGTGGATCTCAGGCTTTCCATAACCTAACCTTTAAGTTCCAATATATAGAGCACTTTGAAATCGCATCAAGGTAATTGTTGGACAAGCCACATTTAGTGTCCCCTGTGTCGTGACTCTTTTGCATTGATTTCTTAAGATAAAAGCTTTTATAAGACTTTGCATGTTGCTCCTTAACTGCTAGTAGAACTAAACCGTGTAGTCTTTGTAAACGCCAAGGGAATAAATGCTTTTGTTAAAAAGTAAACGATAAGGTGAAATGTAGTGCAAGGCAAAACTAACAATGGCTGCCTGGTCGTGCGGTTTGCGCGCTGGATTGTCGTTCAGATTTATCGGTGGTCCAGGGTTCAAACCCTGCCCGCTCCCATCCCCCGTCGTCCTGCGGGAGGTTTGGACTAGGAAGTAATTATCTTCAACTCTGAAGGAACATCCGAAACATTTTAAAACATTTTAACAAAACTGCATGGAGATCTAAAAGTAGGCCTTGTTATCTAAACCCTTAACTTGATCATGAGAACGCCTCAAAAGAAAGTTGTTTGTTGTTTATGTTGTTGCTATTGAGGTTAGGGATAGGGTTAGCTAGAAAAAGTAAAGTAACTTATAATTGTATGAGTCAGCGACTTTAACGAGGGTCCTTTGAGTACTTACTGGGGGGTCACAATTCACAGGCTGAGAAGCTCTGCTACGACAACCATTAATCCATGTAATTAAAATAAACGTTTACGTCTGATGGAATGTGTTACAGTATGACGCAGCGCTAAGGAATTTTAATGAACTATTTTGTCATTGAACTTTCTTCTGTTTGTGCTTGATTTTATATATATTATATTTGAGCTTTTAGTTTTTAATCATCGAACAATTTTTTTTACTGACAAAAAACAAGGTCGTAATGAATTTAGTGGCACAAAGGGTTAAGTTAAAAATCTCGTAGGGTAATGGCTCTTATAGTGAAGGAAATGTCTCTTGGAGTGAAGGAAATGGTTCTTGGAGTGAAGGAAATGGTTCTTGGAGTGAAGGAAATGGTTCTTGGAGTGAAGGAAATGGTTCTTGGAGTGAAGGAAATGGTTCTTGGAGTGAAGGAAATGGTTCTTGGAGTGAAGGAAATGGTTCTTGGAGTGAAGGAAATGGCTCTTGGAGTGAAGAAAATGTCTCTTGGAGTGAAGGAAATGGCTCTTGGAGTGAAGAAAATGGCTCTTGGAGTAAAGTTAATGGCACTGAGAGTGAAGGAAATAGCTCACATTGTAAAGTATTGTTAGGAAGTTTGAGAACCATAAAACATAAATAACAACCATCACCACACAAGCATTATTACCACACACACATACACATATATACACACACACCTCCCTACCTGCATCTTTTTATTACAAAGCTTATATTAACTCACTGTCTGTCTGTCTGTCTGTCTGTCCGGTACAAGGTTTAAACACGTAATTTCTTTCACTTACCGTTTCTCGGATCAAAATGAAACTTTGCACAATTATTCATTGCTCTTAACAAAACATGAAGTAATCAATACATTAATCAATTAGTTGTTCAAAGAGTGGTAATTACTTAATAATTACTTACTTTTGATATCGAAATGGGGAAAATAAATCTTACAGTATTGAGATGTATTAAGATATATGGCTGTAAATAGATTGCTCTTACCCATAGATAAGCTTTGTTTTTTTTTTTGTAAAGTATTTTTTATATATTTTGCTTGTTTTTCTCACCACAACACACCCTTTCCCCTCTGTACAAATCGTGTGCCAACTTGTTCTCTTGGTGTGCCTCGTATAGCCAGGACGTTTCTCGGCTAACTATTGTCTCCGATTTGAGTTTGGGTTGCTGGTATTCTATTAGTTCACAACAGGGCCGGCCTTAGGTATTTGCAAACTAGGCAGCCGACTATGCCTCCAATTGTTCACAATAGTCATAGCATTTTTTTTTTATAGAAGAAATAGCGAAATTTGTCCCCAATGTTATAGTAGGAGTACAATATGTTTGAAATAAATTGCGTTATTTTTTCAGTTTTTTTTATATTTTTTTTTTATTTATTTCATTTGGGGCCACCAAATTCATTTTGCCTAGCGCCTCCAATTATCTAAGGCCAGCCCTGTTTACAATTCCAAACCATTTGTACAATAATAATCTGTATCTCAATGATGCAAATCAAACGCACGCGTTACTTTACATGTGGAGTTTACATCAGTAAGTTGCCTTTTACTCCGTTCGTTCGATTTTCCGTGGAAAAAAAGGATTTCTTGTGTCTGTTTGATAGTGTTGCTGTATTTATAGGTTTCTTTTTCGCTCATTTGTATAGGTTGCTGTGACTTTCAATTTTGTTTTCGACACAATTTTTATTATATTATACGAAATTTATTTCTATTCATATTTTATTAAACAGCTAGAGGAAGTTAGAAACACGCGGGTCTTGAGTCCGACCATCCGCGCGGGGGACAGGTTCCAACCATTCTCCAGGGGCCTAACCCTAAAATGTTTGACATGCATGACAGAAAGAAAAGCTGCAGTCACTCAAAGGATTATAAAACACTGACCAGAACTAGAGGCGATCACAGTACATAAAACATTGGATCACGAGGAAGTCATTGATAAAGCGTTTATCATCATTCCATTTAACGTAGAGTATATTTAATTTTACAAAAATAAGGGGACAATCTCGAGGATGAAGAGCAGAGCCACCTAAATCCTGGAGAGGAGGCAGAGCCAGCCTTAGGCGTATGCAAACTTGGCAGTCGCCTAGAGACGATTGGTGGAAGTCTCGTACAGGAATCAACGAAATATTTTTAGGAGAAAAAATACGAGACATGGATCAATTCTTAAACACAGCAGAACTCAATGGTTCTATGTCTACTAGCCTAACTCTAAGTCTCTAGTATGATTCAAGGCTAATTAATTTGCCGGACCTACTGGGGGTTGTCCCCCCTCCCTTGCCACGACCTCCAAAAGCCCCATCTGTTGCAAAGACAATTTAGTATGTTATTTATTTTTAATGATATTATTTGTACGTGTTGATTAATGACAAATGTTGATTGATGTGACTGAGTTTTCTTATTAAAATGAAATCACTTTTGAAATCTATAATTGTTGCGATTGTTGATCTGTCGTTGTGATCTTACGTTTAACTTTATTCAGATTGTTTTTCTTTTGCCCACGAGATCTTGTGATTCTCGACTGCTCTCTGAAAACCACGACCTTCTACAGAATCTTTAAAGTCTTGAGAAAAAAATTGCTCAGTCTTTTTCAAATTTCAAAATAAACCGATAGTCGAGGTTGATGACACAACAGCCATCGATCTAAGTTACTTATGTAAGCACTTAAGTAAAAGTTTGAACGACGGATATTTATAGACATTTCAGTCTACTATTGTTAAAGCTTTAAGTAAACCAAATTAAATTTTATGTATAAATTAACTAAAAGTAATGATGGCGTCACTAGAACGAGGGTTGCGGACGTTCCGGGGGATAATGACCTTATTGACGCCTCTGCTCTATTCTAACTTCATCTGAAAAACAAAAGAAAAAATTTATAAAATGGAATAACTATGCAAAACAAAAATTGACTTGTAACATGCAACTTTCTTTGTCGTTGGGAATCTCCATAACAAAACAAGCAGAATGTTTTTTAAAAACTTATACAAGGAGCAGAACTCTACATTTACTTCTATCAATAATGTAGAATTTATTTCACTTGTTTGATACCACACTACAAAATTAATTACCAATAATTATCTGACTAATTAGTTATTTTTTAAATTGATTATGTTTTGTTACTTACTATAAATTTTGTGGCAAGTTTAAACTTTGTCTGTGAATGGCTGTGGGCAAATAACGTGTACAATTATTTAAGGCGACAAAAATCCACATATTTAGCCATATCTCTTAATACTTAAGTATTAATTTCCCTTCTTGTATCAAAAAAAAATTACAGTACTTAATTACTAATTGGACATTTTGTTGTTGTTATTGTTTTTGATTCGTGTTATGTTAGGTACATTCAATAACTGTGCCAAAGTTTCAACTTGATTCAAGAATGGATATGGGAGAAATAACGTGTTCAATTTTTTTACCATAGAGACAGAGTATGCTGATATAGGCTCGAAACTCGAAACTTCGACATCCACGTTTCATATTAATTCCCCCCCCCCCTCCCAGACTCTAGTCTGCAGCGTCAACATTTGGCCTCGTACGGTGTGAAGAGTTAGCTAACCTGCCATTACGTTAACACAAAAAAAAAGCGACAATCTACCAATCAGACAGTAGGAACGCATCAAATGTAAATTGGATTCTAGTGTGTGTTGGACTATGTCCTACTGAAATGAACCAGTTGGTCGGGAACTTGCCTACACGGGATCTCAATGAAATCAAGTCGCCATTGACAAACGAACTCGTACCTGTGCAGAAAACAGGTCGTGAAAATGAAGCTTGCAGCTCCACAAAGCCCTAGTGCGTAGCGGTTCTCAAATAGTTTCGCCTTTAGTGTACCTTATATAGTATCGTTTCGCATGCTTTTCTACTCCTCATCTTTTCCCAGGCAAATTTATTATATAATATTTATTAGGACCTAATGGATCACTATGCAGAAGAGGTCCACTGTGTTTGCAGGATGTAGCGAGGGCAGTATACAGGGCTTGTTGGTTGACCAGTGGTTAACAGTTTAACTAAGTTTGTAGATTGGGGCTAGCTGGTCATTGAACTTACTATTCAATTATTGAAGAATAATCGAACTATCTCTTTCTGTTTTAGTACCTGCGCGCGCGCGTGTGTGTGTGTGCGTGTGTGTGTGCGTGTGTGCACATATGTTGTGTGTGTGTGTTTGTTGGTTAGCACCAAAGTCATGAACTTTAGTGTTTTATTTGGCTGACGATTTTTCAGTTTGTATTCATGGACACGAAACTTTACGGAGAAAGGGTGACGAATCGGTCTTCTCCTGGCCCCTGAAAATAGCACAGGGGCGTAATCAAATCGTAGACATAAAATGATATCAATGAAGACCCTTTCAATCCTGGAAAATACAATAACTATATACGTATTTTCATTCATATTGACATCATGGATTGAAGTCTAAAAAGTCAAATCACAGCCAGAGCGGCATTCCTTCCCACACAAAACTGACAACATCCTTAATGGTTGAAATCCTAAAAGGAATCCAATAAAGCCAGTGGCTTGCCCGAGAATATGTGTCGTTGGAACAGGGCAAGCCGTATGCCACTGTAACCTATGCGGCCGCAGTGGGCCCCGCTCTTTCATGGGCACCGAGCTAATTCTAGGTGTAAATTTTAAAAATTAAACCATTATCCTATAATAACAGGGTTTCAGCGGCTTCCTGATTTTCCAGGACCTACTGGAAATCTCCTGAAATTATTAAAATCTTCTGAAAACTCTTGGAAATCTCCTGAAAAATTGATATAAAATTGTCATTTTGGTGTGCCTATCCCACGCTCGATTAAAAAAAAGACAATGTCAGCTTTCCTTTAATAAAAATGTATTACAAAGACGACTGCATTTTCTATTTCTAGTACAAAATCCTAATTTCGACATTACGCTTATCCTCGCCCAGACTGGGCCCGCGCTATCCGTTTCGCATAGGGCCCCGCAATAGTTAGGACTGGCCCTGGCAGGGAGAGGGCTAAAAATTTCATAAAGGACTATTACATCGTAGTGAACAGACACCAATGATACGTACTGCGTCCAAATTTGATGCTTAATGCCGACACTGCGGGAAGTCGGAAGAGCTGCAGGGTGAGGTATCTGTATCATCACTCGACCTCTTCCTGCGGGAGAGGTATCTGTAGCATCACTCGACCTCTTCCTGAGGGAGAGGTATCTGTAGCATCACGACCTCTTCCTGAGGGAGAGGTATCTGTAGCATCACTCGACCTCTTCCTGAGGGAGAGGTATCTGTAGCATCACGACCTCTTCCTGAGGGAGAGGTATCTGTAGCATCACTCTCCCTCTTCCGGCGGGAGAGGTATCTGTAGCATCACTCGACCTCTTCCGGCGGGAGAGGCATCTCTAGCATCACTCGACCTCTTCCTGAGGGAGAGGTATCCGTAACATCACTCGACCTCTTCCGGCGGGAAATATATCTGTAGCATTTCTCGATCTCTTCCTGTTGTTCTGCCATAAGATTTCAGGCAACGTACTTGAGAGTCTGTTCAGTGGTGTAGAGTTGATATGTATCTCCAGACTGCCAATCCATTATGACTTCACACTTCAAACACGTTTGAATAAAAGTATTGCATCTTCTTTTATAAATACTGTTTACGGTTCATCTTTTGTTTCATGTGACTCTATAGACCCATTATGTAGAGACACTCCCGTCAACTTACAACGAATGTAAAAGTGGTAGTTGCTTTGATGGTAGAGGAACTGGCAGACACACACTCTAAAACAGGGTCCAAGGCATTGTCGATCCGTATACCCTTCAGAAAGATTTCTCCCGCGAAGAACTCCTTCGTATTCCTACAATGTACAGCCATCAAATGTGAGAAGCTCATCTACAGCGTTTAACTGCCCGTGAGGAATGACGCTTGGATCGTACACGGCTTAACTTTCCTTTTCTGTCTTCCTCGATATGTTAATGTACTTGGAACAGCAGAAGCACACTGGATTTTAATTTTTCTTTTCCTTTTCGCGCTTTAGTTTATTTTTATGGACTTATCCTCGAGGGTTGCCATGATCAAACCGGGAAAAGACCACTCTCGTTAAGGAGAGTCCAGACAACGTAAATCATCTATGCTGGATATCCACGTGGTGACTTGAACTTAACACAGACCTGTCTACTTGCGTGTCTGAACTTTCGTAATGTAATGGATCAGTAAACCCAACCATGAAAGTAGGTCAAATTATGAATATTTTTTTCTTTTAATTTCTTGTAAGTTATATGATACTCTCGACTTATCGTAACAAGATATTAATAATGTGTAAAAATAATAATGTTTAAAAACGTTGTAAGAACCTTTTTTTTTTCATTAAATGGCCCAACGCCCTCGTTTAAGAGACTATTTGTTTTCAACTAAATGTCTAAGGCATAATGATAAAATATGTTTTCTTTCTTCAAAGATAAACAAATTGTTTCTACCAAGGATTGTTTCTTCCAGCTATATAGAAAATACGATACATAAAAGATAGAAGTTACAACAAATTCTCGTGTGTGTTCATGATAGTAAGAAGAATAGTCTTCATTATCTTTGAAGACATTTGTGTTACAGTTGTGCATTACACAGAACATAACATTTTCAGCGCAAACCAATAGCACACAAAATATACGTTAATATGGTGGTAATAACATTTTTTTAACAAAACTTATATCAACTCGCTAACAAATGGTTATGCTTGCCCTGGATGTGGCAAAATATGTGGGTCACAGCTGGAGCTGAAAAGCCACGGGAAATACTGTATTCCTCACTAATCTTTGGACTCGAAGACAAGCCTTATATGTCTGGTGTAAAACTTGTACACGTAATTTCTCCTACACCCGAATTAGCCCCTTTAATATTGAGTAGGTCGCCGCTTTGAAGTTTGAAGCTAACAATAGATAACTATAAAGCTTCAATTTTCATACGCGATTCGCTGGCACAGTGGTTTGTGTGTTATCTTAGGAGGCTTGAACCCTCGAGTTCAAATTTATATCTTCCAACGTTTTAATTATTTTTTCATGAATGAATTTAAAAAGTGATCACGGTAACATCTACACAGATACCATCCCCATCCCTTTCCCAACTGGTCTAGACATTAAAGGATCTTAACGTAGTGAGAAAGTTAAAAGCATGAAATTTGTCGCTAATAACAAAATTGGTAAAAATAATTTATCTAATAGCACAGATTTAATATTATTAATCTATATCTATTACATATTACATGACCGATCCTAACTAACTGATACAATTACACTTAATAAGCTTTGTTGTTTTTTTTTAAATAGTATTTTTGATATAGTCCTGTTATACATTGGAAGAAATAAACTGTGTATACAAAATTTAGCAATAAATTGTTGATATATAATTAAATGATAATGTAGTCATACTGTTTATACCTTATGTTGCAATAAACTGGTTTTTCATATCATTAATAAGACGTCTTGGAGTCCGAGGGTTAATGAGGAGTGCAGTATTTCATGTGGCTACTCAGCTTCCGGTTACACAAAGTGTAGCAATAAACTGGATATACATAATGCAATATTAACAAGATCGAATTCTAAGACAATATAAAAATCGTCACTAACAGTTAAGGGGGAATCGACTATAATGTAGGTGAATAGTGCAGCGGGCAGAATGTCAATCATTACTCACATAGTCTAGTTTGAATAGTACAGCGGGCAGAGTGTCAATCTTTACTCATATAGTCTAGTTTGAATAGTGCAGCGGGCAGTGTGTCAATCTTTACTCACATAGTCCAGTTTGAATAGTACAGCGGGCAGAGTGTCAATCTTTACTCACATAGTCTAGTTTGAATAGTGCAGCGGGCAGAATGTCAATCTTTACTCACATAGTCTCATACTGAGAGAAAGTGTTGCGGACGTGAGGGTAATGTTTGACCGGCTAACTTTGTTATTGTTAGTCATTGTTAGTAATTATCAATATTCATAAGTTTTCTATAACTGATGTTTGTGAGCCAACCCAAACGGATGTGATTAAATTTTCATCTAGTTTAGATTTGACCTAACGACAAAGAAGAGGCGCGGTGGCTGAGTGGTAAAGCGCTTGACTTCAGAACCGGGGGGTCCCGGGTTCAATCAAATCCTGGTGAGGACTGGGATTTTATTTTCGGGATTATATGGGCGCCTCTGAGACCACTCAGCTCTAATGGGTACCTGACTTTAGTTGGGGAAAAGTAAAGGTGGTTGGTCGTTGTGCTGGCCACATGACACTCTCGTTAACCGCGGACCACAGAAACTGATGACCTTTACATCATCTGCCCTATAGACCACAAGGTCTGAAAGGGGAACTTGACTTTACTAACGACAAGGGGGTTGGTGAATGCTCTCTCATTCAAAAGCGTTGGAAGAAGTCCTGAAGTTCTGCCAATAATAAGATAAGAGAACAAGGGGAACTTTTTAAAAAAGCTGGAAAGAGGGTATTAGAATAAGATAAGAGAATCTGCACGAACAAATTAATAATTAGAAAGAGAGTATGACAATGGGATAAGAGATATTCACAAACAATCAAAAAAGTTGGAAAGAAGATATGACAATGATATAAATAAAAAGATACAAACTTTGGAATAATTTTATTGAGGCAGCGAGTGTTTGTTTCTTCAGCTTTGATTTATTCTAAATGAGTGAAGCCCTTTATTTGGTGTTTGTTTTCTCGTCTTGCAGAAAAGAAAGGTGCATGATATATACAACTACAATAGTATGAAGAGATATATATGTCGTATCTTAAAGGTGCATGATATATACAACTACAATAGTATGAAGAGATATATATGTCGTATCTAAAAGGTGCATGATATATACAACAACAGAAGTATGAAGAGATGTGTATGTCGTATCTTAAAGGTGAATGATATATACAACTACAATAGTATGAAGAGATATATATGTCGTATCTTAAAGGTGCATGATATATACAACTACAATAGTATGAAGAGATATATATGTCGTATCTTAAAGGTGCATGATATATACAACTACAATAGTATGAAGAGATATATATGTCGTATCTAAAAGGTGCATGATATATACAACAACAGAAGTATGAAGAGATGTGTATGTCGTATCTTAAAGGTGCATGATATATACAACTACAATAGTATGAAGAGATATATATGTCGTATCTTAAAGGTGCATGATATATACAACTACAATAGTATGAAGAGATATATATGTCGTATCTTAAAGGTGCATGATATATACAACAACAGAAGTATGAAGAGATGTGTATGTCGTATCTTAAAGGTGCATGATATACACAACAGAAGTATGAAGAGACATATATGTCGTATCTTAAAGGTGCATGATATACACAGCAACAGTAGTATGAAAATATATGTATCTTAAAGGTGCATGATATATACAACAACAGAAGTATGAAGAGATATGTATGTTGTATCTTAAAGGTGCATGATATACACAACAACAGAAGTATGAAGAGATATGTATCTTAAAGGTGCATGATATACACAACAACAGTAGTATGAAGAGATATGTATGTCGTATCTTAAAGGTAAGGTGCATGATATACACAGCAACAGAAGTATGAAGAGATATGTATCTTAAAGGTGCATGATATACACAACAACAGTAGTATGAAGAGATATGTATGTTGTATCTTACTATCGCTACAGTATACCACTACATCTAGGAAAGAATAGTTTCCTGTGCCGTGGCGGTTGGGTCTAGCAAGGGAGAATACTCCAAGCCACTGAAAAAAAGAGAGACCATGAAAAAAAAAAGGGGGGGGGGGGGAGGGAAGATGTTTTGACGATGTCGCGCGATTACTGACTAGAAATAGGTCAAACATAATATTTGGAATAGTCACTCGGTGTCAATGGATTAGGTGTGCGTGCGTGCGTGCAGCTGTCCTTGATGTTTTGACACTGTGACAGGCGTCTTGAAAGTCCCCTGACACCTCAACACAGCTTGATGCTTTCTTTCTTTCTTTTCTTTCGTTTCCTTCTCTCTGTCACTTGTGCATTGACTAAGTAGCATCAATACTGGAACGTCTGCTGTACAGGCGGAATGAAACGTTGCTCCAGATACAGGAACTTGGACCGAATCCTGAACATCTCTTCCACACATTTATCTCCACAAACATGAACGCCAGACAAATGTTTCGGATTTTTTATTTCTTAATAATTATAAACATACAAATGTTGTCTCCAGTTTTGCTACGAGATCAAGATCCAGCGTGACTCATCAATGGCTGCAAGAGAAAGCTTCCCTTGCCATTTTGCACAGATCCTCAACTCCCCAAAGCCCGGACAAATTGCTTTGAGCTGGAAAAAGTCGCAACTTACAAACATGTTAAGCGCAAGACTTGCGTTATTCATATTGTGACGTGGTTAGAAGTGCCGGCCCTAACAATTGCGGGGCCCTATGCGAAAGGGGTCTGGGTAGGGATAAGGATAATAAGTGAAAATTAAGATTTTGTATTAGAAAATAAATAATTCGTCTTTGCATTTTATTCATACTTTACTAAGTACAATGTCACGATCAAGTTAACTTTACGAGCCTTGCTTGTAGCGAAGTCATACAATATATCATCAAAATGTTGATTTCTACTTAGATCACGCTCAAAAGTAATAATAGCAATAATGCCAAATTGTTCAATCATCGTGAATGGATGACCTCAAGTAATTGAATGACTCCCTAATTTAACAATTTTGCATATTTCTCAGGAGATTTCCATGAGCCCAAGGAAAATCAGGAGGCCGCAGAAACCCAGCAATATAAGTTTAATTTAATAATTTACACCTAGAATTAGCGGTGTCACGAGTCGAGTCTGTGACCTATTTCAACCAGTTTCTAGAAGCTTGAGTTCAAACCAGTGCAAGTGTCCAGCGTAAACAAGTTAATTTTAGGTATCCAATCAAAAAAAGGGGTTAAGGAAAAAAATAGCACACGTCAACTTCTAGAAGGTCAAAGTTACTAAAATAATTATCTGAGAACTTTCCATGATTCTGGAATGTACGATTAAGAAAGTATAAATAAGGGGAAAGTCAGTTAGACGGGGTCCTCGCATAGTAGTAGTACTTGTAGAGCGATGGTCCTCGCTCAGTCCTCGATTAGTAATAAGTTTTGTGATATTAGCGGGTCCATTAGTTAAAGTTTTATTAGTTGAAGGTGAAGTTATACTTAGTGAAGTTTCGTGTATCATTTAAGTTTTATTTATGAAGTATCAAGTCAAGTTGTTATTGAATTGAGAAGTTAATTTGATGTGAAAGTTGAAGTATTATTAAACAAGTTTAAGAAAATACAGAGATATGTCAAGTTTGATAATAATAATCCCCGGCAAGTGTGATCGTCACAAGCGGGACTTATGAAAGTGCGGGTCCCTTTGCGGCCATATATTTAGATTGCAGTGGCCTAAGACTAGCCCTGGTGGTTAGCATGATCCTGTATCTCCGCACCTCCTGTAGCCTTGTCCCATTCTTTCTTTCTAGACTTCTAGTTTCACTATCGTGCAAGACGAGACATTGCGAGACTTTGTTTTATCGCCCTCTCTGCAATGGCGTCATCGTGTGTTGTAAGTTCTTCCTGAATCACCCGATGTATACGCCAACGGGGCATTGACCCATTCTGAACTGGGCAAGGACAGCCTATTGAATTGGGCAAGGACGGCTCTTTTCGTTCCCTTACTGAATATTCATTAAATTAAAAAAAAAATAATAATAATATTTAAAACACAAAACAATACCGTGTTTTTAGTGTATGTTCGTGCGCCCGCGTTGTCAATGATTTCATTGTTGTCTTTTATCTTTAGGTAGAATCCGTTAACAGAGCTTCTCTAATCCCTACTTAAAGGGATTCAAATAAGTTGAGATATGCAGCTACAACGACTGGAGTGAATTGCTAAAGAGGGCTTTGTCTCAATCGCCAATATTGCTTTAGTAATCTAGCACTTAACTTGTTTTCCCCCCTCCTATCTGTGTATTTGGCGTTCCGTGAGGTGTCATGACCTATTCGATTGTTTTATTCCCTGCTCCCCATAGAGTTTACAATCATGTTTTATTTAATGTATTTTCTTTTATTGTAGTCTGTAATATTCTATCACGGTATGAAGACCTATTCTATAGTTAAGCTCCTAGGTCCAAAGTATGAATAACTATTTATGCATTATGCAATTACGTTTTTTTAAATTAAATTATTTTGTTTTAATTTGTATTTGTAAATCATTATCCTTGTTACATATATACCATAGTATTGCAGTCTGCTGGAGACACAAAGCTTTGCCCACCATATTTCTCGACTTTCGATTCTTGGATCAAGTTGAAACTTTGCACAATAATTTATTATTGATAACAACGCATGAATCAAAACTAATCCATTAGTTCATTAATAAGTGGTCATTAATTTATTGTATTTTGTTTTATATTGAAAATGGGGGATAGATCTTGCAATTAGAAGTTATTGTGCGACTCTTTCCCTTATAGAAGCTTTGTTTACATAATAATAATAAGGTTTGTGTTCGAGTCCGAAGATAAATGAGGTCGCAGCTGGGGCTGGCAACAAGGTTGAACAAGTGATTTCTCCCACACCCAATCTCGGATTAAGCTGAAATTTTGCACAATTATTTCTTTTACCTGACAACACAAGAATCAATTTTAAAAAAAATAAACAATTAGCTAATTAACTATTGGCAATTAATTATGTTGTTTGGTATCTTGAACAACGGAAAGAAATCGTACTTGACAGATGTGGGGGTATAAGTTGAGGAATCTTAAGCTTTTTAAAAACGATCATGTGAACATGCACCGAGATACACAACTGGTCCAGACAAATGATAGGATCATTTGAAATGCCAATGTCTTCGATTCCGAAGGTTAAGAATGAGCCCTTTGAGAAAAACTAAAGCTATATAAAAACAGTGGGCAAAAATATTTCTAATCGCACAGATTTATTAGGTCCAGGTCAAGCGTACGCATAATGACATGACTGATCCAACATGACTGATCCAACATGAATGATCCAATCTAATCCATATAATTACACTAAATATAAGCTATGTTGTTGTTGTTTTTTAAGTTGTTTTTTTTCCCATGTTTTAATTGTTTTCGTATATCTTCAGACTGTCTCTGTCCAAATGGACGTCCAAAAAGTCAGGTCTTTGTTCTTCGTCTGGGTCAGAACGACTGACTTGAGTACTCAGCAGAAGTGTCACGTCGTAAGCTGGAACACGTGGTCCTCCGGTAGGTGTACTCTCTCCACACTTTTGTCAATAGGAGATATAGAGATGTGTGTGTGTGTGTCGGCGTGTGTGTGAGTGTGTGTTTGTGTTAGTTTGACTTTCAATGTGTGATGAACGTGTGTATGGCTGCGTGGATGTGCTACTGAGGTTGTTGTGTGAGAGAGAATGTGTGTATATACGTGAAAGCGTCTGTGTGTATGTGCTAGTGTGTGTGTGAGTATATATGTTTGTGTGTGTGTGCGTGTTCTCCTCTATATGAAATATCTACTTTATCTCCGGCTGTACAAAACCAAGGAGTTGAACTGAATGTTTCGCCGAAGAAATGTCTTTGAAAAAGAGATCGATACAGAAAAACATTCCTTGTCATAAAAGGTCATCGGAGCTGTGACATAGCGAATTCCAATAATCAAAGACATTGATCTGTTTTCCATTGTTTGTGTGTGAGTGTGTGTATTCCTTGTAAAGATACTCGAGATAGTGTCTTGGACATTTGTAGGGCAGTGTCAATATTTTAACAAGATATTTTATTTTTAAAAATTGTCCTATTCTCTAAGAAAGAAAGATATTTACTTTTTTTAATGTAAAAGTTCAAAGTGCATTTATCCTCCTGCCTCAGGTAGCTTTGTGAACGTGTGAACCTGGCTACCCAGCCAAAAAAAAGTGGTCGTGGGTTCGAGTCTTGATGGAGGTTTTGACAAAGTATCTCTAAGGAAATTCCTAAAATATCTTCTTCGTTATTTTTTTTTAGTTGGAAAATAAATTGTTTATTTTTTCAGGACACATACATCGCCACTTGAAATCCCGTGCGGAACGCACAGCGCTACCCACGCCTCTATATTGTACAGGACATCACCTTATGATTCTTTTCCCACAGCAGCAAGAGAAGAGAACAAAATGTTCATCTCCCCGTAAAAGCCTCAGAGCCTTCACAAAAACCCTTCAGCTACTAGACCTAACCTCTACCTTCTGTGTTATTGCGTCTGGCGTAAACGACTTCTTTGAAGCTCTGGTTTTTTGTTATGCATGCAAGTTTGCACATTACTGTTGTTGCCATTGTTGTTTCAGCATTAACATTGTGTTTACTTGTCGCATTTTCATGCATTCAACACTAAGACCTAGATCTGTCCTTTGTTCTCATGTCTTTTCTTTCTTGGTTTCAGGTCGCTAGTACAGTGGAAATAACGTCACTTAAGGAGGGCTCATCATGTGACACTGTGATGAAGAGTTCCTTCATTTATTGACCTTAGATTCAAAGAGATGTGAAAAAAAATTTGTTCATTCAGAAATTTTGGATATAAAATTAGTGTGTGGATTATACATTCTAATCATCGTTATTCTTGCAGTTTCAGTGTGTCTGTGTTTTTTCTTGTGTTTTTTTTTTTTAGATAGATAAAGAATGTGCTGTGTTTTTAGTTCTACATTTTGTTCATTGCTTAATTTCCACATTGACATCGCTTGCGGATTTTATCGTTTGTACCAAGCTAGTGTCTCTGCGGGCGTCGCGCTGCTTCTCAGCGAGACGACGACTACTGCGGTAGTCCAACCCACCCGCTGACCTGTCTGACCTTGACAGTCATGCTGGTACGGTGGACGAGTCAGGATACTGTACTCGTGGCGTTGTTGCTTGCAATTCTGATGACAGTACACTCCTCAGCCAAGTCCAAGGACAGGACGGATTCTCAAGCCGTTGCTCGACACGCCACGAAGTCGCCAGCTGCTCTTCTCGACGACATTCCTGGAAACAGCAGCTCCGTTTCTACGCCCTCCCCCAAGCACTTTGCTCAGGCGCCCTCCAGAAAGCATCGCACTAAAGTTCACCGCAACGGTGACGCGATGGTCGCGCTGGCAACGGCACGTACCATGGTCAATGGTACTTCTCAGACCGCAAGGACACACCACGAACCATTCAGGGATGGGATCTATGTGGAAAAAAATACTAAAAATCATGGATCTAGAAAGAAATGGCACGGTAAGTAATAACATTTACAGTTATTTCCTTGACCTTCTAACATTGCATGTCTGAAAAAGTTCCTCATAAAATAAATGAACATTGATTACAATTGATAGATATTCCAAGCCAATAGTTTCAGGTTCGTTTCAATGTCTAGATGAATGTAAGTAGGTGAACAAGCCTAGAGTTGTCTGTGCCTAGACATTGTTTCAGCTTCATTTTCCACTTCATGGAGTTTTCTTTTAATCAGTGTCATTTTGACATTATAATCTTTTGTGGAATGGAGGCAAATAAAGAAATAGCATGGTTTTTGGTGTATCCGGTGTACAGAACAAATCTATAAATAGCATGTTTTTTTTTTTTTGTGGATCCGGTGTACAGAACAAATCTTTAAATGGCATGGTTTTTTATGTGTCCGGTGAACAGAACAAATCTATTAGTTGCATGTTGTTTTTTTGGGGTATCTGGTGTTTAGAACAAATCTATAAGTTGCATGTTTTTTTGGGTATCGAATACCGACGTATTTTTTTTAAAAAAAAAAAGGTGCAATGACGTTTATGTCCATTTTCTTTTTTTTTTTGGGGAGGGGGGGGGGGCTCTGTAGAATCATTCAAAATGAAAGTATCAACGAAGTGAAGAATATCGTGTATAACCTTTAGGATGAAAATCTTCAGTTTAATTTTAATTTATTTTTACTGCCAGACGCTCTTCTTTAAGTGCATTGAATTTTTCGGATCCACTTTCTTTATTTTTTAATCGATTTACAGTGTCAAATTTTTGTATTTTCATGCGTTTTCTTGATTTCTTCCTACACAAGAACTTTGAAACATTTTATTTGCACTCTTTGATCTTTCAAAAACGTTTCAACTGGAATTAGCGTGTTATTGTAAGTGTGGGTGTGATGAATGGCTACTTCATTGCTCAGCGAATGTTTCATGTCTATAAATATATATCAAACATATATTTGTGAGTTGTCAGTGTGGGAGATAAAGAGAGGGAATTCGAGAGAGATAAATAGACAAAGATAGAGAGATGGGATAAAACAATGGGGACGTATAGAGGAAGAGGGAAATAGAGATAAATGGAAAAGGGGGGAGGGAGGGAGGGAAAGATGATGTGGAGGGGGAAAGAGAGAGGGGAGAGATTGATAGAGAAGACTAGATGTGACAGCGATGGAAAGGAAGAGAGAGTAAGAGGAGACGGGATGAAAGAGAAGGAAAGAGAGGAAACAGAAAGAGGAAAGATGTAAAGATAGAGAAAAAGAAAAAAAGAAAGGGGGAGACAGTGTGTGCAGAGGAGGTTTGGTACTAGTGGACTCTTGAGAATTCATGTACACCTGTATATGGTCTAACAATATCTTTTCGCCCCTAACCCCGCTTCTATCATTCTGCATATCATCTCCACTGATTTCATAAAAATAAGAGGATGTATATATATATATATATTTATTTATATATATATATATATATATATATATATATATATATATATATATATATATATATATACATATATATATATCTAAACTCCTCCGATTTTAGTCCGATAAGTAGGTCCATTTTACTCCCAGCCCTTCCAGCCCCTGATGACAAACCACTGTCCATGTTAGCAAGAGAAGAGGTCTGCACTTCGTGTCGGGCCAGTTCGACCAGGCCAGAAGATCTAGAAAATCCAGATGTTTGTTACAAATGCTAAAACAGCTGGAACAGACATGTACGTACTAAAAGAACATGGCCAGTACACATACTATTTGTGCTAATTAGTTTGTCTCATGACCATCATGTGTATACTAACAGCGTTACCGTGAAGCTGCTCTAGTAGCTAGACATAAACAGACCGATGTTGGGCTGGCATGCGGATAGCGTCGCTGTCACTAATGAAATGTTAAGTAGACAAATCGAGACATCGTATGCGATATCTTTTCAGTAGTTACCATTTAGCTTTATACCCCCAGTGCGTGCTCCAGTACAGATGCACTCTAACATGGCATTACTGGATTGGCAACGTACAAGGCAACGAGCATTAACTCGACTAAAACCAAATCCTTTTTTTACAAAGCTTATATCAACTCACTCTGTATGTCTGTCCGTCTGTCTGTATGTCTGGTAAAAAGTGTGTTCACGTTATTTCTCCCACACCCATTCTCGGATCAAGCTGAAACTTCGCACAATTTATTCATTGACGAAGACAAGACATGAATCAATAAAAAAGTAAAAAAATTGACAATTATTTTCCGGTAATTCATTATTTTGTTTCATACCAACTAGGGAAACTAGTACTTCAGTGTTTACATACATGGCTAAATTTGTTAGGTTTAGTCCCATTAAATAGTTGTTAACGCTATTCTCCGATCAAGTTGACACTTAAAACAATTATTTATTGTACCTAGCAAAACATGAATCGATAAACAAAAATACTCAATTAGTCAATCAATTATTAGTTATCAATTATTTTGTTTGATATTGAATAAGGGAAATAACGTATTTCAAGATATGGTTTTAAGGACGGGGTTCTTCCCCTTTAGAGAAGCTTTTTTTTTTTTTTTTTTTTTAAAGGATTTTTTTTTTTGGCTTGTTCAATAATACTTCTACCATTTTAATTTTATTGAGCTCACGTTATTTAATGATGATGATAATAATGGCAATGAAAAAAAAGATAATAAAGATGATGGTGTGATAATAATTGAGATAATAATGACAATGAAGTTGATGATAGTAATGATGTAAATGGCAATAACAACTGTGATGATAATAAAGAGTGTGATAATGATGGTGGAGGTGATGATATTATAGTGGTTATGATAATTTGTAAGTGGATGTTAGATCGTAATACATTCATGACTCAACCATACTGAAATTTGTTTGGAAAAAAAAAAGGTAGCGGTTATGAGCCTGGTGATTTAAAAGTTACGGGTTTGTGACCGACAATGCTCACGTGAATATCATCATAAGAATTACTGTCGTTACTCATTCTTATGTATTGGACCACACATGTTCCGGAAGCTAAAAGCCGAGACTAACGAAACTTGCCCTTGTGGAGCATCACCGGACAATGCTGACCATGTCCTTCATAGCTGCCTACTCCATCAAGAGGCCCGAACAAGACTTTGGCCTCGAAACCCTCCTATATGAGAAAAACTATTCATAAAACTGCCTGATGTGAAAACACTTCGCTGTTTATCTCAGATATAGGATTACTGATCTGAACTCTCCAACATTAAAAATATAAACGAAAAAGAAGAAAGACTCTGGAGCTTTGACCAACACTGTGAAATCTCTAATCACTATTGCCCAATCTCTATCCAGATTTCAGCTTCTACTACTACAGTTCAAGTAAGGCTTGGTGGCTGAGGGGTAAAGCGCTTGGCTTCCGAACCTCGGGTTCCGGGTTCGAATTCTGGTGAAGGGTTGGATATTTAATTTCGGGATATATGGACGCTACTGAGTTCACCCAGCTCTAATGGGTACCTGACATTAGTTGAGGAAAAGTTGTGCTGGCCACATGACACACTCGTTGACCGTAGGCCACATACAGATGACCTTTATACCATCTTCCCTATAGACAAGGTCTGAAAGGGAAACTTTACTTTTTACTTTACTTTTTACTACAGTTCAAAGTTCAAATTCTCAATGGTTTCGCCGCTTGTCCTGTGGTAAGTCATAAAGAAAGAGTACAGTTCACAAACATTTCGCTTTGATTTGTAAGTCCCTGCTGAAAACGTACTATATTTAAGTTCATAGAAAACAAATCTGTCCCTGTTCCAGTTGTATCCTTTATAACCGACACCCCCCCACCTTTCCCCATCGGTGTAGACACTTACATTAAGGACCCCCCCCCCACACACACACTCCTATCTCGTTGCACCAAAGTCCAAAACACCCCCCCCCCCCATTTCCCTCTTTTTTTTTTTTTTTTTTGTTCGTTTCCTCTGGGAAACCGCAGATCCATCTACTGCTGCCTACTGTAACGTAATTTCATTATTTGCGACCGGCTGTCTCTCTATGATACCTTCGTGTGTGACTTCGGAAAAAAAAGTCCGACCTGGCGTCGTTCTTGTTTGAGAAGGGAGGGGGTGGGGGGAGGGGGAAAAGGGCTTGTGTAGATAATGGAGAGGGGAGTAATATATATATATATATATATATATATAGCCCTATATTTATATATATATATATATATATATATATATAAATCGCACAACTGAGGTTGACAGGGTTTCTGCACCAAAGTCTAATTGAAATTCAAGGAGTTTTCAAGGAGGACATACAATTTGCGCCAAAAAAATTTTAAAAATATTTATAGCCCATATATATATACATATATATATATATATATATATATATATATATATAAATTGGAATAATTTAGATTTGATTACTAAATAAAAATAACTTACTCAAGATATTCAAAACATGCAAAAAATACATTATAAACTAGTATGAGTGTAAGGCCTACCATAAAACGCATCTTGAACATCCATTCTTTACAATATATCTACATATATACAAGGGTTTTTAATGTTTTTTAGAGACCACTGATCTCCCTCACTTTGGTTTCGATTTCCAAAGTAAGTTTTTCAATACGCTCTTTTTTAAGCTTTGCAGAGCGACGTAAAGCATTGGATTCTATTAAAAATGTATGACTGTTAGTGTTTTCTGCTTTTTCTGCAAGCTTGTCCGCAGAGTCAGTGAGGCTTGTAATGTCCCTTTCGAACCTTAGCTTTTTGGGCCTTTCATGGCTTCAAGTTCTTCACATTGATCGTTTCTTTTCCTTTTTAGATTCTTTCTTTTTTCCTCCTCTGCCCTTTCTTCCAGAAATTCTATACTTTGATCTGGCTGAAGCAGCAGCCATTCGCATTCCTGAAGTAATTTATACATTTTTAATTCCTCCCATTGCTTCAATGCTGTTACAAATCATTCTCTTGGCTATAAAGAGTTCTCTCCATCATGTTGACGCACATTGTCTCTTTATTGGTACTGAAACCTCTTTCGACCTGGGCTTGGCCATGAGACAGAATCAAAATTCCTCTCATTAGTGCCCATAGTTTACTGAATTCACTGTTAATATGTTGGTTAAAAAAAGTATCCAGTCTATCACATTGGATACTAAAGGACTGGAATACTATAGAATTTGTCGTGACAATGGAACTGTGCCACTGGGTGAATTCCGACTTGGTATCATCACAGTCATCTGCGCTGACACGGCCAAGCTGAACTAAGTAGCTCAAAGGGGCATCTAAGTCTCTTAAAGAACCATCAAAATCGTCTACAACGTTTTTAGGCTGTAGCCATTTCAAACACTGGACAAGCTGATTTTTCAGTGGAGATTTTGTCATTAATTTTATGGCTGTTGTTACCAGAAACTTTCTGCTCTCCATCTGGAAGTTTAAAATATCCCTTGCACTGGCTTTACTCTTAATTTCCTTGACAGCAGATTTGGCTTTAAAACCTATGTCAACTTCTCCAGGAGGCAGAAGATTTTTTATATCTGACAAATCTGCACTAAGCAGTGCTGTAACTGAAGTGCATTCTTTAAAAGCAGCTGGTGTCACAAATCTTTGCAACAATGACCGAAGCATGTTGAAGAGGTCTTGGGCCATAAAGGGCAACAGTGGCGCATCAGTTTGATATCTTTTTAAAAAAGGTTGCAAAACCTTTGCAATGGATATGAAGCTTTCAATTTTGGCAATTAGTAGTACATCATCCATACAGCCTTTCGGGTGCTCAAAAGACTTGGTGTTGATTGCCTTTTTAGAAGTAATTAAAGACTGAATGAATTTTTTTACGTGGGGCCATACTTTGTAAGCTCTCTCTGCCTCCTCAACATTCTCCACCCATCGATGCTGACAGTGTTCAAGAGGAAAATCACTGCTGCCAGTTAGTGCTGTGAAGTCTTCCCTTCTTGCTGGGGTATCTTTGAAAAGCCAAGACAGCGATGAGAAAAAATGGCCCAGTTCCCAACCAGTTGATGCAAGGCCTGCGCGAAAAGCATTGTGCATTGTATGAAGCCCACAACTGCCAATGTCCACAAACTTTTTTTCTGTGGGACAAGTGACAGTCGCTGTAACTGTAGCAGCCTCTTTAGCAAATATGGGTGCAATCATTAAGCAGCCATCTGACTTACCAGACTCTGATTTCATATGAGATTTAAGTGCTGCTTCAGCCATGCATAATATGTCAATTTGTTTTTTTACAATGACGACAAAAGGCTTTGGTGTCACTGACGGATGATTTTTGAAGCCAAGATCTGTAAATATCTTTTTCAAGCCAAAGGGGATTAAACGATGTCCCGTATTTAGGCATTGTAATACAAATGTAGATCTAGGTTATAGATTATAGATCTAGATTTGGATTTGAATCTAGTATTCTAGAACAGTCCGATCAGATGATAGAACAATCAACTCTCAAGACTAGAGCTACGTAATAGACTCTAAATCTCTAGCTTCATTAAAGACTTCATTAAATCAAAGCACAAATCACAATAAACGAAACGTAGATCATATAGATCTAGATCTAATCATAATAATCTAGTCTAGATATATTTAGATCTAGGCCTAGATCAAATTATTAAATTCACAATGCACATAGATCTAAGTAATAATATGATCCGATGAAAATATAAAGGCACAAAATGAAACAGGAAAACAGTTTTGAAGATGCGTTGGGGTGGAGAAAGAATTCATCACCATTTATTCCTGATAGTTTCGTTCACCTTGAGCGCCTACTGGGGATCTGTCAACGTGTAACGCCCCCGTAGTCTTTTCTTAGGTCATTGATTTATAGCCGCACAAACCAAGGCTGGATCTCAGTTCTGAATAGGTTTTTTTTTTTATAACAGGTCTTCTTCACACATACATAGAGACGCACAAACCCACGCGGACAGACACTCCTCTTGAATCAACCTGTTCAATAACAATAAAATCTTCCCCGACTTAAAACAATCTTCAGAAATTCGTATTCACAAACACACTTTACGTAATAAAAAACTACACCATTGCATGATATATCGATTTGATATTTACAACTGTTAATCATTTTGGTTTATTTTTTTGTGACACTTTCTTTTCTTCCTTAACCCTTAAAAATGCGTGTGGTAGTTATGCCACTAAAAATCAGTATTGTATATCCATTTTATATATACTGATTGTAAAATAGCTCAGCACTTTAAGGGTTAAATGACTAGCTTTATTTAAACCCTTTTTACCACTGCCTCTTTTGTGTGTGCAAATAGATGTGCGTAGCAAATCGAGACTAATTGTTATAAAGATATCTCACGCAAATACGTTCATTAATTATGTTGTTGTTTTTATTATTCATGGGAATTTATTCAATAATTGGCTACGACGCTACTTTAATAAAAAAAAATACCCTTTACATTTGTCGATCAGACTGGTTTAAACACTGTTAAGGAACTTTTAGTATTTTAGTTTTGATTTGTATATTATTTTAATGATAAACTTGTAAGAAAACATTTGAGAACATTTAGGTAACATTTTCACTACCTAGTGGGGGGGGGGGGGGGGCCTGGCGGCTGAACCCAGAAGTCCCATGATCGGATCTCGATGACGACTTGGATTTTTAATTTTAGGATTTTAAATACGCTCCTGAGTCCGGTGGGTACCAGTTTTGGGGGGAAACAGGCGGTCTATCGTTGACACCCTGCTCGTTAATCGTTTGCTAAACAAAAAAAAAAAAACAAAAAAAAACAACAACAGATAACCATTATATCATTTGCCCTATAGATCGCAAGGTCTGAAAGAATGTACTTCATTTATATACCTGTACATCTGCTTGACTTTACTTTTTATAGTTTTATTTTTAAATCTTTTTTGAGACACTTATAATGCATTAAGATACAGACCATGCAATGAAGAATTGTCAAAGTCTGTCGCCGTAGTGTTTTTTCATAATAGGTTTTAATCGCAAAATATCAATCTGATTTTATGGCGAAATGCATTAAAAATCAGACTGGTGCCCTCCTTGTTCATGATGACATTCTGGTGAAAGAAGCTTCTCGCGCCTCAAACTAATGAAGAATTACTTGGGGTCAACAATTGTCGAAGACAGATTTAAATATTTGGTATTTCTTTATTTTCTTATAAAAACTCTTAATTTTCACATTATCCGTATCCCTACACAAACTTGGCCCCGCGAAATCCGTTTTCGCAGAATGGTTAAGTCCCGCACTGCTATTAAATGACTGGTGAATACTACTTGTTCTCCCCCCCCCCCTTCTTATTTTTTCGCCACTAAATTTACGTGGGGTAAGTCTAGTCCGACTTGTAGAAATAAAAGAGTGATCTTTTCTTTACTTCTCAGTGTCCAAACTGTTGAGCCATGAAGAGAATTATATATCTATATATACCGCCAATTTTTTTTTTCCTTATTTCGACACCATACAAAATAATTAATTACATAGCTATTTAACTAGTTCGTTAATTTTTTTTATTTATTTATTTTTTTGTTTTGTTTTGCCAGGTACAAGAAACAATTGTGCTAAATTATAACTTGATCCATGATTGAGGTGGGAGAAATAACATACAACATTTGAACAGACAGATTGAAGAGATACAAGCTTTTTAAATCAATACAAAAATAATTTTATTAACACTTTCATTGATTGCAAACATTTGATTTTGGTGTTTTAAAAAGAGAACAGAAGTCCAAAGCTCTGTTACTTCACACTGAAGATACGAACAGAATATGTGCTGTAAAATGTTATTGTAATCAACACATTTGTCTTTGAATTTCGCTACCACGCCAATGTCTACGGGAACAGAGCAACAACAAAAACACACTTGTGTAGCGTGCTGTGCTGAGGCTCCACAGAGCATAATCCCTAACATTCTTTTTTTATGTGCTTTAAAGTGAAACAACTACATGTAATGTTATTTTTTTCCCATTAAAATAAGGTCATGCACTTTTAAGGGTACTTCCATGTCGACCTTGGGCTACGTCACAATGAATACTGTGTCCCTAAGGAAGGGGAGGGCTAGCCTTACAAAGAAAAATGGGCTACGATCGTAAATTTTCTTATCACCTTCAGCTTCGCAATCCTGCTCAGTTCTCATTACCTAAAGGACTTGTTACTCAATAGTTTGAAATCTTCCCTGGCATCTATGATACCAATTACTATGCAAGCTCTTAACAACACACTTTTGGTTTCAAATACTGTTCAGTTTCGGTAAAAACATCATCTTATGACCTGCCGATTCTACGAGGCTATCATTGTTTAACAGTTCACCATGGCAAGAATAAGCACAAGTAGCCGGAAGCGGCAAATTAATATTGTTTATTTCGTAAATAAACGACATCCAATCGGATTTGAATAGGAAAACGCGTAGTGGTCAAGTTTAAACCAGTTGAAGGCTATAGGTATTTCTACATGAACGAGACATTATAAGGAAACAGTGTTTTCTTGACTTTCGAGGGGGATATGTTCCGAGACAGCCAGCGAAATTAAAATTCCCGCGCTATTTAATTTCATACACATACACTATTTTTGAATACGAACAGTGTTTCTGACGTCACGACCTGTGACGGGGCAACGAGCTATTGGTCTACACAGGTTGCGACGTCACAGGTCACTGTTGAGGCCTACTATAACGATTGGTCTCGAATGAGCCTGTTAATGTGCTATACGGTTATTTCGGCCATCAGCATAGAGAAAGTTTGGCGAAGATCTTATAACGTCAAGGGACAACTGTAGATCATATCGCACATGGTGTTCTTAAAGAACCTCAAATTGGCGTCAGCTTTCGGACCGCGCATCGGGAGAGAAGATACATCATATTATTATTAGTGCAAAGCGACAAGTCAGGAAAGTTCTGTAACTAAATCCGTCTGTGACCGTCTAAGCAACTGTTTGGTTATTGCAAGTATTCTGGCTCTTCTTCGTAATTTATAGTTATGTTCCTACCCCAGCGTGCTTAGAAGAAATTATTATTATCTAGTTTGTTGATTTTTCATGCAAAAAGTTTCTGAATCATTAGTTACGTTTATTAACCTAAAAAGGCGAAATCTTTCATGCAGAACAATAACTATACAGATTACAGAATGTAATTAGTGTAAGGCCAACAGTAGAGTACCTTCGTAAGGTACTATGTTTAGTAGCAGTGACGTAGCTAGGAATTTGTCATCGTTTGGGGGCCCGGGAGTTTGACCTCTTTAGGGCCCCCTGCATTTTGACATTCGATATCATGACATGATAATGGCATATTGGAAAAAGACGCTTTTAGTTTTGTGCGCTCCGTGCGTCACACTCAGGTCTCAAAAACTAAAGAAGTTATTGAAAATCCGATCTCACGATATTTTTCAGCTTTCAAAGTTCTGGTGGAACGTTTCGTTTTCCAGAAGCGAACCGTTTTGTTCCGGAAAATAATTATACAAGCCTTTTTTTTAATTTCATACAAATATACGACTTTTAAAACATTACATAAATCTAAGGGAGATTATGTTGTTTTTTAAAATGATTTTTCTGTATTGTAAGTAACATTTGTTCAAATATATTTTGTAAAAAGTGAAAAAATGTTAAGCATGATATATTTGTTTTAAATAATTATGTGTTTTCTGATACACAAATTACTAAAATTGAACAGAAATTATTTATTTGTTTTATAAAAGCTAAGTATGCAATTCGTATATACATATATATATACCTCACACCACCACGATTCGTCGCAAATGAGAATCATTATCTATGGAATCACAGCTAGGTGGTTGCATGTTTACATAGCTATTGAAACATATGGAGCCGTCGTGATTCATTTAAACTTTCTCGAGTTTAATAAGAAATGTTTTAGCCTAAGTCTTCTTACATTTCTTTTAAAATTATTTTTTAATGTACAAGCTAGGTGCATTCGGAATGATTTCATGTATAAAACTACTTCGAGTCCTCGCTCGGTTAATGGTTTGAATGAGATCTATGCCACATGTATTTTCACGAGTTACTATTGGATACAATGTTGCAAATGCTATAAGAACTCATGCAAAAATGTTTATTTGCACTCGTGATTTTCTCGTGTTTACAAAGACAGTTTTTAGTCTAATTAGGCCTTGTGCATAAAATGAAAGAGTTTTTTCCCTTTCAAGTCATTCGGAATGATTTTTTTTAAAGCAAAAATAAGTCGTTTTTTCACTCGGTTAATTGACTTCTTTAAGAACCATGTTGGATGACGTATTGTATAGTATAGGATTAGGTTGTTCTGTCTCTTCTTTAGGGAATACAAAATTAAAACCAAAAAGTCGCTCTTTTAAATTGCAATACATTTAATTATGGTCCAAAGTTCCATTATCGATTTTCTTTACTAAAGGTTAGGAATGCAAATTGTATGTACATATCACGCACCTGGTTGCATGCGGCTTCAGAACGAGACAGCTGGAGGTCACTCACAAGGCCTTGGGATACACCTTTGAGACCAAAAGAAAATCCGCTGTCGAGGACAGATGCAGACGGCGAAAAGAAAATCTCAATCGAACATCGGGGGACAATGGTTGTGCTTGCGATGTTAGTGGCTAAATATGTAGGTCACAGCTGGGGCTTTTTAGCCACGGGAAATACTGCACTCCTCATTAATCTTCGGACTTGAAGACAAGCATTATTATTATTATTATTGGCAATTATTATTATTATTAATAATAATAATTATTATTATTATTGTTATTATTATTATGTTAGAAATGAACGAGTAGTCATTCTCTGGCGCTGTCAGGGTCGAGTTTCGCTAAAGAGAAACAAAATTCATCGTAGTCCCTTTAACAGTTTCCACTGAGTAATTTTCTGGTGATGTGGCAGGTCTGCAGTAGTACCACCCTCAAATTGTGCGTTCTAGCCAAGTGTTGGTGTATTTACTTTGCAACTTGGTTATGGCGACCGAGGTAGGCTGACTCTGATAGGGCTGGACATCCTGCCATAATGTGTTCAATCGACTCGCCCACATTTCCACATTTTCGGCATTTGTCGACAACATTGAGTTTCAGGATATGCTTCTCGTAATTTTTTGTCCTGATTACTCTGTCCTGTATTGCTGTAACAAAGCCTTCTGTTTCAGGGTAGAGATGACCTGCTTTGAGCCATGTTAAGGAAGCAGCCTTGTCGATGTTGTCCCCATGTAATAAAGCCGGAAATTTTCCGTGGAGTGTTTTTTCTTCCCATTGGCGAATCTCATGCCCTACGTCGTCCAAACCGACATTGACATTTGCATTGTGTAGTTTCCGAGGGATTGCTTCGGAGTCATATTTGCGTAGAAAGGAAACTAATTGATTGCTGGAGGCGAGCAGTTTTTATAGTATTTTTAAAACTTGCATCTTACACAATTTGAAGATGTTCTACAATCCACGACCCCCATCCTTCCTGGGCATGTATAACCTTATGGTGGAGGACTTAGGGTGTATGCATCGAAACTTGGTTAGTAATTTTCTAGTGAGTCTATCAATGTCATGTGGGTCGGTGTCAGTCCTTTTGATCACACCGAACGTGTAAAGGAGCACTGGGACGGCCCAGCTGTTTATTGCAGATTACTGCCAGACAGTTTGGTGTTGAGGATTTTATTAACTCTTTGCTTATATTTACCATTATTATTATTATTATTATTATTATTATTATTATTATTATTATGTTAGAAACGAACGAGCATTCATTCTCTGGAGCAGCCAGGGTCGAGTTTTGTGTAAAAAAAGGGAAACAAAATTCATCGTTGTCTCTATCAGTTTCCACCGAGGAATTTTCTGGTGATGTGGCAGGTCTGCAGCAGTACCGCCCTCTGCTTAGCCACGGGAGATTGTTATTGTCGCTAGAGTTGAGCCGAAGACTCTTCAAACTCTAGCGCCAGAGAACTTTCCAATGTGAACTATGTCTAGGAAGGATCCAAGCAGATGTATCGAAAACGGAGAACAAAGGCCGTGCACACCGGGGAATTTCTCCGTATTCCTTATCTGTACAACATCAGTCATGTGGATGTCCGCGTGGGGAACAACGTAAATTCTTAGAGGGTGGTTAGAACTCTCTTTCATTCAACCCACCCCCGAACCATGGACTGGGTCATTAGGCACCCCAATGATGGGGGTCTGTTGTGCTTCCCTTTTGTCTTAATTGTCTCCTGGTTCTACAGGGGCGCCACGTTGAGGCTGAGAAGCGTTGCCCGGGATTGTCCTTCTTGAAATTTCCTTTGAATTCTATACATACGCACAGGGTTACAGGAAGTGTGCAGGACTTAAGAACTACTTGGAGTGCGGGATATTTGTTAGAGCATTTTAAAATAGGGTTTAGAAAACTCCTTGTTGCTAAATAGCTAATTCAATAATTTTAGCCATATTCTTTCTACTTGTTTGATTTTAACATTCTTTCTACTATTAAGATTCTACCATTCTTTCTACTAGTAAGATTCTACCATATATGTAGAAAATAAGATTGTGTACATATAGAAAATAAGATTGTGTACATATAGAAAATAAGATTGTGTACATATAGAAAATGAGATTGTGTACATATATGTACTTGTTTATTTTCACTTTTGTTTTATTAAAAAGAAGTATTTTATAAAATATACAAAAAGATGGGGCGGGGGGGGGGGGGACCTAAAAGCGTTAAAAAACTTACCTTGACCTCCTACAGTTTGACCTTGAAAACATTGACCTTGTTTGATGTGATCTGTGGTTTTTTAGGTTTCGCAAAATAATACCGTTTCAGTGGTATTTTTCAATTAGACTTTTTTTTTTTTAAATCCTCAATGGGACAACACTCGAGTATTCCATTACGTTTCTTAAGGTCGTAACACGGTAAAATTAACATTTTTTTTTAAATGCCTTTTTTATTCCATTTTCAAGACTGTGCTTGCTGCTTGCTGCTTGCTTTTATTGCGTGTCTTTTCTTTTTTTCAGCTTCTAATTGTTGGTCCCATATTTTTGTTTAAACACGCTTGTTTTAATTATCGTAAGTAGTATCACCTGATCAGCTGGCATGGACGAACTAAGCAGCTCTTGATCATGAAATGACAACAAGACAAACACAGGGTTATTTTCAGCAGTGAATGGATAGTACAGAGGGACCTCTTATAGTCCGACAGTTACACTGGGCAGGGCGCATTTCCCGTATGGGGTACGAACGTATGCCAAATACAGTCCTTTTTTTTGGTGAGCTGAAAGGTGCTCGACGTAACAGAGGTGTTCCACGGAAAGGATTTAAAGACCAGCTTAGGTGCCTACTTGCTTTAACTGACATAAAAGAGAGCATTTGGCTGCAGGCTACTTCGGAACGAGGCAGCTGAAGAAACGCATTTGATGTCGAAAGAAAATCGAACTGCCGAGGACAGACGTAGACAGCGAAAAGAAAATCTAAATCGACTACCGGTGGAAAATGGCTATATCTGCGCCTGATGTGGCAAAAATATGTATGTGTATTTTATATATTTTTGAAACTCGATCCATTTGGTGCGAATCTTGTTATCTCCATGACAATCCTCTCTGTTGCACATCATACAAACGATACACATGTGGGACAGGTACTTAGCCTCTGCTATACTCTTTATCCCTGGTACACTGTAAGGGAACATTACCATCCCCCCCTTTGTAACGTAAAGTACATTTGAAATGTGCCTCTATGAAGAAAAAGGTTGAGCAAATACCAGGTCTACATCGAGGCTTATTGGGAGCCGTCTGTCTCCCCCCACCCCTCTCTCTCTCCTTTCTATCCCTTGATCTCTCTCGCACATGCTCTCTCTCGTTCTCTCATACACTCCCGCTCTCTTTTCTTATGCTTCCTCCTGCTCCACCATGCTTTTCTCTCCATCTTCCTCTCCATCTCTCTCTTAATCCTGCACCCTCTCTGTCTCATTTCTTACCTCTCTATTTCTATCTCTCTCCCCTCTTTCAATTCCTTCCAATCCTTTTTTCTTTTTTTTCCCTCATATTCCTTCTCTTTTCTATTTAGTCCCTCTTTCTGTACCTCTCTCTTTCTTTACCTCTCTCTTTCTGTACCTCTCTCTCTTTCTTTACCTCTCTCTTTCTTTACCACTCTCATTCTTTACTTCTCTCTTTCTTTATCTCTCTCTTTCTTTACCTCTCTCTTTCTTTATCTCTCTCTTTTTTTACCTCTCTCTTTCTTTACCTCTGTCTCTTTCTTTACCTCTCTCTCTTTACTTCTCTCTCTTTCTTTACCTCTCTCTCTCTTTACTTCTCTCTCTTTCTTTACCACTCTCATTCTTTACTTCTCTCTTTCTTTATCTCTCTCTTTCTTTACCTCTCTCTTTCTTTCTTTCCTCTCTCTTTCTTTACCTCTCTCTTTCTTTACCTCCCTCTCTCTTTCTTTACCTATCTCTTTCTTTACCTCTTTCTTTCCTTACCTCTCTCTCTCTTTCTTTACCTCTCTCTTTCTTTACCTCTTTCTTTCCTTACCTCTCTCTTTCTTTACCTCTCTCTCTTTCTTTACCTCTCTCTTTCTTTACCTCTCTCTTTCTTTGCCTCCTTATTCCTTTACCTCGTTATTTCATTGCCTCCTTATTTCATTGTCTCCTTATTTTACTGCCTCCTTATTCCTTTACCTCCTTATTTCATTGCCTCCTTATTTCATTGCCTCCTTATTTCATTGCCTCCTTATTTCATTGCCTCCTTATTTCATTGCCTCCTTATTTCATTGCCTCCTTATTTCATTGCCTCCTTTTTTCACTGCCTCCTTATTTCATTGAGTCCTTATTTCGTTGCCTCCCTCTTTTGCTAGCCTCAGTTCCTCTAACTCCCATTTTGGCTCTTCCTCCCTATGTCTCCACATTGGTCGTTTTCTTGTTTAGACGGATGCGATAAAATGATGTTTTAATGAATAAAGGGACAGAGAGGTTCAATCTCTTATCCCTGGCCTCTGGAAGAGGTTCTCGCCCTTTCGTGCAGCTTTGCTGTGGTTTCGACTATAATGGGTAACTGACTTTAGTTGGGGTTGGTTGTTGTGCTGGCCACATGGCACCCTGCTCGTTAACCGTTGGCCAAGGAAACAAATGACCTTGGCATCATCTGCCCTAAAAATCGCAGGGTCTGAAAGGGAAACTCTATTTTATAGACGAAAATGGGAAATATCTGTATTTCTATACGCCCCATAGAATGCTGAGCACGTCGTTCTAGGCTGCATCGGGGCCCGCGCTGGCCAGTGGAGAACTGGTGATCTGGAGGCCACTGCGAGGTTGTTGTTTTTCCCAAGTATCTTGTAAGATTTATTTTTCTAATCAAATATAGTACTGAGGAAATTATTTTTTTATTTTACTTTCTGGGGTAGCCAAGTATTAGCCTCCATCACAGCAATTACAGAGAAAGGCGTATCCATTTTCAAGTTCTGTTTTTTTCTTTTGGTATTGTTATGTACTGTCTGTGTGTTTTGACGGTCTGTCTAGTTAACATCTCTACTTTGGAATCTGTTACTATAACTTAACAGGTTTCAAAACGCATTACGTTTGTTATATAAGCGTTCGTAGCGAAATTTAGTTTATTTTCGTGACATATTGCCGGTACAATAATATAAATTTTAGATTTATTTAATCTTTTACCTTTACGTTTTAAACTTGGTTTGCCGTTTTGTTTTATTTTTGCTTTTCTCAACTGTAGTTCACGTTTTGCTCCCTAAAAGATGTTCGAATTGGTCTTTGAACTCATCTTCCGAATTAGTTCGCGCACAACTTTTGACCATCAGGACTCTGTACTGGCTCTGCTCAACGTATTCTTTTTTTTTTTCTCTCTTGGCCCTTTCTTGCTAATCACCTGTAGGATTTGAAAACTATACCCAGGTAAAAAAAAAAAAGGGGGGGGGGGGTGAGCGTCAATTTGATAGTGTTAGCGCATTGTGTACTGTGTATGTGTGTGTCTGTGTGTGTGTTTGGCAGGGTGGCTGGGGGAGTAGTGCACCAACTTGTCAATGGGTGTGAATAAATCATTGAACTTTTCGTTCATGCCCCTCTCTCTCTCTCTCTCTCTCCCTCCCTCTCCCTCCTCTCTCATTTCCTCTTGTTGTACACACTATGTATGCCAAAGCGACAACGCAATACGATATCGAGGCTTTAAAAAAAAATTAGATATAATAGCGATCTGATGTCCCCCACCTCCCACCCCACGTTTTCTTTCACATCGACTTGTCCACACATCCCCCCCCCCCCCCAGTTTTACCTAACGAGTGCCCTCTGTCTACCTCTCTCCTCCCCACCCCCCTAGTGTCAGCAGTGTTATCATCTCGAGTGCGCCATCTCGACCCCCCCCCCCTCCAACCATGTCCTTTACCGTCACCTGTGCGTAACTTGTACCCTACCCTCCACACACACACCCTTTCCCGAATTAGTTGCGCTACAGACTGTACATTGGCCCAAATATACAGATACATTTCTTTTTACCGCTTCAGAAAAGTGACCTGGCACCACAATCCACTTTAACCTCCATTCAAAAAGAACCACAACTCTTAATGCGACGTAGCTGGAAACAACCAAACCAGAGGTTCTCAATACCCGTGGTTCAACCGGGCTGACCTCTTATTTCTCGTTAGAACGTGTTTGTGTGTTCGGCTCACTGGTTAGTGTATCCTCGTCTGATCGGTTTCTGTACTCAGCTGACCGGTGGATGTACTCACCTGGTCGGTTAGTGTCCACGGCGTACCAGTTAAAGTGGTGTCAGATGGAAAAAGAAAAGATATCACGATCTCATTGCTGAAGTCTACCCAGCAGGACCGGATGTAGAACTTAAGATAAGGGCATATGCTATTTGAGATATAGGGCCCCTGGAAATCAACATAGGGCAATTAATTACTTTCCCTTTTCTTCAAAACAATATGGGGGAGTGAGTCTAATGGGAGCCCTAAGCTATAACTTTTTTGTATAGGTAGATCCAGCACTACTACCCAAGTGGTACGTGGTTCCAAAAGTTTTAGAACTGCTGATCTATTAAAAAAAAATAAGTGGGGAAAAAAATAGCGAAAAAGAGAGGAAAGGGGGGAGGGAGAAAGCTCTCAATGAACGGCTATGACCTTGACAAAGCTCTGTGAATCTCCCGCCATTTTGCCATCTGCCGTCAACCGTATACTACAGACACTACGATAACTGGTCGCCTACTTAGAAATGTAAAACACCTTGGATTTAAAAAAAAAAAAAAACTGATGCGTAGACGTGGAGGTGAAAAGGGGGGTGGGGTGACAAGAAGGATGTAGTGGGAGGAGGGTGGGAAGTGAAACCGGAGAAAAATATGAAAAGATGTGGGGGGGGGGGGGGTGCAGACGCGTTAGAAAAGGTCGGCGAAACTTCCAATATCGTCGAGGTACAAAAAAAAAGGATATATTTGCCTTTCACCCCCTTCCCCATATATTGCGCTTTACTCTCCCCTCTCTTAGTTTTCCTTTTCCTGAAACTTTAAGACATTTTCTTAAATAGTATCAAGGATTAACATTAAGACTATACAGTATAGGAACTAGATTTAGCCATAACAAGTAACTAGCAAGATCTAGCAATAACACAAGGAAATAGATGTAGCAATAACAGAAAGAACTAAATACAGCAGTAACACATGAAACTAGATACAGCAATAACACAAGGAACTAGATGTAGCAATAGCACAAGAAACTAGATGTAGTATTAACAAGTAACTAGATGTAGCAGTAACACATGGAGATAGATTTAGCAATAACGCAAGGAGCTAGATCTGACAATAACACAAGTAACTAGATCAAGCAATAACCCAAGTAACTAGCTGTAGCAATAAAACATTGGTTAGGCCAATAATAGAATATGCATCCTCGGTTTGGGACCCCTCAACTCAAGAAAACATAAAGAAACTATGATAAATATATATATTTATAAAGAATAGACACAAAAAGACAGTGACATTCACAACAAACGAATATTCACAATTGATTACAATAACACCTTAAAACACCTTTTAAAAATTCATAAAAAATTGTAACCACTACATTTTTTATTTCTACAATTATTTTTGCTTGTGAAATTGTCTATCGGAAAATGCCGGGTACTTGAAATAAGCTAGTCCTGAAAAAAATACACAGATCTTGGGTAAAAGACTCATCGGGTCTGATCCCAACTACCAAAATTTTGGTGCAGAATGGTTTCTCTATCAGGTGCACTTTAATTCACAGCCTAATAATGTAAGTTTCATATAAAAAGAGAACTGAAAAATACAAAAGATCTATAAGGAAAAAGGTACTTCCGGCTCAATTCACTAATTCTAATTTTAAACCAAACAAACGAAACGCATCAGCGCAACATAGCCCAGTGTTTTTTTTCCACTGTTAGCGATTTACTGCGGTATACTTTGTATCTAATTTTTTAGATCACAGACCTGCAGAAAATAAATATTTCTATAAAGACTAGAAGAGTTTGAATCTAGAAAAGTACTTGGACTATCTGGTCTATGTATCTTCTCTGAGCTCTAACTTAAATAGAAATACTAGATCTATGGAATCTTTCTGTCGCAAGCAGTATATGGGTACGTGAGCACTTGCCTAAATATATTCTCCTAATTTCCTTTCGTAACTCCATACTGGGATGTTTCGTCAAATTTCGAATAACACGCACACAAACACACAAAAACACATGCCTTTCTCTCTCTCTCTCGGTTTCTCTCTATATTTCATTCTTTCCATATCTCAGTTATTTCTTTCTCTCTCTCTCTCTCGCTCTCTTTCTCTCTAAATGTTTCTCTTTCTATCTCTACCAGTATACACAACTATTTGGTCATTATGAAACTCTTGTATGTTCTCTAATTTTGTCTCCACACTTCAATCTACGCCTTATCGAATGATTCCACTCGCGTGACTCAATGACTCGGTCCAGAGGTCGTGCATCCAATCGTGTCTGAAAAAAAAAAATCCTCTCCTCTGAGGTAAGCAGTCCGAGCATTACTCACTCGTATCCACCTGAACAATGAGCTTTGGGATGGAGAGGCAGAGAAGAAAGAAACGCCAACAAAACATCACAAGGCCATTTACCCGGCCAGTAGGTTCAACAATCGATGGCACCTCACGCTGGTGGCCCAGTTCATAACATGACTCGCCGTTAAAGCGTGAGTAACATTCAAGGTCAAGGAGGCGAAGGTAGCTCAGCTGTCACGCTGACCTTGTTTGCTCATCTCTCAGTACGCATGTTGTAGCGGCAGCGTACTATTTTACATTTAAATTTGTACGTATGTTCTGTGTGCAGGATACGATTGATGATACAGATAAATAATCAAGACACCTTAAATTAATGAAATTTTTTAAGTTTTGAAAAACTGAATAAATAGGGAAGATATTGCATTTGAATTTAATTAAACCAAGAAATTAGACGGTGAAAAAGATCTTTAATTTTTTAAAATTATTTTAAAATATTTTAACTACTAATTGAATACCACAAATGATCTGTCTACCTCCTTTTTCTTTACTAATTCCATCTGTTTGCCTGTATATTTGTTAAAATGTGTATATACGCTATTTTTCCCACAGCCAATTTCAGATCAAGTTGAAATTTTTCTTTAAATATTTTTGTACCCGACAAAACAAGAATAAATATAAAAAATAACTATTTGCTAATTAACTATTGGTAATTAATTAAATTGTTTGGTACCGAACAAGAAAAAAATATTGTCAGTGACAGATGTGCTGGTCAAGATGTGTTGTCAGGTACAGGAAATAATTGAGCGAAATTTCAGCTTAATTCTCGATTGGGTGTGGGAGATATAACGTGTTTGACAGGGAGACAGAATTTGTTATTATAAGCTTTGTACTAAAAATGATTCGCTTCGTTATTATGCTAATTTTAATAAATAAAATATTCAATTAACATGCTATATTGCACAACATATTTCACAGACGTGAAAATTGTCATGAAATCACGTAGATTCCGAGTCGTTTTTTTCGGAAGCAAGAAGAAGAAACAGTCCTGAACAAACATGACACAATCTCATGCTAGTAATTGTAAGCAGCAAAAATAGGGGAAAATTCACTATTGTGTTTTTTTTTCTGTCTGTCTATTTGTCACGATTAGATCTCAAAACTAAAAGCGCTTTCTTCATCATCTGTATCCTGATCGAAATAGGTTGAAATGATTTTTAGTGTTTTTTTTTTTTTTTGCCAATAATTATAGATTATTTCTAATCTTCACCTTCACAGATTTGAAAGGCGATTTGTGTTCGTTAGCTACTAAAGAGAAAACTTGGTACATTATTGTTTCAAATGTATTGTGTGATTACCACTAACTAACCTGTTTGGACTAATACGAGTTCTGTGTAACAAAAAACTCCCTTTATTATTTTGTTTCTAGAAAATCATTCCAAATTTTGCACTTTCTTTCCAGCAATAAGAAAGGGTCCATCTTTTGGATTACAATTTAGATTTCTTTAATCTTTGTTTTTCTACAGCCCTCGTTCCACATTTCCCGATCCATGACCCGAACTCTTACCGTTCCATCCAGGCTTTGAAACTGGCCATCTGCTCTTTCTGCCTCTCATTACCTCTTAAGTGTTGAAAACCTATTAATAAGTTGCACTGAGTTTGAACGCAGTCTCCTCTTTGACCTGATCGACAACAAAGACACAATAGGTCAACTTAACCGATATACTACCTAAGGCCAGTCACCTCTATTATGTTGGCCTTCTGTCTTTCGGTAGTATAGCTTGTGTAGTGATAAACGTAACCTGTTAGTACTGATGCCCTGTCTATAAACGAGCGCAGGTAACATCCGTCTGATGATTAAATGCGAGTATAATGTAATTATTTACTGATCCCTTACTTTTTGTTGTTTTCTGAATGTGCTGTAATAATTACTATTTATTAGCTGCCCCCGTAAATGGAATAGCCGCTATTAGCCTACTTTTGTAGTATGTCCGTCATTCGGTCCGTCCGTCCTGTTTATATCTCATTTTCTTTAATCGCAGGCTCGTCCATTCTTTTAAGTTGTCTTACCATCGCTTACTCTGTCTGCATCTCCTTTTCTTTCCTGGTACTGTTCCCTGAAAGAAGGTATTTGCGAACCCCGAGGATTTTGTTATATTGCTATAAAGTCTTAATGTTAGCAGATAATTGTAGGGCCCATCGTGGGATCTTTGTGTAGATATGAAAAACGAGAAAAGATATTGAAAATCCGATATCAGTTCATTTGACATCTTTCAAAATTCTGATGCCAAGACTACTATTTTTTTCTTTTCTGAAAGCGAAAAGTTTAATTTCCCAATCGGAGGTCCCGGCTTCGTATTCTGGTGAAGACTCGAATTTTTAATTTCGGGAACTTCGGGTGCCTCTGAGTCCACCCATTTTTAACAATTAGTTGAGGAAAAGTAAAGACGGTTAGAATTGTGCTTTCACATGACAGCCTTTTTTAGCCGTGGGCCACAGAAACAGATTACCTTTAAATCATCGCAAAGTCTGAAAGGGGAACTTTTTTTATTTCTTATTTTACATATTTGCTTAAGAAGAGTTAGAAGTAAGCAATACAAAACTTACAAAGATCTATAATGTAATGTGAAAGAAGTTAAGGAAGAAACAAATCAGTAGCATTTAGACGTGTAGGGTATTTTATTTCGTCTTATAGATTCCCATTCTAATGCTCCCCCCCCCCCCCTTACACTCCGGCGCTCGTTCCTCTCCCCATCCTCGTTACGCCACTGATCTCGATCCAACTATATAAAAATTAAAGAGACAATCTCATGTGTGTGTGTGCGATAATCTGTGTGTCTGTAAACACTGTACATGTCAATTATCACGTAGTGTACAGCAACACTCCTAAAGTATTACATCACCAGATACACATTACAATGACTTCCCCTTACCCTTTTTTTTTTTTTTTCGTTTAACTATGTCACCGGCCCAATTTACTATTTACTATTCTGCCTGCTAGACTGACGTCTCTAAAGTGATAATTGCGATCAGTGAGTGGGCGAGGACGAGACAGAGTCTTGTTGTGAGTTTCCCCGGGAATTCAGTAAGCATAAAGTAGCCAGGAGTTGTCGACCATTATTCATTTTCCTACTATGACTTACCGTGGGAAAAGGAATCAGACGATCTCAGTTGGAACCCAACCTATGCAGACAAGTGTAGTCGTTTTTGTTATTTTAAGACTAGATCGAATCTTTTTGTATTCTTTATAGTAGCCAAATTTTCTGCCGTGGAATAGCATGAGGCTTAACTTTTTTTTTCACATGTAAGGCTATTTATGGGATGATTTTTGATAGAAAAAAATGCATTGTTCATATGGGTGATAAATGTGTTTGAATACAGGTTAAATCTTAGATGATTATTAAATAAAACAAATTACATTGTAAACGAAATTAAATGGAGAGAAGAAATTAATTTTTAAAAAGAAGACACACACACGCGCACACACACTTTAATTTTGAGACAGCTTAGATTTAGTGGTTAGGTTCTTAGTTAAGACAGTGAGATGTTGGAAATGTAAGACCAAGACAGGGGAAGTGTTTACAAAACACATGGTGAACTAAAAACAGAGTTGATGCAAAGATCAAATGCTTCTCTTCAGACATTTAGTCGTCAGCAGGGATCAAGTTTTAGCTTCTTGACATTGTTCTTGACATTCTCCTTGGCATTGTTCTTGACCTTGATCTTGACGTTGCTCTTGACCTTGACACTGTACTTGACATTTTTTAAAAATTGTCATTGACATTGTCCTGGACGTTGTATATTTTGTCTATTTCGAAATTTCTTCAATTTCCCTCTTTTCTTTTTTTTTTCTTTAAGTTCCCTTACATCGCCACATTATCCCACCACACATTTTTCCATATCGCTTTTATTTTCGTTTTCTTTGTTTCTGTATGTTAAAAATCAAAATGTAAACAAGCAAAATATTAATTTAAAAAAAAACATTTTTTTCTTCTTCTTCTTTCCCATTTTTTCATGTCGTAGGATTCAGTAATTCTTTATCTGAGATGAACCGTGAAGTGATTTCCAGATCAAGCAAAAACTGCATATTTATCTCTAAATGATGTAAGATTTATTACCCCTTTGTTAAATAACAAATTTTCAATTACCGCTAATTAATTAAATAATTGATCTGAAAGCTTTGTAACAAAGAGCTGATTTGTACCAGAGTTGATAAAAGCTTTGTAACAAAGAGCTGATTTGTACCAGAGTCGATGAAAGCTTTGTAACAAAGAGCTGATTTGTACCAGGCAGAGTTGATAAAAGCTTTGTAACAAAGTGCTGATCTGCACCAGAGTTGATAAACGCTTTGTAACAAAGAGCTGATTTGTACCAGAGTTGATAAACGCTTTGTAACAAAGAGCTGATTTGTACCATGCAGAGTTGATAAAAGCTTTGTAACAAAGAGCTGATTTGTACCAGAGTCGATGAAAGCTTTGTAACAAAGAGCTGATTTGTACCAGGCAGAGTTGATAAAAGCTTTGTAACAAAGTGCTGATCTGCACCAGAGTTGATAAACGCTTTGTAACAAAGAGCTGATTTGTACCAGAGTTGATAAAAGCTTTGTAACAAAGAGCTGAATTGTACCAGGCAGAGTTGATAAAAGCTTTGTAACAAAGAGCTGATTTGTACCAGAGTTGATAAACGCTTTGTAACAAAGAGCTGATTTGTACCAGGCAGAGATGATAAACGCTTTGTAACAAAGAGCTAATTACTGCATTTCAAAATTATTAGGAAAGTCCACCAGAAGTAGTTCAACGAAAATATATATATATATATAAATAATCCAACAGCAATGAGGAGCGAAGGTTTAGCTGTAAAGCTCTTGGCTTCTGTACCGAGGGTTCCTGGTTCGAATCCTGGTGAAGATTGGGTTTTTTTTATTTCGGGATATTTGGGCGCCTGAGTCCACTCAGCTCTAATGGGTTAGGGAAAAGTAAAGCTGGTTGTTTGTTTTGCTTACCACATGACACCATCGTTTACCGTGGGCCACAGAAACATATGACCTTTACATCATCTGCCCTATAGATCGCAAGGTCTGAAAGGGGAACTTTACTTTAAAAAAAAAAAAAACCAACAACATTGTCTTACAGGCCTACTTGACCGATTATTTTTAAAACTACTGGTCATTGGAACACCTCAAAACATCAAGAAGTCTTCCACACTAGAGGGCTAACTTCAGTCATCTAGACAGTAAGCTACATTCAATAAAAGAAACTAAACAAACTAAATTAAAAAAAAATCAAACAAAAAAAAAACACAAAGCTTGTCTAAGGGGAATAACTCGTCATTTACACCATATATCTTAACACAGTAATATATATTTCCCTTTTCAACATATAAAAAAATTAATTACCTCTATTTAATTAATAAGGGGTTAATTTTTTAATGGTTCGTGTTTTGTAAGGAACGATGAATAATTGTGCAAATTTTTCATCTTGATCCGAGAATGGGAAGTGGGAGAAATATCGTGTTCAAAATGTGTACCAGACAGACAGACAAATTAATTTGATATAAGGTTAGTAATAAATAGGTCTGAAGACATTGACATGCACACCCCCCCCCCCCCTCCCGCCAGTGAAGATATAATTTTGACGGCACATTTTAAACTGTAGTGACCCCACTGAAGAGCATTGTGGATGGGTTTTCCACATAATCAAATTGTGAACCGTTGGCCTTCATTAACATGAACATATCCTCTGCCCCTTGAACCACAAGGTATCGGATGGATTGTTTTTCTCTATCACGTACTGAAGTGTTTTAAAATGATGATCTCTCTGTATTCGAGTTGTAGCGTGTCCTTGGGAGGCATTAAAAAAACAGATTGATACTTGAGATAGTTTCTAGGTGAATGCATTGATAGAGGGAGACCTTTGAAACCAGTGGGAGAGGAACGAGGAACGAACTAAGACGTCTCGAAACTAGCTCAGCGACGAACACGAGATAGTAATTTCTTATAAATTACAGACGTTCCTGCAAAAGAGAATGACGTCCATGTCATGTGATGATGTCATGTGATGATGCCATGTGATGATGCCATGCTATGATGTCATGTGATGATGTCATATGACGATGTCCCGTGATGATGTAGTCGTGCATGTTAATTACAGACTTAAATCCTGAAATGTCATTGGTTGTTCTGGCTGATTCAGGCAACCCGTTCATTGCTCTAATGGCTCATGTGAAGATAGAGGACTGGATGTTTAAAAACTATACATGTAACTTTGAGAAAAAAGGTTTTCTTGTAGACTGTGCTTTGATTTAACCGTCCAATTCTGGAAGTTATCACTTGACTTATTCCAGTGATATCCCAAGGGAGCATAGGGTCGCAACCACATCTCTCCACTCCCACACACATCGAATTCGCTTTGTCAACTAACTCTCTGTCTTCCTGTTAATTAACTTCTTCCTATCCCATAGTCTAATGAACCGTTGCGGTGCCACATATGATTTGTCAACCATCTTTCGTCACTTCTCTCTGTCTTTTGCCTTGGATGAGTTCTCATTAATCGCAGGCCCATTCATTCTTTTGTCTTACCGTCGCTTTCTCTGTCTACATCTCCTTCTTTTTCCTGGTATTGTTCCCTGAAGGAAGGTCTGATGATCTTGTGAAATTGCTATAAAGTTGTTGTTGTTTTGTTTTTTTAAACAATGTTTGCAGATCATCGCGTGGGCCTAATTGACGTCCTGAATCTAATCTCTTTGCTTGTGATGCGGTCTTTGTATGCGATACCTGGAATCTTTCTATAGCATCCCTATTTCATTGATAGGATCCTCCTCTCTAGTCCTGCAGTGGTGGATCAATCTCTACTGATTCAGATTTTAATATATGCCCCCCTCTCTCATTTTTAATATGATGAATGTTAGTTGTTTTTTTTTAAATGAGAGATAAATAGATAGATAGATAGATACATGGATAGATGGATGGATGCAGGGGCGGACTGGGTATCAAAATCGACCCGGGCATTACCATACAAACCGGAACACAAATTTCATGTGATATATTTTCGGGGGGGGGGGGATTTTTACCCCACTACGCAATTTGTATGTATATATCTATATATATCTATATATATCTATGTATACCTATATATATCTATATATATCTATATTTATCTATATATATCTAAATATATCTATATATATCTATATATATATTAGTGTGTGTGTGTATATGTAATTAATCTTCATTACATTCTGATCTTTCATTCTTTCAAACGTTTTTTCTACCCTAGAATACTCTCTTCCTATAATTAGTGGAAAGACAGTACACACCGCCACAGGGACAGCTAGGGAGTCCGGTGGAGCGCTGTGAGCTCCTCACAGTGGGGTCCGAGGAGAAGCCCCGTAACCAAGCATTATTTTCGTTATTTTAAGCAATAAAAATGCATATTCTGAGGTATCTACAGTGCAATTAGCCTGCTACTCTTCCTCTAAAAAAATTCATAAACCAAATCTGCTATTCAATGGAGTCCAGCGACTGGTAGAAAATGATAACTATAGTTTTACTTTTAGCTTTTGTATTTCAGACAATGAGGTCTGAGGCAAGTGATGGTTTGAAGACCCTCCCCTCCCGGCTACGTCCATCTATATAGATAATTCTCCTCTTCCCTCAAGAGTTTGGACGAGAAGAAGTAAAGGAAAGATCACTCTTTTATTTCTGCGGATAGTTATCCCACGAACTTAACGAGCCTTGTGTGTAGCGAAGTAATACAGTTTATCATTAAAATTTTATTTCCTACTTAGATCACGCTCAATAGCAACAATTAACAAATGTTTCAATCTATCTACGAGAATTGTTGAACTAAAGTAATTCTTCATTAGTTTGAGGCGCGAGAAGCTTCTTTCACCAGATTTCGTTGTTTTTTTTCCCTCGAAGGATTGGCATTTTCCTTATTGAATGACACCCCAAAATGACAATTTTGTCTATATATTTCAGGAAATTCGTATGAGTTTTCTAAAGATTTTAATAATTTCCGGATATTTCCAGGACTTTTTCGTATATTTTGCAATTTCAGGAGATTTTCAGGAGCTCCTTCTAAATTGACAGGAGGCCGCGGGAAATCTGTTATAAGTTATACATTGATTTAATTTAATAATTTAAACACCTAGAATTAGTGCGGGTCCTATGAAAGTGCGGAGCCCATTGCGGTCGCATAAGTGCGGAGCCCACAGCGGTCACCTAAGGCGGGCCCTGCAAAATAGCGGCGTATGCTACGCCGCCGGTCGACTAGTGTGTTATATTATAGGTGTAAGCCTAATTCTCTACAAAATATATAAAGTTTGATAACGCATCGAAAACTGGATGCATGCATTCGTAGGATTACACAATGTATTCTATTTATACATGTATGTAGTCTGAAAACTATAAACAATACAATAGCAGCCTAATGAGTTTGAAGTTTTTTGGTATTACTTATAGATTACAGACGTTTCTTCAAAAAATAAGATTGTTACGTCTAACGCATTTCATGTGTCAGTCTAGTCATGCATGTTGATCTGTGACTTAAAATATGCTAAATCAATGGTTTTCCTGGCTGACTCAGGCAACCCATTCCATTAAAAGATAACAGAAAGCAGAACGGTTAGAGAGGCACTTACTTAATGTGAAAAACTCTTGCTTCCTCCTAGTCTAGTACATTCTCAAAAACGCGATTTGTATATGAATATATCATGACCCATTATTTAAAATATAAATCTCCTTTCATTAAATATCGGATGTGACAGCGCTATATAAATTATTGTAATAATTTTCATCATTAATGACTTCATACTAAGCATAAGTTTGCCATTAATTATTAAAATATAACAATTGATTTAGATATAGATTTATTTTTTAATTTGTAATTTTGTAAGCCTTAAGTGTAGTATTTTTAGATCTATGATATTAAAAATAAACAAAAAGAAACTTACTTTTTCTTTTCAAATCACAGAAAGTAGAGCTTTATACCCATATTGAGTTGTGAATACGTTGGGTGGTTTGCAATTTCGCGGCTGTGTGTATGTGTTAAAGTTAATTTCTAGTATTGTTAAAGAGCTAATTGTCACGCCTTTATTTATTTATTTTTTTTGCTGCGTTATATCAATGTTTTCTAACATAACCTCTCCCATCCCTCTTTTTGGTTTAATTTCATTGGAACCATTAAAAGACGGGGGAGGGAAGGAGCAAAAAAAAATGGGAGTGCCATCAAAGGCCCATGCCGACCAGCAAAATGATCAGGCCAAACACAGCCTCGAAGACATCAAAGCAGTCCATGCCGTTCGTGCATAGCAGAAAGTACGGTCTAACGTTTGCAAATGATAATGGTAGAGTGTATAGTGTTTTTTTTTTTATATTCTTGTTGAATTTCAAACAAAATTAAATAATAAGAATTTTAAAAAACAACAACGACGGCCTTTGTGTCTTGCTGCTGTCACTTTTTTCAAAGTTGTCTGCATTGAATTTTTTTTCTTTGGTCGCGACCAGACCGGCCCATTTGGTACCGGCCCACCGGGCATTTGCCCGTTTGCCCATATAGCCAGTCCGCCCCTGGATGGATGGATGGATAGATAGATAGATAGATAGATAGATAGATAGAGAAAGATAGATAGATAGATAGATATAGATAGATAGATAGATAGATAGATAGATATAGATAGATAGATAGATATAGATAGAGATAGATAGATAGATAGATAGATAGATAGATAGATAGATAGATAGATAGATAGATAGATAGATAGATAGATAGATAGATAGATAGATAGATAGATTTGGGGAGGCGCAAGAGATATCTGGGAGAAGGTTTCGTGCTCCCTTTAAGCACCCATCAAACACATCTTAGCATGAGTCAGTTTTTGAACTCGAGTCCCTCTGTTAAGCATCCAAGTGGTTTCACGCTACTCGGCATCTTCTTATTTTCTTCTTTCGATGTAGGACGCCATCTTTCCTCTACAATGGTCTATCCACAGTGTCTCCTTGCTATTATTGTTTGCGTTAATATCTCCTTATGAGTTCGTGCGGAAGCCCATTAAGTGTCGTGCCAATGTACGTACCATACACCACGCTTTTAACACTACAATGAGACCAGTTGTTTCATTACCCCCACCAGTTGTTTCATTACCCCCACCAGTTGTTTCATTCCCCCCACCAGTGTTGAAAGGTGTTTAAAAGTTGGTTAAAAAAAGAAGAAGAAGAAACAGGGGCCTCTCCACGACAGATTAACAGGCAAGATAACAACTTTGGGTTACAATCACATTAGAGGGGACTAGCTGGGGGGGAGGGGGGGGCTGCACAGACGAACACGAGAACCCAGCCCTGCCACTTATGTGCCCCTTCCCTCCTGTTCATGTCACGCAAATAGATCTAAATGGTTCCTCTGTTGGTTAACAGTTGTGTGTCAGATCTAATTAGCCGCGCCGAGAGAAACAGAAGGGGAGATGAGTCCTGGTTGTCACAGCCTCAAAGAGATTAACGTCAATATATTTAAAAGTTGCTCCCACCCCCCTTTTTTTTTTTGTTATGAATTAACTCCCCTCACAGTTCGTCATTTCCGGTATCCATTTTTCATTGATTAAAAAATCTTTTTTTCTAGGCTTAGTTCAATGAAGCTTACAGCGTACGCACGGTATTCGAAGCCCACAGCGACGCTAACAAAAAATGGTCTGCGCGGTTAAGTGTCTTAAATCACTTTAGAACACTGAGGCCTCCATTTTTAATGGCGATAAACAGTGGCGGCCTTAGCTGTGCGCGAGGCCCGGGCGAGAGTCATATCAGTGTCACGAAAATGTGAAGGATGTACTGACGGAGTGACTGAAAAAAAAACTCTTTGTCGCGGGGCCCCCTAGGCGCGGAACCTAGGGTGGTTACCCCAATCGTCACTCCCTGAGGCCACCTCTGCGACAAACTAACAAAACCCATATTCTGGCTCGATTGCTTGACAATATTCGTCTGAATTTAGCTGACGAGTTCCTCATGTCTTAATGATATGAAAGTCTAGTGCTTTACCTTGGTCCACCGGGCTTACGTTAATGCATATATCTAAACCAGTAAACTTTGGGCAGGATGTGCTCATTAGCCTTGGCTGGCTACCCACCTAGGAGAAGGAAAACTCTTAATCCAAAGAGCCCGGGCATGCTACCCTGCCTCATAGTGGCGCCCGGGTGGAAACGATCGTAGGAGGAAACGATTAGGCTAAAGGGTAGCAAAACAAGACTCCCGTGGGGGTGCCTAAGGGCATCCTCAATTCCTTGCGCGGAGTTGTAAAAAACTTCCCACTACCTTGTCACAATCCAAGCGCTGTTCCTCAAGAGGCCGTTACATAAATGGCGTGTCCGCATGGTTAGCCTGGTATAGAAAAGGAAAATGGTGAGGGTCTTAGTGTACGCGGCCTCTTGCCACGAGTCTGACCCACCCGCCAGTGTACACTGTTCTCATTCAGGCCGGTGAGAGAGAGCTCTTGTTCACTTTTTCCAAGAGCCGAAGGCTCAACTCTACCTGACAGTTTCAAGAAGAAGAATCCAAAGAGAATTTTAGTTGACAAAGTTGAGACTTTTGCAGAAGACGCCCATGTTCTTATCATGACACAGTGTTTTTTGCTGGCAGCATGACGTTTTAAATTACGTTTTAAATCACTGCTGCTTTTGTTTGCAACCGATACGTACGAACCACAAACTACACACCTTATTCATTTTCTATGCGCCCATCACCAAAACACGGATACCTAGTCTTTCATTTGATCTGACAATTTACATCCCCTCTTAATAGACTAACTATGTCGATATCTTGAAAACAAGTTCTAATAATTAAACATATACCTAAAAAGAAGGAGTACGCAAATTTAATTGGTTGGTAAGTATTATTGGTCATTATGAAAAAAAAATTATTATACCACTCATTATACAGAGGTTATACAAGTCGATACAGTGAACACGGGTCTTGCAGTGAAGCTCGCAACTTTTCATCTTTGTATGGAAAGGAAGTGTTTATATTTAAACCAGAAGATATTAAGTATTAAATTCGATTGCATGCCATTAAACAGCAGTGAAAAGGCCGAAAATTTTGACACTTTTGGCTGATGCGGGCCGGACATAGGAAGACTTGGCCTTCATTTGCCGGACGTCTGGTAACCCTAACCGAAGTAGAATTTATAAACTCTGAGTAGAATTAATTGATGGGGCGTGAGCAGGGTGTTTTCCCCGTATCAATACAGGGTATAATTGCATTTTCAACTGTGAACACATAATATCTTTAGAAAATTCGTTAAGTTATTTTATAGTAACTATAGACGGAAGACTATGTTCACGCCTCATTAATCATAATATGACCTCCGTTGCTACAAACTAATAATATTTTCCTAACTATATAAATGAAAAATGTGTGTTACTGCTTATAGGTTTTTTTTAGATTATTATAAAAAGTGTTTAAAAATTTTTAAAGTAATTTAAAATAAAATTCTAGAAAACGTATTACTTATAAGTACTTATGATTTAACATGCAAAATATAATAAAATACTGAAAAAGCAAAACAACAAACAAAACTTATCAAAGAGAAAGAACCGCAAAAACATTGCCTGATTTCAATACTGCAGGGTTTAGCTACTTTTTCTAGATAAAAAATAAACTAATTAACACTAATTAGTTAAGTTATTTTTTTCTCTGTATAAAGTAAAGACTATTGTATTAAGTAAAGAGGACTATATAAATAGATGTTCATGAACTTTTTGCACGCCGTGTTATGTAGAAATTAGCTGAACGGCAAAATAAGAAATGGATTGTGCAAGCTCACTTTAGAAACTCGTTGCATGATACATGAAATATGTGAAATAAATAGAATAAGAAATAAAAATATGGTTCGCTTCGGTAAGAAAGAGTTTTAAAAAAAAATTGTGTGTGTTTCTGTGTGTGCATTACTTGTTAATGTCGCATTCACAGTCCGTTTTGGTGCGCTAAACTACTTCTAACGCATAACACTAATAACAGTTTTTTAAAAAGACATATAAATTATAACAAGTGTGAAACATAAAACAAACCATAAAGAAAAACAAGGTTACAAAGACAGCTTGTGTGGAAACACAAACTTAAAATCGGCCCCCGAAGTGGTTCATCTAGGCATCTAAAAAAGCAGATTTGAATATATTCAGAAGAATATCATAATGAAATTCTATCAAAGGCAAATGACAGAGAAGAATTGAGAAAGAAGGTTGACATATCCTGTGTGGTGCGCTAACGGTCCAGCAGGCCAAGGGATAGGTGAAAGTGAATGTGAAGTTAGATGTGAACCTGGCCTAACTGATGTCTTATAATGAGTATCAAATTGCTCTAATTGTTTTGTAAAGGGTCAATCTCTTGTTCAAAGGCTTAAGAACTAAAATTTCCGTAAAAAAAAAAAAAATTCCTTTATTTTAGTGTTAAATAGGTATTTTGGGTGCAGTTCACATGATAACACGAAAGGTTTCTATAATGTACTCACAAATATTATATGGAACTTTGAATGGTCTAAAATGATGTTGGATTTTCACTATCTTTTCTAGTTTACGAGATCTAAACGGGACGAACGGACGGACGGTCAAACAGACATTCCACATAAAACTAAAAGCGTCTTTTCCCCTTTCGGGGGCCGCTAAAAATTAAAGAGAAGTAATAGTTACCATATATTAAGTGTTACGTATCTAGGTAACAATGCCTAGATACTATTTTTTTTTCTTGACCTGTAGGTTGTCTGCCCCCTTGTGTAATAAGTTTTTTTTTTTCTTTTTTATTCGTCAAGCCACACAGACAGTGACCGGTCCTTGACCTGTGTGTGTACCTCTGGTTGAAAGGAGGGTGTTTTTTTTTCTGTCTCTTTGAAGAGCGTTCTAGATCTGGGAAATTGATGACGTATTTGGTTCGAGAAATTCCTAGATTTGTCTTGAGATCGACGCGCGGTAGATTATATAAAGACCGCCCGCGTGACGTTGACAGACAGACATACGGAGACAGCCGTGGGACAGAATAGCGGAGACATTGCGCGACCCGTGCGTGGTATACCAATTGATCGTGTAAGTTAAGATTTTTCTTTTTCTTCAAGGCCTTGCTTGTATTTGTAATTATATTTTCAAACTCTTGTATTGTAATATTTTTACATACCATTTTTGTAAAAGGGTTTTGGTCAACCCTTCCATTTTGTATTGAGTTATATTATGATTAAACATTAAGTTGATATTTTACCTTCCGATTTCTTGTGTCATTTTTTTTTTGTTATTCATTGTAAGTCTTTGATTAAATTCAGACTTAAGATAAGTGACACAACAACCTTTTTCTATTGTCACGTTCCCCTAGGCAAGCCATTTAAAAGTAGAATTCAATTTGTAATACGTGACAAAAGAAGTTTGGGGGCTCGTCCGGGATATTTTTCTGAACCTATTTTCGTCTTACTTGAGTAATTTTGTAAAGGCGAAGTCGACTTTAAAAAAAAATTTTTTTTTTGTGTCAAAGAGTCGGAAGTAAAGTATCAATAGTATTGACCAAACTCTCTTAAGGTTTTTTTGTTGTACTGATTTTGTACTGTATATTTACATTGTATACATATTTTTGCTTGTAATAGTTGTTAGTTAGTCATGGATATTCAGGTTTTTCTTGCAAATCCCTCTGTGGAAGAGCTTGATGCTTTTACTAGGAAGGAACTGGTCCTTATTTCTAAACATTTAGGGTTAAAAATAAAATCAAATGCCCTTAAACAAGAAATCAGAGATAACATTGTAATCCATTATGTAGACGAGGAAGTGTTTTCTGAAGACCTTTTAGAAACCCTTAGACCCGATGAGGGTAAATCAGATTTAGAACTTCAGATAAAATTAAAACAAATGGAAATAGAAGCCCAGAAGGAAATGGCTAGAGAGCAGAAAGAAATGGAAATGAAATTACAAATAGAGTTAAAAAAATTAGAGTTAGCTGCTAATGTAAGACCAGATTCTTCCCCTGCCAGTCATACTGCTGAAGCAACAAAATTTTTGAAAATAATTCCACGCTTTAATGAAGCCACAATTGACAATTATTTTCCACAATTTGAACTTGCTGTGAAAAATTTTAATGTACCTGAAACTTTGTGGCCCACTTTGCTGCAAACAGTTTTGACTGGTAGAGCTGCAGAGGTATTTTGTTCTTTGACCATTGAACAACAAAAGGATTATAATGTTGTTAAGGCCTTAATTCTTAAGGCATATGAACTTGTTCCGGAAGCTTACCGAAAGCAGTTCAGGGATTGTCGCAAATCAGATGGCCAAACCCATGTAGAATTCCTGCGGGAAAAGGAGCGACGCTTTGAGAAATGGCTCACTTCCAGGGAAATCGGCACCGACTTTGCAAAATTCAAGAACCTAATGCTGATGGAAGAGTTCAAGAGTTGTGTGCGGCTGGACGTCCGTACGCATATAGCTGATCGTGGCGAGGAAGATGTGCACAAGGCTGCAGTGTTGGCAGACGATTATATAATATCACATCAATTTGCCAAGTATACGACGGATGTCAAGCCAAAACAAGTCAAACAGCCTGAGTCCATTGCTAGCAACTCCATCAAGAACAGCAGTACAAATGACAGAAAACCTACTACAAGTAAAGCTACTTGTTCCTACTGCAAACGAGAAGGCCATAAAATTGACGATTGCTGGAAATTGAGGAAGAGAAACGAAAAAGCTCCTTCAAAAGTCAGCGCTTGCACAGTACAGTGGTCGGCGAGGTTTACTCCCTCATCATCAAGTCATATCAAGAATACCTCGACACCACCTGTTTCAAATGTATTGACTGTACAAGACTCTCCGAAAATGTCTCCACGATGTTCAAATGACTCAACAGCGAGTTCTTCAAATTCATCTTTACGATGTTCCAATGACTCAACCAAGAGTTTTTCAAATACATCAAGCCGATGTTCCAATGACTCAAACAAGAGTTTTTCAAATACATCAAGCCGATGTTCCAATGACTCAAACAAGAGTTTTTCAAATACATCAAGCCGATGTTCCCATGACTCTATCCAGAGTTCTCACAATACATCATCCCGATGTTCCCATGACTCTATCAAGAGTTCCCATAAGACATCACCCCGATGTTTCAATGACTCTATCCAGAGTTCCCATAATACATCATCCCGATGTTCCCATGACTCTATCAAGAGTTCCCATAAGACATCACCCCGATGTTCCAATGACTCCATCAAGAGTTCTCCAAATACATCCACAAGATGTTCTACTGACTCAAGAAAGAGTTTCTCCACTGCGTCTCCTAGAGATGTCAATGACTCCAGCGAGAGTTCGACCCAAGTCCAGTCTGCATCAACCAAAATTGATGTTTTATTAGAGGATTTTAAGCCTTTCATTTCGGAAGGATTTGTATCACTACCCGGTGATTCTACAAGTCTACGACCTATCACCATTTTGAGAGACACAGGTGCCTCACAATCGTTACTTTTAGAGGGTATCTTGCCCTTGTCTAAATCATCATCGACTGGGAAGAGCATCCTGTTACGAGGCGTAGAGCTTGGATGTATAGATGTGCCTCTACATCTAATCGACATAAAGTCAAATCTCATTACTGGACCGGTTGTTGTAGGTGTCCGACCAACATTACCATTGGAAGGCATCTCGTTGCTGTTAGGCAATGACTTAGCAGGTGGAAAGGTGATAGCCGAACCCATCGTCACTCAAACACCCGACTTATCTGCCACACCCGAGGAAGACCTAGAGTTATATCCAGCGTGTGCAGTAACAAGGGCAATGAGGTTGAAAGCATCTCAAGAAGAGAACGTCATCAAAGCCAACAGTAACCAAGATGATGTGGACTTGAGCACCACATTCTTTGCTTCTCTTGAAGAAGAACCAACGCCAAATTCTGAAAAGCCGGCATCAACTCGAAAACAGTTGATTGAGGACCAAAAGAAGGATCCAGAGCTCGCCAAACTCCGAGAAACCGCAATGACATCACAAGAGGCAGAGCTAGCATCAACGTGCTACTACATCCAAGATGATATGCTCTTCAGGAAATGGAAACCTCCAGACGCATCCAACGAAGAAGAATGGAGAATATGCCATCAAATCGTGTTACCAGAAAGATACCGAGCGTACATCATGAATCTGGCTCATGACACACCAATGTCAGGTCATCTCGGCATCCACAAGACATACCACAAGATTATGTCACACTTCTTCTGGCCACGTTTGAAGAAAGATGTCATCCAGTACTGCCGATCGTGTCATGCCTGTCAGATGGTTGGCAAGCCAAATCAAAAGATCCCTGTTGCTCCTCTGAAGCCGATTCCAGCATTTGAAGAACCTTTCAGCAGAGTACTTATTGACTGTGTTGGTCCTCTCCCAAGGACAAAAGCTGGCAACCAATACCTGTTGACCATTATGTGTGCTTCAACTCGTTTTCCTGAGGCTATTCCTCTAAGGAACATAAAAGCATCGAACATTGTAAAGGCCTTAATCAAGTTCTTTACTCTATTTGGTCTACCAAAGTCCATCCAATCGGACCAAGGAACGAATTTCACGGCCAATCTTTTCAAGCAAGTCATGACTCAGTTGGGCATCAAACACTGCATGTCGAGTGCGTATCATGCCGAGTCGCAAGGCGCTCTTGAGCGATTCCATCAGACTCTCAAGAACATGATCCGAACCTATTGCTTTGAGCACGAAAAAGACTGGGACGAAGGAATCCACATGCTGCTGTTTGCAACCCGTGAATCCGTCCAGGAATCATTGGGATTCAGCCTTTTTGACTTAGTCTTTGGCCATTCGGTGCGCGGTCCCTTGAAATGTATAAAAGAGACTTTGTTGTCACCAACAGCCACTGAAGGACTTTTAGACTATGTAAGTAAGTTTAAAACTAGACTTTATGATGCTTGTGTTCTGGCCAAAAATAACTTACAAAACACCCAATCCAGCATGAAACGCTGGTATGATAGAAAGGCCCGTGTTAGAGAATTTTCTCCCGGGGATAAGGTGCTTGTGTTTTTGCCCATACCAGGTCAACCCTTGCAAGCCAGATATTTTGGTCCATATGAAATTGAGACCAAAATTAGTGACCTCAATTACACAATCAAAACTCCTGACCGTAGGAAAAAGACTCAGCTATGTCATATAAACATGCTGAAGCCTTATGTATCTCGGCCAGATCACTCAGAGAAGAATAATTGTGTTTTAAATACAGTCAAAAGTTGTTCAAATAGCCATGTTTCTCCTATTGATGATGGTATTGTAAAGGAGAAATTTGGACAATACAAAATACCTAATTCTTTTGTATTACAGAATTTGGATGTAAAACTGTCTCATCTGTCTTCGACAGAAAGGCCAGTTATCATGAAACTCATTAATGAATTTAATGACATTTTTTCTGATGTACCAAAACAGACTAATGTTATAATGCATGATGTAGATGTTGGCGAGGCTACTCCAGTCAAGCAGCATCCTTACAGGGTCAACCCTGAAAAACTTGCCATACTTAGGTCAGAAATCAAGTATATGCTTGAAAATGACCTCATTGAACCAAGTTCCAGTAGCTGGAGCTCCCCATGTGTCTTGATACCTAAACAGGACAAGACTTATCGTTTTTGTACAGACTACCGTAAGGTAAATGCTGTCACAAAGACCGATTCGTTTCCTATCCCTAGGATAGACGATCTCATAGATCGTATTGGTGACGCTAAGTACATCACCAAAATAGACCTACTTTCAGGTTATTGGCAGGTTCCCCTGACTGATAGGGCAAAGGAAATCTCCGCCTTTGTCACCCCTGATGGTCTGTACCAATACAAAGTGATGCCATTTGGCATGAAGAATGCTCCTGCCACTTTCCAGAGAATGATAAATGCCCTGCTTGCTGACATGGAGAATTGCCACGCATACATAGACGATGTAGTAATTTTTAGCCAAGATTTTTCTAGCCATTGTAAACAACTGCATTGTCTTTTTACTAAACTGTTACATGCAAAAATTACTGTAAACCTGAGTAAGAGTGATTTTTGCCAGGCTTCCATCCAATACTTAGGCCATATTGTAGGACAAGGCCAGGTGAAACCTGTAATGGCCAAAGTAGAAGCTATCCAAGCTTTCCCTATTCCTGCTGATCGGAAACAACTCCGAAGATTTTTGGGAATGTCTGGATATTATAGAAAGTTTTGCGAAAATTTTTCTGTCATTGCCAGTCCTTTAACAAACCTCCTGAGAAAGAACGTCCGATTTACTTGGACGGATGAATGTCAGAAAGCCTTTAACCAAATTAAGCAGATATTATCTAGCTCCCCTATTTTGATGGCTCCTGACTTCGGAAAACCTTTTAGGTTAGCTATTGACGCCAGTGACACAGGTGTTGGGTCAGTCCTTTACCAAGAAGATAATTTCCAAGTAGAGCACCCTATTTGTTTCTTTTCCAAGAAATTTAATAGACATCAAAGAAATTATTCTACTGTGGAAAAAGAATGTCTTGGGTTGATTCTTTCTATACAACACTTTGATTTTTATATCAGTGGGTCCAGATGGCCACTAGTTGTATTTACTGACCACAATCCCCTTACATTTATCCACAAAATGTCTGGCAAGAATCAACGACTTCTCAGGTGGAGTTTATTTTTACAAGAGTACAGCCTAGATCTTAAACACATAAAAGGCAGCGAAAATGTTATCGCCGATGCCTTATCTAGATTGTAAAAAGTATTTTGATGTATATTTTTTTTTATATATATCATGATAAATACATTCTGTAAGGTAAATATCCTTTTTTTTAATTATTCTAAAAAGATTTCCATTTCGTGGAAATGTAAACTTTTTATTTTTAGGAGGGAGGTGTTACGTATCTAGGTAACAATGCCTAGATACTATTTTTTTTTCTTGACCTGTAGGTTGTCTGCCCCCTTGTGTAATAAGTTTTTTTTTTTCTTTTTTATTCGTCAAGCCACACAGACAGTGACCGGTCCTTGACCTGTGTGTGTACCTCTGGTTGAAAGGAGGGTGTTTTTTTTTCTGTCTCTTTGAAGAGCGTTCTAGATCTGGGAAATTGATGACGTATTTGGTTCGAGAAATTCCTAGATTTGTCTTGAGATCGACGCGCGGTAGATTATATAAAGACCGCCCGCGTGACGTTGACAGACAGACATACGGAGACAGCCGTGGGACAGAATAGCGGAGACATTGCGCGACCCGTGCGTGGTATACCAATTGATCGTGTAAGTTAAGATTTTTCTTTTTCTTCAAGGCCTTGCTTGTATTTGTAATTATATTTTCAAACTCTTGTATTGTAATATTTTTACATACCATTTTTGTAAAAGGGTTTTGGTCAACCCTTCCATTTTGTATTGAGTTATATTATGATTAAACATTAAGTTGATATTTTACCTTCCGATTTCTTGTGTCATTTTTTTTTTGTTATTCATTGTAAGTCTTTGATTAAATTCAGACTTAAGATAAGTGACACAACAACCTTTTTCTATTGTCACGTTCCCCTAGGCAAGCCATTTAAAAGTAGAATTCAATTTGTAATACGTGACATAAGTATATTATGTATTAGTTGTTTTGGGATAAGGAGAGTGGTGATTAAGTGCCTAATGATTAAATGACTAAAGGATTAAGTGACGAGTTTTCAGTGACTGCGGACTAAGTCACTGTGATTCTCCATTTTCTATCCATTTTTTGTGTTCAGCCTCAATGACGTCATCAATATGTGTGTCCCTTTTCCGCATTTTATATAATGAAAGCTATGAAGGTTGTTTTTTTTTTTCTCATTGATGCTAAACGTTGCTTTTTTTTTTTTTTTTTATGCTCGTGACGTCACAGGCTGTTCGTCATTCTGAGTATGTCCAATGACTCACATACGACTGAGTAAATCCTATCGATTGTTCCCAATTCATAGACTCAAAGAAGCCCGTTAGTCAGTGGTAATCTCTTGATCGCTCCGATTCGTCAATCGGCACTTATCGATTGACAGTTGTCTTCGATTTCGTTTTCACTTATCTTAATACCCAAAAATAAAATCAATTCAAAACAAATGACACACACTATTGGCATTTGATGACTCAGGTATGGTTGACTTTACAATGGTTTTGTTGTACCTGCCTGGTCTAGGTGTGGCACTATTCCTGTTTTAAGACTCCCTAACTATATATCACCTAGTGTATCATTTGCAAAGACCACATCACAAACGAAGAGATTAAAAACAGCATCACAAAAGTAATTAGACCCCCCCACACACACACACACACACAACGACATGCTGGCCACAATTTTTAAAAAAATACTAAAATTGAATGGTCATATCACAAGGTCCTCAGGGCTCCAAAACACATTCCTTAGGACTATTTTTTCAAATCGATATTTACAAACAAAACTTGAGGAAATAAGTATAAAGTTATTTTTGAAACTACAAAATACAAAAGCAATTCTTATAATCACATAAAACAAAACACATTCTAGGGAGGATCGTTTACATCGCTAAGTAATAAGAGGTACGTGTCCGCAATTACGCCTACATGTAAATAATTAAATTAAAAGCGCATCATTTTTTCCTGTTTTGATGGCGCTGGTCTCCCTTGCTAAACTGTTACGATAAAGGTGGAGGACGCAGGTTAGGCCAGGACACTCAGTACGGCTGACCTAATGGAGGACGCAGGTTAGGTCAGGACACTCAGTACAGCACCTGACCTAATGGAACACGCAGGTTAGGCCAGGACACTCAGTACAGCACCTGACCCTAGCTGTTATGTGATACCACCATGTTTTGTTGAATGTGCTGGGTGCGAAGCAGGACGTTTTGGCGCCGCCATTTTGGCGCGAAAGTCGTTTTGGCACCGCCGTTTTGGCGCAAGGGACATTTTGGCGCGAAATAAATTATGTACGTTTATTGTGTTATTTCTTTTAAAAGAATTATGCATATCTATGTTTTGCATGAGTGTTTGTGTTTAGACATATTTTTCACATACAGAAGAAGAAATATTTGTGTCCTCTATTTTAATATTTAAGTTTGTTATTTAATTATTGTTAAATCTCTAACATTACACAACACCAGGCTGCCATCCATACTTCACAATATGCATGCAAGTAATAGTCAAAATTATTAAGTTATTTAGACTTTTTTTTTCGTGAGAGCGGGGGGGGGGGGGGAAGGGTAGAATATATAATTATATATATTATGTTTGTCTCGGCAAAAATAGTGAAAGATTCTGTTTGTTATAAATTTTTAAACACATTTTTAAGCGAAAAACATTAGTAGCTTTCGTACAGTATATATGTTATTTGAATAATTATTTTTATATCTGCTCCTAAAACCTTTTTTTATGTAAGCTATAACAAGTCCATAAATCTATGTGGCATCATTTATTGCATGTAAATATATATGTTTCACATCATTTCTTTAATAAAAATTTTGGTTTGTGTATGTGTGTTTATTAAGAGGCACACTTTTATGTTCAAAATTTTTTGTTGAAGGGTCTTAGATCGACATTGAAATTAAAAATAAAATAAAATAAAAAATGTAACGATGATAGACAAACCAATGGATGCAATTATTTGTTGACATGAACATTGGACTGAAATGTGCCCAGAAGAGAGGGGGCAGGATAGGTGTCGCAGTTAATGACCAGTCCCAAGTAGATGATCGCCAGACGCATAACGCCAACGACCAGTGCTCGGTGCTGGTCTCGTCCTTATTTGTTGAACTCTACCTGCGTCAATGCGAGATGTGTCACCCACATCACCCCTACCCATTTCCACAAAATATATCTTTTCAAAGTATCTTAGTGTCGTGAATTTGTTTCTACCTATTGTCGCCCCTAGTGTTTGTTTACATTTGCGGATTCCCGTCAGAGTTTGTACTGACCACATTCCGTGTCTTGATCTTTACTATGTGTGGAGTTATATTCGTCATTAAGCGTAATAGAGCTTTAGATGTTAACATGATTTTTGTTACATTAAAGTGTGACACTTAGCTAGTTCGTATATTACACTAATGTCAAATAAAATAAATGTCTTTTGGAAAGAAATCCAAAAATGTCATCCAGTGTGATTAGCAGAACTTACATATAAATAAAGAGGAGGGGATAGCATGTCATTACCATTTAGGAATCTGACTTATTATAGGCCCATATTTTCATAAAATAAGCAAAACCTTTATTAAAAAAAAAACAATTCTCTGAACGGTGTTAGACTATACATACAATATTATGGTAGAGTGAAATAAACATTGTTATAAAAGCTACGTGCTTATTAAATTATCGTCAAATTATATCTCGCGCCAAAACGTCCCCGTCGCAAACGTCTCGCTCCAAAACGGCGGGGCGAAAATGGCGGCGCCAAAACGTCATGTACCGGCTGGGTGGGAGTACAACTGTTCTTTACCTGGAAATGCCCACGTCACATGAAATTTATATTTTAAATTCGTCGTGTTCTCGGGTAAGAATCTTGACCTCTTTATAATTTTCTCTCTATTTATTGAAGGCGTGATGGGTGAATGGTGAGTGGCTTGTCTTCCGAACAGGAGAATCCCGTGTTCAAATCCCGGTGAAAACAGGGATTTTTTATTTCGAGATCTTTAGGCAGCCCCTGAGTCCACCCAGCTCTGATGGGTACGTGACATTGAAGGGAGAAAAGTAATGGAGTTTGATCGTTATGCTGGACACATGACAACCTCGTTCACCGTGTGTCACAGAAGAAGATGACCCTTACATTATCTATCCTATAGACCGCATGGTCTGAAAGGGAACTTTTCTTTACCTATTCGTGAAATACTTAAAACTTTGTCTTATTATTTTATATAGTGAAGATGCGTTTGTTCATTTAAATATTTAGGTCTGTATTTTTTTCCTTAGAAATTATAATGATTACTTAATGATTTTGTGCTTTCTAAAACATCGCGACAGGATCTCATGTGGCGCCAACACGGTCACCATCAAAACATACCAACTGTGTGTTTGACTGGACCTAAGGAAATCTCCTCAGACGTTCATTACAATAGTCCTTTTAGTTGACACCACCGACCGTACTGCAGGAGTCTGTTGATACACAGAACTTAGAATATAACCAGCATTTTAGTTTTACTATTCTTCTATTCAGTTTGCAAATTCATCGGCAAAACCTGGAACTTGGAAACAGTTTTCCTAGAAATTTGGCAGTTAATGTAAATATTTGGGAAAAAATAATTACTAGCTATTTGGCCACACTGGGAAAATTTTAGTTTAACCGTTATAATAATTTAATAATTAAATTTGGCTAGACAATCTTTATCTTCAACACATAACTCAGCGCATCTCTTCATCAGACTGAACAAAATAAAAAGACGTTCAGGATCATTTTGCGCTCCGTGTGCAAAGTCTGAATCACAGACCTATAAATATTAGATCTAAACTGTACATGGAGACCTTTTAACACTTGTGATGAGCATTCTGTCTTGTAGTTATTGATGCCTGTCTGACTCCGACAGATTACTCTGGAGATGCCTGGGTTTCTTGTTCGGGCTTATTTCAATGGACTAACTAACAAGAACATAGACTCACACAAAGTAACAAGTGAAGAAAGTCCAAACAGTTAAACAATTCAGATGATGGTTTAATACTGAAAAAGGCCACAGTCGAGTCTCTGTCTATAAATACGTGTTATCCCTAAAGAATCCTATCACCAACTGACTTGATGTCTCTAGGTAGTATCTAACCTAACTAAGTTATGACGTCACTAGTCGCGTTCAAGTCCGTAAATTATGGTGTGTCTCTAAACAAACAACTAATACTAAGTGTCTTACACACTACAAAAAATGTCGTGAAAAACTTCGAAAAAGCTGAAAAAAAGCATTGTTTTGTAACGTAATTATAAAAAGTAACGTTTTTTTTTTAACACTAACCTATGTAACATATAATTTAAATTTTAGATCTAAATCTAGTAATTGAACATCAAAAATAAAAGTAGGCCTTCTCGTCTCATAATTATTGTTTTGCAATTTTTAGATACATATTCTTAAAAAAATCTAGGTAATCAAGCTATTTAAATGAACACAAGATGATGAAAATAAAACAAAAACGTGAATTATTTCGATCTAGGATTTTCGAAACATTATCTCAATGGAAACTAACAGGAAATGGCTTTAGGTCATATATTTGCGTGAATATATAGTTCTGTGATTAATAGCCCATTCTATTAAAAATCCGCAAAATGGTATTGCATTATTTCTAAACTTTGAAAACTAAATATAATTACTTTTCTAATACAGAAAAGTTCGATTTTCCTAGATTCATGGCGACTTCATTTATGCTTATGGTTTGATAAAGAGTTACGCACATAACAATCTATATATATATAGGTCTGTGATCTGATCATTATTTGTCTCCGTTTTCCAATCTAGGTATAATATATATAGGTCTGTGGTCTGGATCTATAGGTCTATCATCAAACAAGAATCCGTCTTTTAATGTTGCCCTATTTTAATAGATGGAATCGCTCTTACAAAAAGTCACCAACTTGCAAAGGCGAGATCGTCTTTTTATTCAATTCTTTTTTATATCTTAACACTTAATTTTTTGTTTTTTATCGTAAAAAAAAAATTAACCCTTATAAGGCAAAAGTTCTGAATGACATTTTTTTAAAGTAAATATAACCTTTTATTGAGAATTTAAGTCTAAACGCTTTGATACCAAAGCAGAAGTTGCTTATACATCAAGAGTCTATGCACCCAAGGTGTGAGCCCTTTCGTGCACCGATTCCAGGACGGCGACACGCGTTTTGTACCAGTGCGCACCTGGGATCTGGTCTTTAAACTTGAACCCAGAGACCATAGCGCCGTACGTGGGAGGGAAACTGACAAGCAAATTAGAGTCTCTGTGACCGTATTATTGTCTAATGTGCGCGGTGCTTTTACTTTCTGTTTCAACGTTTGGGTCACGAGATAGACTCCTGTTTGTTTGGTTTCTTAGCCTTACTGTCCGACTGGGAAAGTATCTACTTATTGCAGATTTTCATCAATGGCTTATGAGGTGGCGAGATGGCTGAGTCGTAAAGTGCTAGGCATATGAACCGGGGGATGCCGGGTTCGAAACCTAATGAAGGATGTGATTTTAAATTTTGGGATCTTTAGGGCGCCCCTGAGCCCACCAAACTCTAATGGGCCACTAGCGGATCCAGAACATTGGAGGGGGGGCGATTTTTTTAAAACCCTAACCCTAACGCCCAGTAAACCCTAACCCTATGCATAAACATGCGAACAGCATATATATATATATATATATATATATATATATATATATATATATATATATATATATAAGAATAAATAAGCAGTATTTCTTAGAATTTTCTTGCATTCTTCACTGCAGAAACGCAATCTCTTGACATCTACAGCTCATTATTAATCAATGGAGTTCGGGCGTAGCCCGGACGCCAAAAGCGTTTTCTTGCATTCTTCACTGCAGAAACGCATTTTCTTGACATCTACAGCTCTTTATTAATTAGTAGAGTTCGGGCGTAGCCCCGACGCCAAATGCGTTTTCTTGCATTTTTCACTGCAGAAACGCCTGCTCCTGACATCTACAGCTCACTATTCATCAGAGGGTTACGGGGCGAATCCCCGACGCTAAAAACGTTTTCTTGCATTCTTCACTGAGGAAACGCATTATCCTTACCTAAAGCTCATTATTCATCCTTTTAAAAAAGGACCTTATGAATAATGTTTTCTTGCATTCTGTACTGAAGAAACGCATTCTCCTGACATCTACAGCTCATTATTAATCAGTGGAGTTCGAGCGTAGCCCCGACGCCAAAAGCGATTTCTTGCATTCTTCACTGCAGAAACGCATTCTCCTGACATCTACAGCTCTTTATCCATCAGTGGAGTTCGGGGCGAAGCCCCGACGCCAAAAGCGTTTTCTTGCATTTTTCACTGCAGAAACGCCTGCTCCTGACAACTACAGCTCACTATTCATCAGAGGGTTTCGGAGAGAAGCCCCGACGCTAAAAGCGTTATCTTGCATTCTTCACTGAGGAAACGCATTCTCCTTACCTAAAGCTCATTATTCATCCTATTAAAAAAGGACCTTATGAATAATGTTGTACTTGAAAAATATTCTAATATGAATTTATAGGCCCTTAATACATTGAAAATAAAACCGATTTGTTCCTTGAAAAGATCATACCCCACATATTTAGATTAAGACTTTGAGGATCGCCGCCAAAAAAAATAATTCGATAAATAATATTCAATAAAATTCAAGCATAAATTGTGAGTTATTGTCCCAAATTTAACTACAAAAATATTAGATTGAGTAAAGGTTGGAAAAAGGCGACTCATCTCAATCGTGACTCTTATACTGAAACTTTTTGTTTGAATTCTAACTTTTCCAATGCAAAGTCTTTCTTAAAATAATTATGATAAATTCATGTGAAATTACATAAACTCTGTCTGGAAAGGGGAGGGGCGGTAGAATGAAAACGATTTATCCTTGCTCCTTTTTATAATTTCTGCTAATGATTGCATTTGGCATTAAAGAATAGAGGTGGGGTGATTCGATAAAAGAGTTTCAAGTATAGTATAGATAAATTATATTAGTGGCAGATTTTTGTTTTTTTTGTAATTTCTTAACTATAATACAAAAGAAAAAATATTGGTTTGTCCGATGGGGGACATTGCATGTATCGCCCTTCCCACCTGGTACAACTCTTTTATATTTTATATTTACTAATCATAAAATTTGAGATTTGAGTGTAATGCGATAGAATATACAAATGAGTTCACATTACAATTATATAGATATTCAACAATTTTTGTTCACAAACTATGATTCCTCCATAAAAATAGGACCACTCCCCACTCAGAGGGCTAGAGCGGGGAGGGCAGTACATGCAATCGCCCCCCTTACCCCACCGAATCGGCCAAGAAACCAGAAGGGGAGCGACATAATATCAAATTTATATATCAATTCAACTAATCTTGTTCACAAACTATGATTTCTCCATGAAAGTAGGACCGCCCCCCCCCCCCCACTCAAAGGGTTTAGATGAGAAGGGGAGGTATTCGCCCCCCCCCCCCCCACCAATCGGACAACAAGGGAACGACATAATATAAAGCTCGGTTAAAATATCAATAACAAGTTTTAATCATAGATATTTAATTGATTCTGTTAGCAAGCTGTGATTTCTACAAATAAATTGAACCGACCCCCCAACTCAAAAGTTTATGGTTGTTGGGGGCGTATTGATGCTATCGCCCCCTCCCGACCCCACCAAATCGGCCAACGTACTAAAGGGGATAGGGTGAAATAATCTAAAAATAGTTTGAAAAAGAAATAATTAGTATATATTATTAACATAAGTAATAAATTCGTATACAAATTGTGTGACTTCTATACTAAAATTCGTCCGCCGGGGGAGGGGGTTGGCGGAGTGGGGGGGGGGGGGCGATCGCCCCTTCCGCTCCCCCCTTTGGATCCGCCAGTGTAATGGGCACCTGACATTAGTTGGGGGAAGGTAAAGGCGGTTTTTCGTTGTGCTGGCCACATGACACCCTCGTTAACCGTTGGCCTAAGAAACAGATGAGATTTACCTCATTTGCCTAATAGATCACAAGGTCTGTAAAGGGGAAACTTTTACTTTGACTTATTACTATGAATGGCTAGCTTTAATTTCGTGTACATCATTTAGGAAGTGTTGATGGTGGATACATTTTAAAAGATTTAGGATATTTTTGAGCAAATTTTTTTTTATCTCATCATCTCTGCCTGTGGTCCCTTCTAGGGCATAGGCCAACAACCAGCTTCCTCCAGGCATCTCGGTTCTGGGCGAGTCTCTCCAACTGTCCCCACGTCCTGCCCATCTGCTTGGCATCTGCTTCCAGATCGCGGCGCCATGTATTCCTGGGCCGTCCCCTCTTCTTCTTTCCTTGGGGGTACCAGGTTAGGGCTTGCCTTGTTATGTTGGATGCAGGCTTGCAAAGGGGTGCACACCTTTAAGCATTTTAGTTTAAAACTTGTATCGCTTGTAGCCGGAAATAATTTGTATTATTTGCAATAGACATGGTTCAACAAAGGCAACCTCGACTTATTTATCCGAAATTCTTTTCCTATCTCCTCTCTTTTCTTTTCTATGTTTCACTTTTGGTGACCTTACATCGCCTCCACAGTTATTAAGGTCACTTTCTATTCTCTTTCTATTTTACTGAAATTTAAGGGTTAAATAATGAAACCCGGATCCTATAAACTAGAATTTAAAGAAAGGGAAGATTACTGTGTTAACTATTTATAAAAGGGATTTTTCACACTTTGTATCCAAACATATAAACATAAATTTATATACACGAGCTATTGGAGTAATTAACTAGTAGGCCTATACCTGATTTAATGGACCTCATTCACCAAAACGAACGGTCACGTGATAATATTGATAAAACAAAGAAAAAAAACTGTCACGTGATAACCATAGTTGATTAAAATTAGATTGTAATTTGCATAGAAGAGATAAAGAAGCACGTGACTCAATGTTGTTTATTTACGATTGGTGAATGAGGTGCATTCTTAAGTAAATGCAGAACAGAAGAAGCTATTTTTATTAGCTATTCTCGGAAGTGGAAAAATCTCTATAACATCAATTTGAACTTTGAACTGCTCTAGATTTGAATCTAATTTAAAACAAAGTATACGAAGATCAAACATTAAATATTTTCTGGTTGAGTTTGTCTGAAGAGTGCTACAATACTTGAAAACAAACCATCGTTGTTTTAGTTCTGTTTCATACAATCTATAATATAATCTTTCATAATATGCTGAAAAAAAAAAGACAGTGTATAGTAGCAGGCTGGATGCCACACCAGCTACTAGAATTCCGCTTACCAATATCTTGCTTAATACCAAGAAGTTATGCTCTTCAAAAACTTCATTTCATCAAAGTGATTAATCCTTTATTAATCCTTTTTGTAATGCTTCTGTCTGTATATTATTTTAGTTTTATGCTTAAAAAATATTTAATAATATTAAATTTAGTATAGGATTTAATTATTTTTTCTTGTTTAAACAAATAAACAAACCTAAAAAAAATAAGCGAAGTGTTCCTCCAAATTCTCCAAATAAGCGAAGTGTTCCTCCAAATTCTCCAAATAAGCGAAGTGTTCCTCCAAATTCTCCAAATATAAGAAGTGTTCCTCCAAATTCTCCAAATAAGCGAAGTGTTCCTCCAAATTCTCCAAATATAAGAAGTGTTCCTCCAAATTCTCCAAATAAGCGAAGTGTTCCTCCAAATTCTCCAAATATAAGAAGTGTTCCTCCAAATTCTCCAAATAAGCGAAGTGTTCCTCCAAATTCTCCAAATATAAGAAGTGTTCCTCCAAATTCTCCAAATAAGCGAAGTGTTCCTCCAAATTCTCCAAATATAAGAAGTGTTCCTCCAAATTCTCCAAATATAAGAAGTGTTCCTCCAAATTCTCCAAATATAAGAAGTGTTCCTCCAAATTCTCCAAATATAAGAAGAGTTCCTCTAAATTCTTCGAATATGCCAAGAGTTCTGTTACAAAAAAATTTTGGATAGCATTTAACTAGTGCATTTAAGATGCATGTCAAAACACACTATACGGTATAATTCAACATCACTTTTGTTATAACCAAATTAGATTAGAGATAACGTCGTGGTCATTAAACATCAAAGGGTCCACACAATCATCATCCGCTTGAGAGGTTTATATCTTCTCTTGCAAATGCCCTGGACAGAAACCATTCTTTTATGCCTAGTGCATGTATGAACAGGTCCACATTTTTTAGTTTCCTTTTGCTGTCCAGACGGACATCAGCAAATCATCAGCAAGTCTGGGGCAGTCAAAAAAAATATTAGTCGACATTTTATGTTTTTATTTCATTCCCCTATCAGACCTTACGATCTATAGGGCAGATGATGTAAAGGGTGTCATGCCATTAGAGTTGGGTGGATTCAGGCCCTAAAAATCCCGAAATTCAAAATCTCAGTCTTCACCTAGATTGGAACCCAGGACCCCAGGTTTGGAAGCCAAGCGCTAAACCACTCAGTCACCGCGCCCCTATGTATTTATTTAATTGCTTTTATATAGAGCAACTTTCATGCTTATAACATGCTCAGTGTGCTATGGTCTAATCTATTTAGTTGACCAATGGAGAGGGGGGGGGGGGTATCTGGGGAAGGCTTCCGTGCTGCTTTTAGGCTCTCAGAAAACTTAACTCTTGCTCGAGTCGGGATCCACACATCCCAGCCTGAACCGTGCGAATATTAGCCATCGGAACAGTGGCCCTTGCAGCACTGTACTATAATAGGTTGCTCAGGCCTGGGGTGCCTCCACCACGGGTAAACGCTGTAAGGGAGTCTCATGTCCTCCTTGGCTCCGCAGGCTTTTATGGGACTTGAATTTAGCAATATAACATCCTTTTCTTTTAAGAAAGCATTAAAGATTTTACTATACGGTACATTTCTAAATCATAAAGTTACAATTAAATATTATAACTGAGTTCGGGACGTCCATGATATAGCCTGTTTGATTTTTTTCAATAAAGCCTGTCAGTGGTATTTTTTTAAATCTCAAACACCTGGCTAAAGAATTTTCACTGTCATTACATTCTAGGTTTTAATATTTGCCCATATATTGAAAAAATACTTTTGCTTTTGGCAAATCAGCAAAACTTTTTTTTTTTGTCATTGCCTCTTTAAAAAAAAAAATGAAATACTCCTCTCTATTTATTTCCAGTAGAATTTAACGTAATCCATAGAAATTTGTTTTAATAGAACTCATTTTTTTAAAAAATTAACAAGAATAAAATGTGTGTAGCGAGTACCCCTGCATACATACACAGCCAATGTCTTTGAAGCTTTTTTTTTTTTTAACGAATTAACAGCCTTACCATTTGTAGTAGGTGATTATAGAGAAGTAGCACACCTGTGATGGGCTTTGAATTTATAGACCAAACTCCCACACTTTTCCCTACACACACACAGTAGATAAAAGCGTATTTCACACATATATGATTTTCTAGCATTAGTCTTCATTGTGCTTTTTTTCCGTCAGACAATGACTTACTGCAAACTACACAATTTATTCTATTAGATGTTCATAAAAGTTCAAACAGCTTACTCCAGTATTGGAATATCTTACAGACATTGGAATAGCTTGTAAATGTTGCAGAAACATATAAATATATGTAGACTTTCTATTTAACTTGGAGTATCACGAGTCGCTTAACCCTAGCCGAAGAGTCACGAGGTTAAATCCCGATAAAATGAAGAGATCTTTGAATGCGAAATTTTAGTTCAGTTGAGTTTTTGGTTACCGTGCGCCTTAAAGCACGACGGAAAACTCCTAGAACCCTCTCTTACCCTTCACCTTCACCTTTCCCTTAGTCTGTTGGACCGTGGCGCCAGCACACAAGAATTGTCGACCGTCTTTCTCCATGCCTCTCTGTCTTTTGCCTTGGAGAGAACCTCTACGTTCTGCGTTGGTTCTACGTTGGCAGCTGATAGTAAAATCTAGCTCGTCTTTTCTAATGGCTGTTTTCCTCCAGCTTTTGGAATCAGACACATACCTCAACATTAGAGGAACAGACTGAGGCTTCATTATTAGAGGAACAGACTGAGACTTCAACATTAAAGGAACAGACTGAGGCTTCATTATTAAAGGAACAGACTGAGGCTTCATTATTAGAGGAACAGACTGAGACTTCAACATTAGATGAACAGACTGAGACTTCAACATTAGAGGAACAGACTGAGGCTTCAACATTAGATGAACAGACTGAGACTTCAACATTAAAGGAACAGACTGACACTTTAACATTAGAGGAACAGACTGAGACTTCAACATTAGAGGAACAGACAGATATATATGATATTTGTATGTAAAAATAAAGGCTGACTCTCAGTTAACTCACTAAAAATTTTAGCTGCAGACAACATGTGATGTAAGTTTAGTCTAATTTGTTGCAGACGTAACACTGGCATAAACTATTGCGTCAGCTTGTTCAAACCTTCTGCAGTGCGTCCAATAATGTTAGAAATATTTGAACCCCGGTCAGAACTGTTTGAAATGCAAACTATGAGGACGTTATGGCTGAGTGGTAAATCGTATGGCTTCCGAACCGCGAGATCTTGGTGAAGACTGGGATTATGAAAAATTAAGATGGGGGAAAATGGGTGCTTGACATAGATAAAGGCGTTTGGTTATTATGCTGTCAGCGACAGAAACATGACTTTTACATTGTCAGCCTTTTACATCGCATGTTCTGATGGAGTTTTTGTTTCTTTACTATATATAAAATAGGTTTTATCATTGAGTCCTAAGGAGGGGTGCAGTATTTTACGTGGCTAAGCAGACCAAACTAAGCTCTACATAGTTTGCCACGACCAGTACAGTTTTTAATGAGGTTTTTTTTTTATACATAGAGATTCTCAGAATTTACAATCATTTGGGGGCCCGGGGGTGCTTGAACTATTTGGGGGCCCCTGCATTTTGCGTAATATTTAATATTTGAATAAGTGAGGGCCCGGGGGGGATTTTCAAATTCTCCCCCTGCTCCTCCCTCCCTAGTTACGCCTTTGGAGTTTTTGTAAAAAATGCTCTTGTCATATCAATCATGATAAATAATTTCACGAGAATAAAACTACAGACACATACACGCACTGCAAACACAGTAAAACTTAACTTCAGACTTTTTCGTTTTGTCTGACTCTTTCCCGCCATTTCTTTTAAATATATAAATGGTTTAGCATTTTTTGTTGGCCTGGTTTTTGTAGATCCGAATAACTGTGAGTTTATCTCGACTTATGTGATAAATTTAGATATCATTTTTATTTTACTTTTTTTTTTTTGTTTCGCAGAATAATTGTGTCATATTTCAATGAATGGTCTCAGTATATCGATACTCAGGTAATTGATAGATGTTGTATCGCAACTGTTTCCAGTCAATGAGGGTTAAGGCATCGATACCGGATACTAAGCGGGAGAACTCGGTTGTATTTGTTATCAGCAGAAGATAACTGATCATTATTTTGATCTTGTTTTCTTTGTATTAAGTGCGTGTATTTGTGTGTACGTGTGTGACTCTTTATATCGATCGTCCCCCTTATGTTGCAAAAATAAACTGATAGTGGTTATTATTATATCAAAATGGCGGACCTAATTTTTATCTTCTTGAATAAAAAGAGGGCATAGTTTCAACATTTTTAAAAATGCAAATAGAGGTGGGGAATGTAGGTTGCATCAACTCACTGTCTGGTCTGATACCAATTTCGAATACGTTATTTCTCCCACTTCCCATTTTCGGATCAGGTTGAAACTTCGCACGACTATTTATTGTCGAAGACAACACACGAATCAATTTTTAAAAAATAACCACCAAATAGTTAATTAAATAGTTGGCAATTAATTATTTTTATTTGCTATCCAAAAAGGAAAATAATTCCTACAGTATTGAGATGTATGGCTGTAAATGTGGAGCTATTCCCCTGAAATAAGCTCTGTGTTTAATTGTTAAGTACTTTAATTTATTTTCTTTTTGAAGCCAGGTGTTTAGTTAACCATTTTGTTCTATATAAGTTTGTTGAACTAGTTTTGAAGGCTACCTATTATTTAATAACAAGACAAAAGTAAAGGGAAAAATATGCGCTATTTGTTTGTTTTTAAAGTTAGTAGCTATTGGTTTCTCTTAATTAGGTCATGCCTATGTGTTTCATTTAACTAGTTTATAGTTATGCGTTTCTTTTAACTAGGTCATAGATATGCGATCTTTTTAACTTGGTCACAGCTATGTGTTTTTTTTAATTAGGTCATGCCTATGTGTTTCTTATAACTAGTTCTCAGTTATGTGTTTTTTTAACTAGGTCATAGATATGCGTTCTTTTAACTTGGTCACAGCTATGTGTTTCTTTTAATTAGGTCATGCCTATGTGTTTCTTATAACTAGTTTATAGTTACGTGTTTTTTTTTAGGTCATAGATATGCGTTCCTTTTAACTAGGTCACAGCTATGTGTTTGTTAAAACTAGTTCATAATTATGTGCTTCTTTTAACTAGGTCACAGCTATGTGTTCCTTATAACTAAGTCTTAGTTATCCGTTTGCATATAATGTTGTAGATATGTCTTCGTTATAACTTTATAACTAAGAGTGTATCTTAATATTCACAAGGGCTCTGGCTGACTGAACGTCCTAAAAAAATGTTTGTTGTCTAATAAAGTTGGCATCAGCCGATTGAGTCCCTCTCCTTTAGAAGTCAAGTTCTGTCTCTATTGTGTTTCAGCTTTTAAATAGCACCAAATGTTTACAGAAACAAGTATAATGTATGTAGGCTCAAGTTTCCATCCATCCATCAAGTGGCATAGCTGGGGAGGACGATTTGATGATTATTAAAAATGATACAATCGGATAAACTAGCTTTTATCGAAGAAGCTATTTTAATTGTATACAGTTTTCATATTTGTACGCACCCCTTAAGGTCGTCTCAATGACCACTGGGGGGGGGGGTCCTCGGACAATAGTTTGAGAACCAATGATATAATACATTTGATATAATCAAACAAGGACACTTTTGAAACAACTTTGACTTACAAAGTTCTATAAGTGCTACCAAAATTAAAATCACAATTGTGGCCCACTGCTGAAAAAAAAATGTTTCTTCATTTGGCATGATGTTTACTTTTAAAAAACAAACTTCTCAATAAAGAAGCGCGAAAAATATTAATTTCAATAAGGGTCTGCTTGTCCCCAATGGAACCCTCTTACACGGTACCCCCCCCCTCCTATAATCCCATTACAATGTCACTGAGTTTTTTTTTGTTATAAATTACAAATTAATACGCTGATCTAATTGATCCGCCCACGCGTTCAAATCAATCAAGGGTTTGTTTTGCCTGACACGGCACTTGACCTCACTGATGCCTTAAGTTCTATTTTCAGCTTTCACGCGGTTGGCGCTTCGATGGAATAATTATTTTGAATTGAAAATCCCAAAGTTGAAAACATTGCTATTAGCATTTCTTGATCAAACATTGCGACTTCCTTGCCCCTACCAAACTGCTCTTAGCTTATTCCCTTTGGTCTCCTTTAATATCGATAAGGACTTGCTTACTTTTTACAAAGCTTATATCAACTCACTCCGTCTGTCTGTGTCTGTCTGTGTGGTATAGATATTGAAAAAAAATTGTCTAACTTCTCATTCTCGGATCAAATTGAAACTTTGCACAGTTACTCGAATGCTCCTAACAAAATATGAATCAATTTTAAAACATAACTGATAACCTTGGTTAGGTGTAATTAGTTACTTTTGAGTGATATCGAAAATGTGTGTGTGTGGATGTAAATGTGGAGTTCTTCCTCTGTGACAATCCCCCTTTTTTTTTACTATTTTTTAAATACATTTCGCTTGTGAACGCGGTATACATCTGAGGTGCCCAACTTTTGTTTCACCCAGGGGCCATTTATTTTAGTCCAACGGGCTGCCTGGCCAGGGAAAAAGAACTATCGTCGCGTCCAGTGTGGACAGAAGTTGATAATGGCCGGATAGCATGGCAAAACAGGCTGCATATTGCCATCACGTCGTAGTTTTTGGACACTAGACGTCATAGTGAAGAGTTATAGTCCTTGGGATGTCACAATGAACTAATCATTTGTTTAAAACATGAATGCGATGCAAGTTCCAAAAAGAAGACATCTACAGCTTTGGCGATTTAAAAAAAATATGTTAGATAGAAGAACTGAATGCTGAATTGACTGCCCCTATTCACTGGATCTACAATAGGACTTTCTCATAGGTGCGCAAAATTTCAGCTAGATCCGAGATTGGGTGTGGGGAAATAGCGTGTATAAATCTTTTACCGGACAGACAGACAGACAGATAGAGTTGATATAAGCTTTGAAAAGAAGGTCAATTTCAGTCCAGTGTACGAACCACAAGGCCCTTATTCGACAACACCGCAAAGCGACAACACCGCAAAGCAACAAATGATGGAGCCAAGTTAACTTCTTATTCGATTTGTCGGGACCCTCGTGAATATACAGGAGGGCCAAAAGTAGGTTTACAGTTATTAAACTATCTGTACGATTCTAAACCCTGAACATGTAAATACCACCAATCTAAAAGATTCTTTTGGGGGATCTGAACAATGATGAATCAGAAAACTAGACCAAAATATTTAATTGATTCATGATCATGTCATTGATTTATACTTTACACTATAAAATCTATATCAAAGACGTTTTATTAAGCACTAGATATATGTTACCCGCGACCCGCGGGTTTTTATTTGCGCATAACTGTCGATATAGTCACTGAGAGTGTTTTGTAAACAATTAAACGAAATAATATTGTAATAAGTAAAGCGAATGTGTCAATGTAAAAATAGTGTGAATGAAGCTATCAAATCAGAATAGCTAATAGGCTTAAATCCATTTGTTCAAATTAAAACATTTGCTTGTAGGCCTACATATATTTGATTAAAATTTGAGATGAATAGACTTAATTTTGTATATTCGTGTGTTACAGTATAAAGTAGATCTTGAGGTAGACATAGATCGAAATCTACACTAATCTAGAGTTAAAAATTGGCTTTTATAGAGTTCCTTCTGTGTTGCGCATGCGTGACCTTTTTTCATGAATGAATATAGGCCTATCTCAACACGGCTACGCAGCTTTATTTATCGAACAGCGAACGAATGTATTAAAAATGCTTTAGAAAAACAAATTTGAATGTTAATTTGATTAAAATATGAAATGAATGGACAATAATTAGTATGTATATGTGTTAAAGCATAAAACTATCTTTGCGAAAAGAAGTTTTATCATCTTAAGAGTTCAATAAGAGTTTTAGACCTAGGCCTAGGAATAGACTCAGTAGAGAGATGAGTTAATCACTGTTAATGTGTAACCATTTGGTAATGTTTAATGAAAGGATATTCGCCAGGAAATCTGTAGTCACAGATATCAGGAACTAATCTATGTAAAAAAATGCTTTTGAAACACAAAATTGAAGGTTAATTTTATTATATAATGAAATCAATGGATCTTCTTTTGTATTTTCATGTGTTAAAGTCAAAAAACTATCTGCGCAAAGTGTATTTCTTAAAATTAGATCTAGGTCTAAATCCTTTCGATCTTTTCTCATGTCAACATTGTTAACCATGGCCTAGATCCATAAATACTATAGCTTTAATAGAGTCGGACAACTTTATTTTTTTTGAGGGTCTTAAGTTTGTTTTAGGGCTACATTACATACACTAAGGCCTAAGTTAGTACTCAAGGAACATTCCTGCCTAGTTTTATCAAGATTGGTCAAGCGGTTTTGATGTCTATAAGTAACACACATACATACATACATACACCTCACATTCTACTTAATAATATAGATTTTGCAAACACACACACAAATACACTTCTTTGTCTCTCTCTCTCTGTTTCTTTCTCTGTTTCTATGTGTCTCTCTTTCACTCTAAGTCTCTCCTCTCTCACTCTCTTTGTCTTTCTTTGTCTCTCTATCTTGGTACCTCTTTCTTTCTATCATTCTCTTTGTCTCTAGATCTGTTTCTCTTATTTATTATTTCTCTATTATCTCTCACTCTCTTTTTATCTCTGTCTCTCACTCTTTATATTTCTCTATGTCTCTCTTCTTTATCTTTCTCTTTTTGTCACTCTTTCTCTCTCTCTCTCTCTCTCTTTATCTCAGTATTTCAATCTTCCAGTCACTAAAACAAGCTTGGCAATGAAGAAGTTGCGTTGGTGCAGTATCTCACAAGAATGGACAAACAAAAATACATTTGTACTTTGCAAGACATAATCTTTAAATTTCTGCAATGCTCGTAAGACTCAATATAGATCGCCATGGACGGCTGGAGTGAAACATGCTTTGCTTATAGTCCATAAATGTCCCGAATGAACTCTGACAATGTCCTCGCGCCGTCTTAACCATGCCAGCATAATGACGTTCTGACCTTTGTCACGAAATGTCAAATAAATATTATTGATGAGTCGCTATGAAGTTGGTCGTTAAATGAAAATGGATGGAAGAAGCTTTTAAAAATAATTTATAGCTTTTCAAAAAATGTTTTTACCTTACACTTTTAAAAGAAAAAAGCGTTTCCCTTCATTGAATGGGACATTGCTCTGTCATGTGTTCTTATTAGCTGTCGTCAGTTTGACATTTTGTCTAGGAATTTTTTTTTTCATGATAGACAAAGAGATCATTAGAAACCAGTGGTCCCTAGTCCATGGGTATCGACTCCATCTGAAAAAAATAAAATGTAGATAAAAACGCATTGTGAAGCGTACCTATTTTATACACTGATTCTCTAGAATAAACAAGAACTTTATTCTAACATGCGTGATTGGAAACTACAAACACAGAATTTCATAATAAATTTTGAAAAAGAGTTATCTCTTCTGTTTTTGCATTTATTATTATTAGCTCTTTCTCTCCTAATTAACGATGCCAACGTTGATTTGACTCCCATTAAACCAAATTGGTTTTTTTGTTGTTTTTTTTGGATTTATAAATTTTAATTTGTGTTGTTTAAAATGGAATGGGTTGCCGGAGCTAACCAGGAAAACCAGTGACTTAGCAGAATTTAGGTCATTGGTTAGTAGGCATAACCAAATGCATGACGAGTCTTTTTGAAGTAACGTCTGTAGTATATAAGGTACGATAAGATTTTAAAAAGCATGCATTCTCCTATAATTCATTTCCAAATATAACATTTTCTGATAACAAACAAACAAGTGATTGAAGTTTAATCACAACAGGATAGTGAACTACAAATGAGCAAAACGAATGATACTATTTGAACTAGAAAAAATAATTACGGAGAGAAAGAGTTAACATTCTGTCTACATTTTTTTTCTTTTTGCATTAAAATTCGAAAACAGAAAAAGGAAAGAAAACGATACAGTGAAATGTGTGGGTGACGTAAGGGAACCTAAAGTAAAAAACGTTGTAGAATGAAAAGAGAAAGATTGGAGAGAGATTTGGAAAGAATTAGGTAATAACCAATGTCAAGGCTGCTCAATAGAATAGATTTAAAAAAAAGCAATGTCAAGGTTGCCAAATTGAAAGATCACCGTTGCCAACTAAATATCTCCGAGTAGCAGGCTATCTTCTTATGAATTTGCTGGTTAGTAGCTCATTTGTTTTCAAATACAATTTAGTTGCGCTGCTATTATAGCGTGTATCTTCAATACTGAGAGCATTTCGTGCTACAAACGGAAGAGTATAGACTTTTGATTCTGCAGAGCTAAAAGTGCAAAAAAAAAAAAATTAATTAATTTAAAAAAATATCGTATATTTTTTTCAAATGCATAGCTTATATCAACCCTTCCTAAATTCTTTACCCCTGATCTATCAAATAGTTAGTTGTATATATTTATCCGATATGAATGAGAATCTCCACTACCAAATATAAAATTACACAGTTAATTGAAGCTTTATTGTTCACCTCGTACACAAGGGGAATAGACATAACTATATAGAAAAACAAAAATAATGCTGATCAAAATAAGTTTTTGTGGCTTTGCATGATTAGCAATACTTTCAATAGTGTTCAGCAAGTTTTACAAAGCTATGCTATGGTTTATGTCATGCTATAGTATTTAAATACTATTAAGGATTCGAAATTCAGAATCTGGAACTGAAGAATACATGAAAGATTAATGAAATTTGTCGCTAACATTGGTCAATGTGTGGAGATCTCTTATGTACCGCACCAAAAGAAGAAAAAAAAAAAAAAAAAAAAAAATAGGCTCTTTATTAGCGGTCCACTTTAGAAATGTCATCTTATTATCTTTATTCAAGTCACCCCTTCGTTGAACCCGGATCCAGGAAAATGGACCCAGCAGGAACCTGGACAGCAGATCTCAAAAACAGCTCTAACGAATTTCTTATAAATTTAACAGTTGATGTGTACCGCTGAGCAAATAATTACCACCTCATTGGCCACACGGGAAAAACTCTAGTTGGACCGTTATAATTTTGCAAAGTAAAAAATAAATCTAAATTTTGCTTGATAGACTTAGAAAAACACAAACATGGCGTAGTCAGCCATAGTGTTCCGAAATTATACGCTAACAGAGTACATTTAAAGTTGTTTTAATTTTATTGAAATAATATCTCCGCTTTACTAATATGTTTTTACGCAGATCTAATATAAATTACATCTAGATCTAGATCTAGATCTTAAGCGATCTAAATCAGAAGTCTAGGTATCTATATTATTTTAGTATCAATAAATGATCGTTAAAAATGTACTAAGTCCAGGTGGCTTAATTGTTAATTGTACAATTTCGAGCATCTGACGGTATCAAAATGACTGGTTAGATTTCCGGATTGAACCAAATATTATGTTCTTAATTATTTTATTGTATATTTTAGTGTATTTTACATTGTAGAATGGAGGAGATATTGTCTTTTTTTTAAATGTATTTTTAATGTTTTTCTTGTGGTTCAATTGGATCGTTGGTGGACAAAGTTTTACGAACTATTGATGAATACATGGTCTGATGGCGTGAATGACCTTTCTAGTTAAAGAGTGAGGAACCGCTGCTCTAATACACTTTTTTTTTTCTTTACATAGTTTGCGTGTCACAAAATCGAGGCAGTGGTTCCCAAAAATAGCTACTAATCACAACTGCTGACAGAGCGCCATGTTCAGCATGACATGAATGGATGAGAGTTGTATTTTATGAAGTGGATCTCTTGTCTCGTTCTCTCTCTTCCTCTCGTTCTCTCTCTTTCTTTCTATCTGTCTCTCTTTCTCACGGCCTCTTTCTCTCTCTTTCTCTCTCTCTCTCTCTTTCTCTCTCTCTCTCTCTTTCTCTCTATCTTTCTCTCTCTTTCTCTCTTTTTCTTTCTCTCTCTCTCTTTCTTTCTCTCTCTTTCTCTCTATCTTTCTCTCTTTCTCTCTCTTTCTCTCTATCTTTCTCTCTCTATCTTTCTCTCTCTTTCTCTCTCTCTTTCTCTCTCTCTTTCTCTCTCTCTTTCTCTCTCTTTC